>OX328124.1:23871322-24337274 GCA_946811695.1 Gonocerus acuteangulatus | reverse complement strand
TGGTGGTTTTAGCGGTCGTTCTTCTCTCCGATCCGACACGTGTAGGTGAGATTTTTACCCCTTTCCAATCTCTAGGGCTGAGCAACAAATGATTTTAAAAGGGAACTGCCAAGATTTGCTACAGTAGTGTTTTGCCAATATATGAGCATGCGATACTAAGATATGAAGTTATTACTATGTACTCCAAGTAACAGAAATATTAAATTAAATACTAATTATTCACAAACTTTACGTACTTAGCATGCTGTAAGTCTAATATGTTAATAAATAATGTGAATAATTTAGGTGATAGTGTATGTCCTTGCAGCACACCTTTTAAGACACGAATGGCTTCTCTTGTTTGGGATCACATTTTAGCGAAGATGATTTTGAGAGTCTTACTTCTTCTTTTCCTTCCTTGTTGTACCTCTTAGCGTTGAGGAGCCTCGTCCAAGCATGTCAACAATCGCAGTTCCTTGTCAGCGCCATCATGGAAGCCAGCCGCTTTCCTTTCTTTTCTGCTATTCGCGCCATTCCGTCCATCCATCATTCTCGGGCTGCCTAATTGGGGTTTTCCCGGTCGAACAAGCTTCAAGGATTTCGCGCGGCACGACGATCTTCACCCAGTCTGTATAAGTGTCCGAACTGCTTTAGCTGCTGCTTCTCCAGGATCTGGAGTAAAGGGTTCATCCCAATATTTTCAGTTGTTCAATATTTTCTAACACGATCCCTCCGAGTTCGGCCTGCTACTCATCTAGATTTAGCGAGTAACAGTAGATATTTTCCTTTTAAACCCCAATCAAGTGACTTCGTAACTATTTAATAATGGTTAAGTTCGTGAAATTCTTTTATTGGCTACTTTATGTCAGGAAGTCGCTTAGGTCGTAGGGAATATTTAAGTAATATTATTGTCTACAGTTCGTAAGTAATGCACTGGCAGTCTTGTTAAAAAATCTAAATGTTGGTCTGTCATTTCACAAGCTGGTCTGTGCTATATAAGCCTATCTGTCCTTTCATAAGTTTTTCTGTCCATTCACCAGAAGGCCTGTCCTTTCACAAGCTGTTCTGTCCGTTCATAACTGGGCATCTCCTTTCAAAAGCTGGTCGGTCGATTCACAAGCTGTTCTATCTTTCACAAGTGGGCCTCACCTTTGTCATGTTGATCTGTTCTTTCACAAGTAGGCATCTCCTTTAACATGTTGAACAGTCCATTCACAAGTGAGCCTCTCCTTTCTCATGTTGATCTGTCCTTTCACAAGAGGGTCTGCCCATTCATAAGTGGGCATCTCCTTTCACAAGATGGTGTGTCCTTTCACAAGTGGGCCTCACTTTTGTCATGTTGATCTGTCCTTTCACATGATGGGCTGTCCTTTCACAAGTGGGCATCTCCTTTAACATGCTGAACAGTCCATTCACAAGGGGGCATCTACTTTCTCATGTCGATCTGTCCTTTCACAAGAGGGTCTGTCCATTCATAAGTGCGCATCTCCTTTCCGAAGATGTTCTGTCCTTTCACAAGTGGGCCTCCACTTTCACAAGTTGGTCTGTCCTTTCACATGTTGATCTGTCCTTTCACAAGTTGATCTGCCTGTACAAAAGTGAACCTCTCCTTTCACAAGTTGGTCTGTCCATTAATAAGTAGGCATCTCCATTCACAAGTAGGACTGTATTTTAACAGATTAGTCTCGACATTTACAAGTTCATCTGGCCTTTGACAAGTTGGTCTGTCTTTAACAAGTTTTGTCCTGTGGGATAAATTGCTCTGAATAGAATACAAGCACACTCATCCGAACTGTCCTCTCGGACACTGACCGATGAGACGTGAGGTTCAACGTATCCTCTAGAATGCTACGAATTACATCGGCTGAATGGATTCGAAAGAACGGCGGTGTAATTGTGCATCTGAAGGAGATGAGCTAGATTAAAAGGAACCACCGACCCGGAAGTAAGAAGCCTAGAATGAAGTATTTCATGGGACTTGAAATCTCCTTACCCCCCCCCCCCCTCCTTGAGTCCAAACCCAATAAAGAAGTTACAAGCTTTTCTTTTCTTCCTTCTCACTACTTGAACCGTTTTATTTAAGCCTTTTTATCTTCACATTTTACTCCCCCTAATCTACTTGAGACTGTTGTCATTGTAATTTACACCGGGATTTCCTTATTTGTAGGTTTATCTTGGAATATCTCATAATACTGTAGTTTTAAGTTGTAATTGGTTTACCTCGAATCTTCATAACCCTTCATTATTCAACCATTCAAGTCCTTCCTTCATCTCTGTCAGCTATTTCAAACTCTATCAACCAGTGCTTTCCTTTTCTTCTACCTATGGAATGTTAAATATTCTATTTTCCATGGATTTTTTTTTTTCAGTTATTTGTATTTTTTTTTTATATGCGCTCGACTGACATGATGATAAGCACCATGATTGTTTTCAGCAGCACTGTTTTCATAGCTAATTTACTGGCCAATACACATTTGTATTTTTATTTTAAAGATTAATAGGACACTCAAGCTTTCAAAACTTGTTGCAGATTGATAATACATCAATTTGGACAGCCTCTGGATTTTTTAATTAATTAACAATTTCTCCGCATATGGTTGATACAAATGCAAAGTATCGAATGTGAAAATCCAGAGTGAAAAACTTTTCAATTAAGGATTGAAGGTAATTGGGTAGTCAAATAGTCGGCAGATTCGACTTATTGACAGAGGTTACTTTCATCTTTCTCTGAGTGAACTTAGATTCGAGAGTTTGCCATACGTCAGTCCAACAGCAATCAGTAAAGATTGAAAATGAAAAGTGCCCTTTTTACATTCAATATTTTGCATTTGTATCGACGATATGTTCTGGACTATATGTGATATATTGTGTCAAGCAATATTTGTCCATATTAGACCTCCTGCCCTATATGGTTTTAAAAGGATATCTAATGCATATATGTATATTAGCGTCCTGAAGACTGGACACAGGCCTGTGTTTTTAGTAAAGTAGTTAGGACCTAGTCTCCTATTATAGCTTGGACGAAGGGGGAACGGTAGCCCGTTACCAACTTATTCCCATCAAGAGAGGCCGTGGGCTGCTCATAACCCGAGAACCTAAACGGTGTCTCTACTTCCAGACCCTAACATTAACCCCGCGATCAAATTATGCTACAGCATTCTCACACCCAGTTCAAACTAGTATTTAAACATAGAGGAATAAACTTGTACTTAAATCTCTTGTCGCTGGTTAAGGATTAAGGCAGCTTCACTGCTATCTCATACCAAACATTTTATTTTGGATTAGATGTTGACTAAAGTTTCTCTTTGCTATCTTCATAGATATCTCTCTTTCCACGCCTGGCAATGAAGGATAAAGTCAGAAAGGTGCAAAATTATTATTTCATTTAATTGATCGCTTGGACATTAATTATTGTTCTGATTTAAAATTCGTTTCTCCACCTCTTTAACAGATGGCCCCGTCGCCGTGAGTTCGTGAGTTCCATTCACACTGGGGGTTGGTGGCTTTTCTCTCGAAAAAATAAAATGTATTAGCCCTATTCTAGCTTGAAAAGAGTGATATCGTTGAGATAATCCGTCTCCATAATGCTCTGATACGAATCAGTGGGTGCTAAAATTTAAATAAATAAATATTACCATATTACTATGTTTAAAGGTCTTATCTTAGCCTGGCATTCTGTCGGCTTCTTGAGGATTTTGTCTGCGAATGAAGATAGGTTTCAGTTGTGGTACTATGTATATGATTTGAGTCGTAAGTGGGATTACCAACTTATACCCATCAAGAACATCCATGTCTGAATGTTCGACCTTTCCCGCGCTCTTGGGTTCCGTGAGCCCAATCAAATCCTCCATGAGCGTATATAGAAAATAATTTCGGTGGGTCTGGAAAAATGTTGCGGAAGGGGGGGCTGAGACCATTTCCGGTGTATGGAATACTAACAATTTAGATCCCGGAAGAGTTTTAGCAAACTAAAACGCTATTGCACCCAAAATGGAATATTTTTTATGAAGTAAATGATGTTATTTAATTTATTTTTAAGGATTTTATGACATTTTTACCGATCAACTAAAAATTTCGGGGGGGGGGGCTGTAGCCCCCTCAGCCCTCCCCTTATATACGCCCATGAAATCCTCCGTCTTTTGCGGGATGGCGGGAATATACGTATAATTGACGTGGTTTATTACCATTTTCTCTATTGAAGTTGGATGTTCTTAAAAAATGTGCATCGGTTAAGATTTATAGGATGTAGTCTTTTGTTGAAACACGATATGTCGTTTGGCCTCATTATGCTGGTGCTATTAACACAGGTCAGTGCAGTGAGCCTCCAGTGCTACTAACACGGATCTGTGCTGTGAGCGCAGCGCGCGTCAAGTGCTACTAACACGGATCTGTGCGGTGAGCGCAGCGTGCCTCCAATGCTACCAACACGGATCTTTGCGGTGAGCACAGCGTGCTTCCAATGCTACTAACACAGATCTGTGCGGTGAGCGCAGTGCGCGTCAGGTGCTACTAACACGGATCTTTGTGGTGAGCGCAGCGCGCGTCCAGTGCTACTAACACGGATCTTTGTGGTGAGCGCAGCGCGCGTCCAGTGCTACTAACACGGATCTTTGCGGTGAGTACAGCGTGCCTCCAATGCTACTAACACAGATCTGTGATTCTGAACATCTGTGCTTCTCGTACATTTCGGTTTGCCTCAGAACAGGCGTCACAAATCAACTAGTGTTTAAAATATTAGACTCTTAGAATTGCCAGTAGAGACTGCAAGCACTTCCTCTTCAAACTATACTAGCTTTATGAGTGTTAGCCCTCGGATATTTTCTAGCTGCTTTCATAACCTAAGCTTAGCCTCAGGAGCAAATGGGTTCAATGAATATTTTATTAATTTTAGTTTTATTTATTGACCAAGTGTTTTTATTTGTTCTAGCAGCATAGATTAATTTTTTTTAAGCAAGTAATGTTTTGTATAAGATGTAGAGAATTTAAGATTATCATAAATTTATTAAATACATGGAATGCAATATCTATATTTTATACAGTTCTTTTGCTGCAAATGCATAAATGTCTTAAAGAAATAGGTTGTAGGTTATACTAAGTAAATCAGAACTGTGCCAGATATACTTTATAAAGATCCATTGTATCTGTCTTGTCTACCTGGGCTGTAGACTGTATCTCTCCAGGATCTAGATAAAGAACGGCATTTTCCAGCCGAATATATTTCCTTTGCTACATTAAGCCCGAAGCAAGCTCTGGCTTCTCCAAAGGACTCGGTCTCGACACCTTTTTTCCCCTTCCCTCTGCTTCTTCTTTCTAACCCTTAGCTCTCTCTCTGATTTATAAGCTTGCTCTTAGCTCTGATTACATTTCTCGTATAAACATTATTACGGCATCATGTTTATTTTTCATTCTCTCTCTCTCTCTCTCTCTCTCTCTCTCTCTCTCTCTCTCCGCCCCAGTTTCTGGCCGGGAGGGTTCCCCTACCCTTGGATTTATTCCCGTTTTGACGGGCTTAGCCTGCTCTGGAGGATTATGCGATTCTCTCTCCCCAACCCCCAACTAACCGGGTATTTTGATATGTGTCCCTCAACATCCCTCATACGGTTTCCCTAACGTGTTTTATCGTCGCTTTACTTCCGCCGTTAGCAGTGTTTATCTATTGCAATTTTCAATATTTATTGTTGAGTTTAACATCCTAAACAATTGACAAGATAAATATTGTATACTAATAAATAAATTAAGACTTTTTTTCATATCATATATACGTACCGTAAACACTCCCTCACGCTCTCCCTTATCCTGCGGTCTCTGAGAGGAATGAGTGACGGATCACGGACCTCGCCGAAGCTAGACCGTCTCGAGGGTTACTAGAAAACCTTCCCTTCCTAGCCAAACATTTGTTTTGTGGTATTTCATTGTATGAAACTCAAAGAAGCCATATATGTTTCGTTTCAGAGGCAGGAACTCATGTTTCTACTAAGGAACGCTGGAACGCGTGACATACACCAATTACGCAAGGATTTACATTTTTGAATTTATTTTGTGATTTGTTACCTAAAATTTACTTAAATATGCAAAATTCAAAATGGTACATATTATATTCTCAAATAATAAGGCTTTTCAAATTCATACGTGACTGTTTCTGAACAAATTCAACGTAGAAGGGATTTGGGGAGATGAGAGTGGGGAGCTGAAAATGTACAAAAATAAAACTAAGTAAAGCTATATACAAACCAACACAAAAAAGAGCGTGTAAAAAAAAGAATAACAAATAATCGCATAAACAATAAAACAACCAAAAAACAAATACAATGAAACCTCTGGACCAATATTAATACATTTAAATATGTTGGTCTAAGAAATACTGGAATGTCGGTTGATTCTTAGACAGAATTTGTAAGCTCGCTTTCTACAGGAACGTTTAGTTTAATTTATTTAACCTTCGTTATCATAATTGATAAGCACTGGCTATCAGATGCATTTGTATTAATTAAAGCAATGTACAAAACATGGCTTGAAAATGTTTGTTTTATAAGTAATACCCTCCCTGACGAATATCAATTAGATGGTGTGCTCACAATGAATTTTCCACCCTCACAAGTATTCTTGTTTCGCTTAGGCATCCGTGATTACCAAGTTCTCGACATTCCTGAAGAAATGTCTAGATATTCGATAAACATATCGAAGGAATGCAAAAGTAAGGTGGATAACAGCCTGTTTGTAGGCTGCGTTGTTTGTTACTTTTCCAGCGGGAGGGGTTGGGCCCATACCCGAAATTCCTGCTTCACATTATGAGGGTGGGGTTCTTAGTTGTTACATTATTAACGGTTTCATTGAAGGGCCGTAGGTTGGGGGGACGTTTCATGAATTTAAACAACTCTTGGAATGCGGTTCGCGTGTAGCTGCCGTCAACACATCGTACACGTCTTGATCAATCCATGAGCCTAGCAGGTGGTGTGTTGGGAACGCTAAGGGTGTTACTATCACATAACCCACGCCAAGCAATGCTAAAGCATGTTGATCTTGCGACAAGTGCTAACATGTTAATCATATGTCAATTTCTAACGTGTTAATCTTATGTCAAATATAGCTGCCGTCAACACATCGTACACGTCTTGATCAATCCATGAACGTAGCAGGTGGTGAGTTGGGAACGGCAAGGGTGTTCATGGATATACTATCACATAACCCACGCCAACATGTTAATCTTATGTCAAATGCTAACATGTTGATCTTAAGGCCCATTTACACTTTGATTAGTGCGAGTGCAAGTGATAAGTGATTAGTGATTCCTGTGATTGATTACTGTTTAGCGTCTACTGTTTAGAATAGCAATAATAATAAGTATTATGGTCGAACTGCCACAAAAAATTGTTGAGGACTGCTTGCAGTTGCAAGAAATACTTAAGGGAGTTCTAAACGCGGTGGTGTCTGAATGTGATGAACTTAGAACAGTTAAGACCAAGAAGACTATGGCAACGAAAGTGGATAAATAGAAGAGCCATTCATGCCGCGAGCTGCCAACTCCTTATGGAATGGGCCTCTGAAGATACCAATGGAATATTACTATGCTATCAGGATGACTGAAGAGTCGTTTAATACATTACTAAACCTCGGTGCACCCGTCATACAGAAATCAGATATATTTATGAGACCTGCTTTCCCAGCAAAAAAGGCAAATTACACGCTATTTTATACCTGTTGGCAGGTATAAACAGGTCCCAGTGTGTTTAGTGAAGGCTACTAAACAGAAAAATAGGACAAATAGGACATTAACTGTTTAGTAATCACTTGCAATTGATTACTAATCACTCTGACTAAACTATTGCTGTCCACACGAGTTGAGTACTAATCACTAAACACTCGCACTAATTAAAGTGTAAATGGGGTTTTACGTCGAGTAATAACTTGCAAAGTCAAGTGCTAGCATGTTAATCCTACGTCAAGTGCTAACATGTTGATCTTGTATCAAATGCTATCATGTTGATCTTACGTCAAGTGCTAACATGTTAATCTTACGTGAAGTGCGAACATGTTGATCTTTTATCAATTGCTAATATGTTAATTGCTAACATGTCGAACAACATGGTAACCCTTTACGAAGTCAAGGAATACGTAAGATTTTCGGAAATCTACGTATCGAATGCTCTTTGACGGCCTTCTTCAGCAACACCGGGCTGGAAGAAGACCCAGATATCATTTAGGTGACCATGGACCAAGTCAATATCTGGTCTACTTATCATGGCCAGCTAAACATGATAATCTAAACGGTATCGTGGTCATTCTCCATCCATAATATATACATTCACTCAACGTGTGTATGAATTTATATTACAAATAATGGTGATAGATCCGTTCCTTCGGTTGTGATTTTGTATTTGACTTTCCAATTACATTACAAATAAACATTGTACAAAAAAAAAAAAAAAAATCTAAAATGACGCAGTTTCTACAAGTTGGGCTTTTTGGAGCCCTTATCTCTTTTCTAAACTTGCCTTCTTAGTGTAGGATGTTAGTTCTTAGATAGTGTTATCCAGGTTGAAAAAAAGGTTTTGAAAAGGTAATTCTGAGTGCATTTTCTTCTGTGCCACGTTAAGTTGAAACAATCGTTGTGCCCGAGGGAGTTTCTTTGATTTTTCAACAAAAACTTATAACTGAGCGTGAATGTTATTACAAATTTAGACGATCAATTTTTAGGTTCGACTCCCACTAGGGGTGGTGGCTTTTATTTCGAAAAAAGATAAGGCAATAGTCTTCGACGTAAAAGAAAAGGGTGTAAACCTGGTTATCACCTGTCCCAAATAACTGAGGTAATATAATAATAAAGCCTTTATTTGTTCCATTATAACAAAAAATATTAAGCAAAACAAAATATAATAGCTACTATTAAACAAAACTTTTCCGTTAAATTTTGTTACTTCCATAATAATAAATAACAAATTAAATGAATAAAATACTTTCGGTAGTTTCTTTTTAAGGAACAAAGGTCCATTACTGAACCTTGGCCTCTCCCAATTCCATCCATTTGGATCTATCCTTGGCCAGCAGCTTGTACCAAGAAGGACCAGCATGTTTGCTAATGTTGTCTTCCCATCTGGTGAATGGTCTTCCTCTCTTCCTAATTCCATGAAGGGGTTTCCAAAGAGTCACCAATTTCGTCCATCTATTATCTGTTGTCCTGATGAGGTGCCCAGCCCATTTCCATTTTTGTGAGTTGATCTACTTTACAATATCTCCGCAACCCGTCTCTCCTCTAATAGTTGAACTCCTTTTATACTTCGTTCCATAGCCTTCTGAGTTCTTTGTAGTTTTTCGAGGCAGTTAAAGGTTTTTTTTGTTTTTTTTTAATTTGTGTTTTTAGACATATGTCAACCACATGGGTCATGGATGTCTCAGTTAGAAGACTCGTTTGATCTTATATATTTCAATTGGCATATAATTTCAATATGACTATTGATATATATATATATATATATATATATATATATATATATATATATATATATATTGATATGATATGACTATTGAGGAAAGAAAGTGATATTGACCAAAAGTGCTACTTGAAGATAGATTGAGAAGATCGATATAGATTGAAGATAGATAGGAGGGGATTGAAACACACACACATATATATATATATATATATATATATATATATATATATATATATATATATATACATACATACACACACACAAATATTTATAAATTAAATATGTCCGATTAACTTAGTTCTTTCTAGGAAAGCAAATAATTTAGTTAAGTGATTTGAGTTATTTCTCAGAAGTTCCCTTAGGTCAGTGGGCAAATCTAACTGTTCTCTTTCTTTTATGTAGCCCCTGCATTCGGTGAGGATATGTTTTACGGTTAGATGTACTCCGCAGTTGAAGATGTACTCCGCAGCCATGCGAAAAGCAGTTAAAGTTTAAAGACCACGTTTGACAGCCATATAGTAGACAGGGGAGAACATTTTGGTCCAATATTTGGCCTTTTTTCTTGATATCTACTGAAGGATTCTTCATGATATGTTTTAAAGACCAATACTTTCTCCACCCCATAGCAATTCTTCTATCTACTTCTTTGGCACTTTTATTATTAAAGCTCATCAACTGACCTAAATAAACAGCTTCATCTACCCATTTTAGATTTTTGCCGGAAATGTGTATGCTTCCTCTTGTTGCATTTCTCAGAAGTACAGTTTTTTTCCTGACTTATAATAAGCCCAGCTATTTTACTACTACAATCTAATTCCGATATCATTGACTGTAATTCTTCTATTGATGTTCCGAAAATGACTACATCGTCTGCAAACCGAAGGTGAGTTAGCCTAGAATTATTGATGAGTAGCCCATACTTCTTATCACTCCAATTAAGCAACTTGAAAATTTCTTCGAGTACACAATTAAATAGAGAGGGTGAAAGCGGGTAACCTTGCTTTACTCCACAATTGATATTAAAGAAAGGACCAGGAATGTCTGTACTGAGGTAATATAAGTGGGTGTTAAAATTGTTTTGCTTTTTTCAAGATTTTACTTCATAAAAAGTGTCATCGTACATGAATTGCTTAATGAATCATAATCTAAACACTAAATTGCTCATTAATCTTCAGAAATAAACATTTAAAAAAAAAATGTCTGTATTATGATTGAACGTTGCTGGTTATTTGACGGTTGTCTCAAATTGAGATAGTACTGTTTTGTGTTCTGTAAATATGAGAATATTGTGTTAATGTGCTTTCGTTCAACAATTACTTTATGTCGTGCTGGAGTTTAATTGATTTCGTCTTCGTGTTGTAAAATAAAAATTTTAAACGTTTTATAATTTAGCAGTTTCCTTTGACATTGAGGAAAGTGCTTCATATTGTTTCTTTTTTCCTTCCATGTTTTTTCCAGAACGATTCATATTTTTTTTTATTCAGTTCTCTCCGTTCCCATTGTTGGGTTCAATTGTTCATTGTAAAAAAAAAAAAAAAAAAAAAAAAAAATACAAATTGAATAAAGCAAAAGAAAAGACATTTACATATCAAAGTATAAACCCTACAGCTACAATTAGCGACAACAGTGGCTCAGTGAAGCGTTGTACCTTTTTCATTTGGGTTTTTTAAAATAAAGGACATAAATGTTGAGTTTTTTGCCCTCCCCCCCCCCGGATTAAGTAAAGAAAACATGGATCCTAAGCATTGTTCTCTCCGTATTGTCTGAGCAAGTAGCCCTTTCAAAGTCCGCTTATTACTCTGTAGCCTTTGCAAAACATTTCTTTTCAAAAAATATTGGAAAACTTTCAGATTATAGTATAATATTTTAATTAACTTTGGATGTTTCGGCAGATCAAAGCACCCGCCTCTTAGGAGGAATTTATTAAGTTTATTATTTTTTTTTATAACTCCTTTTGAAGATTTTGTAACTCTTAAATGAGGATTATTTTCTTTTATAGGCTGTGGCTTTAAGACTACAGCACCTTTAAGTACTTAACAAATGCTTTAATTATCCTAAAGATCTTTTTATGTTCTCCAGAGTATAACGGTGTATGTATATCAAAGATGAGCATAATTTTATTTATAACTAAAAATACGAATTTATACGTACTTCATATATTTGTAAATACGAATATAAATAAATTCGTATTCGTAAGTGTGAATACGAATTTATTTTTATTCACGTACCTATATAAAATATAAAAATACAAATAAAATTTTATTCACAAATTTTCCTGCGAATACAAATAAATTCACAGAAAAATTGTATGTAATCACAAAAGATGTGAATATTCACAAAAAATCAATTGATTACAAAAAAAAAAACACACATTAAAATATATGAATACAAATTTATTCTCAATAAAATTCGCAAATAAATTATGAATTTATTCGTATTAAGATGATATTACGAAAGCTATTGAAGGTGATTTTTTTTTTTTTATTAAGGCGCTTAACGTCTAGGTTATCAGCGCCTAGATCAATTTTTTTGTTTTTTTTTTATGGACCGCCAGAGGTACAGATGGCAAACTATGTCCCTGCAGAGTGCCTGGTGGCGTCGCGGCGGGCTCGGGGTAAAAAAAAAAAAAAAATGAATGTAGGCGCTAATAACCTAGACGTTAAGCGCCTTGAAAAATAAAATAAAATAAAAGATTGTAATATCATCTTATCGTTGATTCGAATAAATTCATAATTAAAGAAAAAAAATCACCTTAAAATGTATGAATAAAAATTCATTCAGACCATAATTTCTTAAAACAAATTTATTCACAAAAAAAATCGCAAATAAATTAAGAATTTATTCGTATTAAGGATAAGATGGTATTACGAAGGTTATTGGGTCTGTTGGCGGGCTCGGAGTAAAAAAAAAAAAAAAAAAAAAAAAAAAAAAAAAAAAAAAAAACAGAAAAGAAAAAGTAATATCATCTTATTGTTAATTATGAATAAATTCATAATTTTTTTTGTGAATAAATTTGTATTCACAAATTATAGTGTGAATAAAGTTTTATTCATATATTTTAAGGTGAATTTTTTTTGTAATCACTTCATTATTTGTGAATGTTCACATTTTTTGTGATTATTTACAATTTTTTCTATGAATTTATTTGTATTCGCAGGAAAATTTGCGAATAAAATGTTATTTGTATTTTTATATTTTATATATGTGAATAAAAATAAATTCGTATTCACACTTATGAATACGAATTTATTTATTTTCGTATTTAAAAATATATGAAGTACGAATAAATTCGAAATTTTTATTTATAAATAAAAGTATGCCCATCTCTGATGTATATATAGCTAGCTGAATGCCCGTGCTTTGTCACGGCAGATAAGTAGTTATTTTATTGCGTTAAATAATGTATCATGAAAATTGAAAAGGTTCGGGGTATTATTACAACGGATGGAGCATCACCAGGTATAGCGTTAACTCTATGGGGACAAGTTGAAATGAACAGCAATTAAAATGGTGATTTTTTCCTTCATAGCATAAACTCTATGAGGGACAGTTTATTTCTAGTAATTCAAGGACTGCCATCATAGTTGAAATTAACTGGAATTAAAAATAATACTATGAAATAGATACAGTACGGTAACGGGGTCTCCCCGTGGTCTAGTGGCTAACGCTTTAGATTCATAAGCAGAAGATGGTGGGTTCGATCCCCACCGGCGGCAGGAATCTTCTCATATCACGGCTCGTTGGGAAAATTCTTCACTGCACCCTGGAAGTCGGCGCTAATGGCCTGGACGTCGATGCGCCGTAGAAAAAAAAGTACGGTAACAGGTGTTCTGTTATCGTCCTAGCAACGCATTCTGCCTAGGCTTGCATCTCTATAAAAATGAAAATTCAAACCTCTCGAAAAATACTTAAAAATTTGAATATCAAAAAATCCTTTCCATGCAAAATTTCAAATTTTTCTGTCAAGTGGTTTGGGCTGGGCGATGGGCGATGATACGTCAGGAAGTTGGTGAGTGGTATTTGAAAAATATATAGTATATATATATATATATATACATATATAATATATATATATATATATATATATATATATATATATACACGTATATCTTTTGAATCGGTCTGAACTCGCCTATCTCTTTTGTGAATCGATCATTTCATTTTGAGCCTATTCAAATTGATTAATATTCGAGAATCGCCCATCACTAGTTACAAGCTATTGAAGTGATATGTTGTTTATATTAAAAATAGTAATCTTTTTATTCATTTTTTTTTACTTTTATTTTCAGGTAAGGAGTTCATATGTGTACTACATAATTCGCAAGTTATAATGTAAGGTAAGCTTAATATTTTATTATATTATATTTTATTTATTTAGATGTTTTAGCCTGGGAGTCTGGCGGTAAACGATTACCGATGTATTCGTGTCCTGATGTGTCTGTTTAGTTTGTGTCCTTGAAGTATTATTTTTCATTGGACAATTACATAGTTTCTGTATATTCGTCCAGAAAAAAAAAATTAGTATAAAGTGTTGGAGTTCTATTTGGCAAAGAAATTCCACGTCTTTTTAACGCGGTTCCGCCCTCCCCCATAGGGAGGAAACCCGCTTATGAGGTTGACCTCATGACCAAATCCGAAAGTGTCGACTAGAAAATGTTATGTTTCAGAACCCATAGATCACGAATATAACAGTGGTTATATATATATATATATATATATATATATATATATATATGTATATATATATATATTTGTCCACCCGCTCTCCCACCGTCTCAAAAATGGTGCGATTTTGAAGAAATTAGGGTCAAAAATCGTTAGTTTAATTTGAATGGTCAAGTTCGTTGACCAGCAGAATCCGTCCACCGGAACATAGTTTTTGGAGTGAAATTCGCGCGAAAAAATCGTTTATTTGCAGGCTCCTTTATATCGGAAACCGAATGAAACCATTTTTAAAGCGAATCTGTAACTGTTTACGAAAAAACTTGGCAAATCGTGGTAAGTGGAAGGCCACCATTCGAAAGCTTACTAAATTATCTAATCAAAACGTTCTGAAGTGACATTCGATGGGATTAGGTCAGCCGGAGAAATAAGTGCCTAAAACTTCGAAATTGTTTGCTTCATTCATTTGAACGTGGTTTTGTCTCTGTATACCCAACATTCAATTGGTATAGTTTTTTTTAATTGCATTTAACAGTTGAGAGATTATTTTAGTAAGACAAGGAAAGAAACTATGTTTTCGCTTAGGATACTGTCATTTCCCTGTCGTGACGCCTTAAATCTTCCTTCGCTTTGAGATTTTCTTTTTTACTAGCTATTCCTGGGCGTGCCATACTACATCTATATTCCGCCTATGACACGCCCGTATCAAGATCTACATGTGTACCAAGTTGCGTCAAAATCGGTAAAACGTTGTGAATTTTTATGTATCTGCCAAGTAATTCGTGAAGCAGCCGACAGAGGTCAGTACCACATCCTGCGAGTAAGATAGCTCTAAAATTGAAATAAACTGCATTACATGATTATACAATGATGTAAAGTCATCAATGAGTTTGAGTTATTGTAATTAACAACATCAAAAAATAAATTTTTAGACATTATTCAAAATGGCCGTCAGAATCTGAATGGAGTAGTGTAGCCAATTTTCTCCTACAAAACTTTTGACCTTTTGACAAAATTTTGAAATTTGACTATTTTGACTCCGCCTAGGAGTTTACTCTTATCAAGACCTACTTATGTGCCAAGTTTGATCAAAATCGGTCAAACGCTGTGGATTTGTATAAGGAACAAACAAACAGATGGACAAACAGACAGACACGTGATTTTTATATTTATAGATTTTTCATAAAATATCAAAACCTACCAGTAACTGCTTCTATTCCTTTACTAATGGCACTAGAGTATGATCGGAACCGCGAGAGAGATGACGCAGTTCCTGCAGGTACGACCATCTTATACATTTAATTTTAGTTGGTAAATCCTGTTTAGTGTTATTGAAACATACTCCTATAACACATTTCTCGTTTTTTAGAAGACTTAGCTGAATGTGTTTATCCTCCATGATACCAAACACACAAAACATAAATACTCCAGTTATTGTGTTTGAGAAGTAGCAAGTCCCTTTCTCTACCTGTGTTGCATCAGGTAGTTCTGTCATTGTTGCACCCTCGTCAAATCATTCCCTTGGGGTTCCTGACCTAACTAAAGGTGTCAGGAAGAATGACTGGTCTTCATGTCAAACTTGTAAAAGTTTCTTTTCATTGCGAATGACAGACACAAAAAAGGTTCCTCTTGCAGATGCTGCAAAAACCAAACTCATTTTTCCGCAAGGCAGTCGCCGCAATTAATATTATAAGTTTTCCTCTTTTACATTTGTTATAACCAAAGGACTCAATAATCTTTAATAAAGTTTGTGCCACATTACCGATTTTGCTGGTTTTAAAAAAACATCTTTTGCATTATTATCGAATTCTTTATATTTAGTTTCGCTAAAGGCAAAAAATTGTGGCTCTCAGTTGCATATCTGCATTGTATTTTATAGTGAAATTTTTGCTATCCTAATTACTCATAATTCATTTAAACTAATTGTTACGGCAAAAAATATATATATATATATATATTTTGGACATTATGTTTTTTGTTTTTTTTTAAATAGTTTAAGAATGTTTTAACGAAACGCGGTATACGTTGTGGGTAACTCATGAGAAAGAAGTGTTGTAAAAATGAGCTGAATCGGTCAATCGGAAAGGGGGGTTTACTTTGTAATATATTTCATTTGAAAAGCCAGCCAGACATAGGTTCTCAAAGGCGCCGCAAGGAGCGCTTTCTACCTCTAGAGGGACTGTATCCTGTTCCTGCGTTAAATCAAAATACGATAATATGAGGTTTTTTGTATTTATTACGTAGTGTAGTAGGTACCATGTGTAAACATAACTCTGGAAGCAAATTAATAATTTACCAGTTACTCATTACAAAATTAAAAGAGAACAATTCATGTTTTTATTTTATTTATGTAGGATATTTTAAGCAAATTGTTCTGGAAAGCAGTCTACACTACCCAAATTCTGAGGAAAGTGCTTAGTTATGCAGCTCCTGCGTGACGGACTTTTTTTCTTCTATTTGAAGGATAGCGTGGACTTTGGAAAAGAAGCACAAAAAATATAAGATTAAGGTAGCTTAACAAATAAGTGATTTTTTTTTAATCATTTTATTTTTTGAACTCGCAAGATTTAGAGATTTATCTCTAAATTGTTCTCACAAACCAATTATAAACTTTGTTAAACAATTAAATGAATAGATAATAAGTGGTCAAGATGATTGTTATGTTGAACTCGAATTGTTGTGAATTCATAAATATCGTTGCCTCGTAAAGTTCTTATAAGTCAATTGAGTTAAAAATCTTTCTCCCTGAGGTATATTGCAATTTATTGCTTTCTTTTCTTTTTCTTTTCTCTTTGGGAACATTCGATGATTTAATGTCAAGATGATCCCAAATAAGACGTATTCCTTTTAAGAAGAATCAAAACACGCCATCTGGAAATAAAGAATGTAGTAAAAAATAATTTCAACTTCCTGGGTCAAAATCAAAGGAATTTATCCAATTTATAGATAGCGAATAAATCAATATTTTCCAATTCTTTATGTCTTAAGTTTTATAAGGTATGTTAAATTATCCCCGAAAAATGTTTTAATTCTTAAACGAAAAAACTAAAATTAACTAAAATTATTTTGAAGAAAAGGTCTAGTAAAGTACTTACGGGTTCAAGTTATATTCATTTTATCGAAAATAGTAAACATTTCTTCAATTTCTATTAAAAAATCCGTCGATAAAATCGTTATAATTTAATTAATTGAAAAAATCCTACGTACTTTACTGGTGCATGTCCTTAGTTAAAATTTGAAGTTGATGGGATGAAAATTGAAGGCGCAAAAATATCGCCCGATTTAGAAAACAAAGTTTTAAGAAAATCGACTTTAATGGTTAACGTACTGAATTGTTCGTTTTTTTTTCTTTTTAATTTTTTTTTTCATATTTTATTGTAGTGTATTATAGTTTAGAAATCGACTTTTTGACACATTTAAAAACTGTTCCGCCAAATAAACACTCTGGTATATCATTTTAGTTTCATTAGTTAAGGAAACATTTAATCCCATAAAAAATAAAATGGTAAAAAAAATCTGCACACACACACACACACACGCCTACACACGTACACTCGTTATTCGTTACCTTAGCAGGATCCACGTAGCCATGAAAACCTTTATTAAACATTCTAACATTGGTAGAATAACAGATATTTTCTTAAATTTGTTTAATAAAAGATAAAATAATATTATCTTCATGAGCTTTCATTATGTAGGTTGGGGTTTACTAAGGGATATTATCCTTAACCCCCCCCCCCCGCATATAAAAGAAGATTAAAGCGGATTATAAATGCCTCGGTAAAACACGGTTAAAATTCTTTTGACATATTCGTGGAAGGGTCCTGAGCCACAGCCTGTAGGTTCAAAGTATATTTGGCCAACAAAGCTTAACGAAAGTGTTTATCTGTTTGGCTTACAGGAGGGTACATTACATCTCTTTGTAAGCTAATATACAACATAAACCCTCCTACATTATGTAATTAGTACAATTGAGAAGGGAATTCGCCAATTACCTTATATATTTAATAAGTAAACTATGCTAATTATGAATAAACACAACGGAATGTGACATGTCGCTAAACTAAAGGAGGCATGAATTTGCCTGACATGTAAATAAGGACTGAATTTAAAGCGGAACAAGAATTTGTGTAGATATGTGTGTAAATATAATGTATTTCCGAACAGAAAATAAATAATTTATTATTACCTACTTATCCTATGGGAGGGAATTGCTTAAAAAAGATTAGGAACGCATGACTTTACAAGAATCTTATTAGCATATTAAAATATAAATCATAAAAGGATGGGAAAAGACATGGACGTACACTGTAGTCACAATATTTGAAAGAGTACTTTGGCTGGCCATAGTATACAAGGAGAACAGAAGTAGTCTTAACCCGAATGAGAATCAGACATAGTATACAAGGAGAACAGAAGTAGTCTTAACCCGAATGAGAATCAGACATAGTATACAAGGAGAACAGAAGTAGTCTTAACCCGAATGAGAATCAGAGCATATCGCCCTTGTTGCGGTGCTCCAATAAGTAAATAAAAAAACAAAAACAAAATGAAATATCTGGGTGGCTGTAATCATAATCAGTAAGCTTAATGAAGATGAACGGACTGAAGACAGTTTTTGAAATGTAGAAAATAATATCAGCTAAAATCGACTATACAGGGGAGCAAACAAATAAGATATTTTTTATTGTAGAACTTTTAGCAGTGCACGGAGCAAACCACCGCCACACAAATAAAGCAGCTGCTTAGCACCGCGATAGTACGAAACTATTGATTTCTCACATTCTTGGCAATATTTGTTATCCTTCCACAATCGTTGAAGTCAATTTCTAACCTTCGCTTTGAGCCAAGGTCCTTTTGTTACTATTTGCAACTGTAATAGTTCATTCCACGGTCCTAATTTGCAGCGATTTGAGTTACTACACCAATCTCCTTCTTAATAACTCCTCCATGTTTGCTAAGAGCCAAACTTTGCCGTGGCGAATTAGGGTTGATATTAATGTTCCACCTCCCGTTTCGTGCCCGAATCGGGGTCACAATCATTTTAAACTGGAAAGTGGAAGGAAATATAATAGGAATAAAGGAGAGTAATAACTGTAAGGAATACGAGGATCCGAGAGACGGTAGGAGATATTGGAGAGAGAGCTTGGGATCGCGTGAGTTCTGCCTATCAGAGTTCTGGAATTAATTCTGCTTTCCGACACGATGCCTATCCTGGCAGCCATGCCTAGCTCTGTGTTTGCGGCTAAGTCTGTATTTCCGCATATGCAAGGGCGGTTCGGGGTTATTTTGTCCGATAACTGCTAAAAGTTGTAGAAAATGCGTCATACTGCATATAGTTAACCTCTACAATGCTTTCCCTCCATATAGTGCTTATTACTGACAAGGAAACATCCCCAAGTGTCCGGAGCCGATTTTTTTGGAATTGTGTATATGTATTAAACAAACGAAAATAATCGATACGATTGTTTTTATATCGGCCCAATCGCACGTTTAAGGGTTGAAACCACCCTTCCAAAATACACCTCAAATATCCTATCAAGAGGAGTATAGAGTGGTGGGGTCGCCGATATGGTCCAGTTTTTTTTCTGGTAATTCTACATAAAAAAATAGTTGACACGTATCCGAGCGCTCCGTCCGATGCGCCTTAGGAGCCGAGAAATAAAATAAAATAGGTTGAAAAATGTTTTATTTTATATATCCAGTTTAGAAAATTACATCGACATGATTCTTTTACCAATTCATTTGCTTCAGAGAGTAGATTAAAGAACAAATACAATCATTAAACAATAATTTATATTTCGCCAAATAAATTCAAAAATCTGCTTACGTTTACACCAAAAATAATAGCAGATTTAAAATATGCTTACGTTTACACCAAAAATAATAGCAGATTTAAAATATTCTTACGTTTACACCAAAAATAATAGCAGATTTAAAATATGCTTACACCAAAAATAATAGCAGATATAAAATATGCTTACGTTTACACCAAAAATAATAGCAGATTTAAAATATGCTTACGTTTAAACCAAACCAACTTACGGTTAACAACCATATTTTCTGTATATAATTATTATTTATATTTGAGAGCAAACTAATGTACTCTCCAAATGTACAGATGTTAAATAAACGTATTACTAAAAAAAAAAAAAAAAAAAAAAAAAAAAAAATCACCCATAATGATGGCTTATCCCCAATAGAATGCTTATCCGCCATGACTCCACCAAGTCACAGCTTATTCCCCATATAGTGACTATCCATGATCTGATATATATATATATATTAATTTCAATGACGGTCATTAATACCAACATTCCTTGGAGATATGCTATACTATTTAGGAAACGTGTATATATATATATATATATATATATATATATATATATATATATATATATATATATATACATACATATGTTCTTTTTTAATTATATGAATTATGATTAGTACGACATATTTGGTTTTCACCATATAATAAAGTCGAACTGTTTAACATTTCAAATAGCCACTTTGCCGTTTTCCTATAGGAAGAGGGGAAACACAGATAACGAAAAAATAATTCCACTTTCCAAATCCTTCCATATTGGATTCTTTGACTTGAAGCAAAAAGAGCCGCAAGTCCAGATCAAAGTCATCCGCAAAAAATCCAAAGTATTGACCCTTGAAAGCAATAACCCCACGGCTCTTTCTCCCAAGTTTTCGGCCTTGTGTATATATCCACCAATATCTCTACAGATATTTCTCTCAAGGTTTTATAATCCATTATTTTATAGTGACAAAATAATATAAACAGTAATGTAATTTAAAAAAAAAAACTACATTTATTCAAACTGTTATGGATTGGATGGAGGTTTAGGAAAAACTCAAGGTAGCTAGTCATATTTTATCATGAATGTAGTATCTTTTTGGGCGTTAAAAACTTGACCAAACAAAATTTTTAGTCTTCCGTTATTAAGGAATCACGTGCTGTTGGGATTATTAAAGAAGCCTAAAGGTTATGACCTTGTACAAAAAAGAAAAGGCATTGAATAGCATCAATAACAACTTGCAGTAAAATATTGTTTTGGTAAAGGCTTAGAGTATCGGATAGACTGTAAAATATTAATTTGTTCTTGTTTATTTTTAGAGGGGGAAGTCTAAAAATTAACTTACCATTCGCTGTCAATTACCACTTCATATTATTTTTTATTTATTTTTTTATTTTTTATTTATTTATTTTTTTTACGGCGCATCTACAACTTGGCCTATTAGCGCCAGGCTATCTATAGGTTGCCACCCTTTTATATTGCCAACAGCACGTGGTCGGTACCCATTCAGGTACTGACCACGCCAGACGTTGCTTAACTTCGGTGATCTACGGGAACCGGTGTACTCAACGGTGCTATGACCGTTGGCACTTCATATTATTATATATTTTTTTCTTTCACATATTTCTTGATTTATTGACACCTTTTCCGGGGCCCTTCTTGTTAGGAATTGCACTCATTAATAGCATTAATAGGGTCTCCCTTTGGTCTAGTGGATAACGACTTAGATTCTCATGCGGGAGATGGTGGATTCGAGTCCCACCTGCGCAGTTGGCCATTTCGCAGATCTAGGTGGACAAGCTCATACGATGATTTTAAATATTAGGGTAAAATGTTTCAGACTCATGTAGATCATATTATTCAATATTTTTTTATTTATTGTTAAGAAAAATAAGTTGACGGCCACAAATGTTAATGACTAAAGTTTTTAAATAATTTGTAAGGTATTTTTCATCAAGCAATAAAGAAAATTATGAAAAATATATTAGGAATTTGTTCTATTTAAAAAAAAAAAAACGTTTTTTGTAATACCACGGTGTAATTTTATACGTCTATATATATATATATATATATATATATATATATATATATATATATATATATATATATATATATATTGTAACTTATCCAAAGAAGTAGGTAAAGATAAGTTTTCTTTTAAAATTGCTTCTGTCTATTTTCTAAATTTTAATTAATTTGTTAGTGTGTGTATATATATATATATATATATATATATATATATATATACACACACTAACAAATTAATTAAAATTTAGAAAATAGACAGAAGCAATTTTAAAAGAAAACTTATCTTTACCTACTTCTTTGGATAAGTTACAATATATATACATACATATATATATATATATATATATATATATATATATATATATATATATATATATATATATATATATATTTAGGATATTTATTTGATAACTAATAACTATCAAACTATTTACTATTAAATTTATTGAAATCAACTCACAAACTAAAACAGTAGGTCGGTTCGGCTTCCGTTTGCTGCAAACGTGCTATTTATAAAAGAATTCTTTTTTTGAGAAACTATGTTGCGCTATTGAAAACAAAATTGTAAAAGTGTTAGCGCAAAAAAAAACGGTTAATGTTGTTAGAAACTACACATTTTGAACTAGTATATGTAAAAGAAATCAGTCTTCATTGGCTATCATAAAGTTTTTGTCCACAGGAAATTAATTTTTTTTATTTCTCTTTTTTCTTTTTTTCTTTTTTCTTGTTTTAAGGCACGATTTATACCTTGATTAAGGTGATAGGCCCCCCACTTGATGAGGGTTTACAGTAAACTGCAAATATTACATGACACGACCTTGTGAATTATTTCTCTTTAAAAAAGAAACACCATGCTGACTGAAAAAAACCGCAAGCTTTTTAAAGAGGAGTAACGATTAAAATCTAAGAAAAAAGTCCTTGACACAATTTGGTTTTTAATGGCTTTTAAACAACGAGACTTCCTTGTAACTTGGAAGATTGTCTGTCCTCCCAGGATGAGACTATCCAAGGCCAAACACTAGAGTGGCTTTGACTATTGGTTTAAGTTCTGCAGGACCCGGAAGGGTATAAAGTGGGGTTATACCCCGAGGCAAGGTCGGAACCTCCTCACTTTCAACTCCAGGACCAAGTCCTTCAGTCCAACAAAGGCATCGGATCTCTGACTTGGCTCTTTGGGTTTTATGAAACGCTCTTTGGCTAGTATCTCTATTAAAAGAATATTTGTTCAAATAACTGTTCTTCAGATTTTTTATTGTCAAGTGGCATAATAATTGGACATTCGGGATAACTTGGAAACAAGACAGTGTACGTTATTTCAGGTTTCTTGTTGAAACCCAAAAATTGATTATTAAGGAAAAATGGCTATACTTTTATTTTATTTTTTAATATTATTGTAGTGATTTAATTGATTTTTCGGCCGACAAAAAACTGCATTGCTTTAGAGGCGTTTTGAGGTCTACCCAGCCTATCCTTTGAGACAACCATAGCTCAGATAATGCTGCTATTGGTCTTTTTTTAGTTCTTAACAAACTTTATTTCTTAAATATTTCTAACTCCTATATTGAACTAGTTGTATGGAGGTTGTATCTGGAACCCCTTGCAGTAACTGCAACACCCAACAGAGTTTATCATTGAAAACTTAAACCCAGAATTGATCATTTTGTACATTGCGTGCTATACCTTTACCTACTTCTTTGATTCCTTCTCTCTCTCTCTCTCTCTCTCTCTCTCTCTCTCTCTCTCTCTCTCTCTCTCTCTCGCTCTAATCCTGTCTCTCTCCCCTCCCACGTCGAACCCCTTCTCCTCAACCCTCCTTCTCTCTCTGTACTCTCTTCCCCGTCATAATTACTTTTAATATCGAGAGAGGAGCAACCCCTTCGAATGCTCCCCTGATTTGGCTGCCCTCCGGCCCAGGCATTCCGATTAACCGTTTGTCGTCGCCCTTGGGCTCTTGTTCTCCCTCACTGGCTTTTTTCCCCCCTTTTTTTTTGTTTAAATTAAAAGCAATGAGAAAACTCTCATTTGCGGGCTATTATGCTTAATGAAAAAGAAAGCGGTTAATGGAATTCGGAAATCTCACTCCTACAAATGATTTAGCAATTCATCTCAAATCATTTGCTTATCAATGCAAAATACAACCTCTATTTCGTATTGTGTTATTTAAGTGTATTTAGTTCATTTTATGCGGCCTTCACCTCTCAGGAAATAGTAAACGATACTCACTTTGCTTCTCTCGGTGATTATGTGTTTAGTATTTTTAGTGATGTACCGAGTAATGTTGTACGGTCTACTTGCACTCAGAAATTGTAACATTCGCCCAAAGTGGCTCCTTAAATTGAACGCATTCCCGAGGAAGTCGTGCCACTTCAATAAATTTCAAATATTTGGCTTCTCAAAATTTGGTATACGAACTGACTCAGACATAAAAAAAAAAAAAAAAAACGTTATTTTATTTTTAAAAAAATGTTCTCCGTTGGTTTCGAAGGGTACATCTAGTTTCGTTCGAGGCCATTAGTTGATGCTTTATATTTAGTTCTTTAAAATATTTATGAAATGAAAGGATTGTGATTCTGGATGGTGGGTTTGAGGAAAACTCTGAAACCTGCTTTCTAGGAACTTTACATAAATTTCTCCAGAAATTGCTGAAATAAACAAATATGTCCTTTTAAAGCTAAATGGTAAACATTTATTGGTACACTTTGTTTTTAGTGCAAAACATTAATTCGAGATTTAATTTTTAATTTCTAATGATTGGAAATTTTCTGTAAAACAAATAATAAGGTTAATAACCTGGCTAAAATATTTGCTAGCTATGTATATTGGAATAGAAATAGGATTAATCAGAAAATGATAAACAAAACTTGGCCAAATTAAATTGTACACTTCTTATCTACCCTTAAACCGATGGATTAAGTCAGTTTAATGTTTCTTACTGTTTGAGACAGATCTTTCATTAAAGCAAAACATATTCATTTGGTCTAATGCCACGAGTAAAAACATACGGAGAACGTGTATCATCATGCATAGCTGTGGCGGAAAAATTTTATCTTCCGCAAACTACAGTGGAGTATATGATAAAAAACAATTATAATAGACTTAAAATGAAAAGAAGACCCAACCGAAAAATAAATAGGAGATCGGAATCGCGCATAAATAGAGGAATCCGTCGATTATCTGGTTACATCCAGGAAGCTCAAGGAAAATCTCAATTTAATTGCCTCCATGAGAACAATATGAAGATTTGTGCCAGAAATTTGTGTAAAATGGGGGAATTCTCTATTCGGGAATTTTACGTAAAAAAAAAAAGCTCGTGAGTGGCTCGCATTAGACGAGTTCATCTGGACATGAACTGTATTCACCGATTAGAAATTTATTTCTAAAGATGGTCCAAATGACCATCTTTAGCATGGAAGATGGTCCTAGGACCGCATTTAACCATCCTAAACGGCAATCGAGAGGTGGGGGAGTCATGGTTTGGTGTGCAATCAGCATCGGGAGATTTTGTCGTAGAAAACGTCTCCGGACGAATTAATAGCCAGCTGTATTTAACACTTTTGCGAGAAAAAGTCTTGGCTTGGATGAAATCTGTGTTCCCAGATGGAAAATATTATTTTTTGCAAGATAATGCACCCGTTCATACTTGCAGAGTGACAAAACAAGGGTTGTTCGGAATAGGTCTTCAAGTGTTAAGAGTGGCCAGGACGATCTCCTGATCTTAAGCCTATCGAAAATTATTAGCAAGCACTAGGGTAAACGCACCAGTAGCTGACAACATCTTCAACAAATATCTGCAGACGTTTACAAGAAGGAGCCCACCAAAACTATGAATAATTATGGCAGGCTATTTCAAAATCAGCTGAAAATATTAAAATCAATATGTCAGAATAACTGAAAAATGTTTGCTGCTCAATGAAAAGAAGAGTCTTTAATGGTTTTTAAACTAAATGGTAATACCATTGATTACTAGTTTTTTAATTAATTTTTAAGTGTACAATTAAATTTGGCCAACTTTTAACGTAATAAATTTTAAAAAAAATTATTATAAAGTTTGTACTTCTAATAAAATTATTTCAAAAGGAGCTTTGTTTTTAGTTTTAGGTGCTCAAATTATCCTAATGTTTTTCTATTGGAATAATAGAGATACAACCCGGATAATAGGTATACAATCAAATTTGGCCAGGGGTGTATTAACACCGCGGCCGCAATAACACACAAATATTCCTCGTAGTTGGTATTTTGAAAAGAGAGTAAAATATTTAATAATTTTCTAGACAAAAATTAATAATATAATCATTGACTCAATCGACGATTTATAATTTATTTAATTAACTACATTTTGATTTTTTTTTTTTTTTTATAGCGGACTACTAAATTTAGCGGACTAAATTATCTAATTTGGCGTGAAACAAGTAGAGCAGAATGTAACAAATTAATTGATTTTGTTAATTTTCTTGTTTATTGTTGAATTTTCGCATGGTATATATATTTTTTAGAAAACTTTTTTTTTCCAAACCATTTTTAAAATTTAACCCTGCGTCGACCACGTTACCTCCGTCGCCCAGGTGGGGTCCACCAGGACCCCACTTACATTTATGGTGGTAACGTGCTAATATTTCATAAGACTACCTTCAAAAAATATTCAATCAATTTGTAGGTGTCTGTGAAGATACCCTCCAAATATGGAGTCTCAGGATCCAAAATTGTGGTTGTAGGATTTGAAATTGCATTACAGAAAGACAATAACACAGGAAAATGGAATCCTTTCGTCAGATTGTAAAATTCGACGAATTCGGTTTTATCTTGATACCAGATACTACCATGATGCAAACTAATTAAATTAATAAAATACAGGTAAATATCCTTGAAAATAATTATCACGGAAGCCACCCGTCAGACCCCAACCCCGTTTTTCAACATAAAATTATCAATTTGAGGGGTAGACTATCCTTTATGAGCGATTTAACACTGCCTATCTTCGGAGCACTACTGATTAGGAAGCTACTCAAGGAACAGGAAGGTAGAGAGACAGAGAAATAGTGTGCATGGGGTCCGCCTAGACCCCACGTGGTTGACGGAGGGCTAAAATTGCCATAGATAATTAAATTCTCATTACTTTTCCAATTTATTTAGAGTTTCATAAATAAAAAAAAAGGTTATCTTGACTCTTCCACCTGTTCCTCAATAATGATAATTGAAAACAAAACAGATTATTTTGTTTGAGCAGTCACCTTATGATGACAGTGCGCATTTTACTGGGATCCTTTCGCTTTAGGAATAGTTGCTTGGAATATTTTTGTTTGTGAATAAAAGCGAGGCGGCAAATTTGAGTATAGAGCGAATTTATAGGTGGAGAACTAAGAATTTCTGCTTGAATTAATCACGCGCCCCCCCCCTGGTGGTAAGGTAACAAGACTGGCCTAATTGGAACGGTTCCTAAGAAAGGTCCTTTAGATCAGGTAGAACTCATAGGCTAGGTCTTATACCTGCCTTCACTCAACCTGAGTGCTTCGGTGGATCTTCAAAGCTCTGAGAGCTAATAGTTGGGTGTTATTACAAACCAAGAGTGCCGCTCCATATTCACATCCCGATACCTAGAAATAGTGATTTTTAGCGCGGTTCCTCCCTCCCCGGAGGAACCCCGCTTATAAGGTTGATACAATGAAACAATCCGGAAGTGCCGACTAGAAAATTTCGCGTTCAGAACCCCTAGAGACCGAAAATAACGGTGGTTCAAATTTTTATATATATATATATATATATATATATATATATATATATATATATATATATGTATATGTATATATTTATTTACATTTAAATAGTTCGCTCTGTAGCTCCCAGACGAATGGTCCGATTTTGATGAAATTTGGTACAAAAATCTTTCGTCTAATTTGAAAGGTCAAGTTCGTTAACCAGCAAAATCCGCCTACTGGACTGGAAGATGGCGTTTGGGGCGAAATTCGCGCAAAAAAAATCGTAACGCTTATGTTTTTGAGTTCATAAACTTGTAAGTACTCGTTTTATATGCTTCCTGGGCTAGGAAAACGAATGAAACCATTTTCACGGCGATAGCTTTAACCGTTTTCGAGAAAATGGGAAAAATGGTTTTTGAATACCGTTTTTGGTTTGGGTACTTAGAATCATTCGTCTCTTTTTTATTCCTTGTTATTTTTTAATTGCTTATAGTTGGATAATGTATTTGAAAATAAAACAGGTTAAGAAAAATAGGAAAAACAATTTAATGTTAGAGATATGGATTTCCAAGATATAGCTTTTCTACTGCCTAGCGTCCTTCCTAGGGAGGGTTGTTTGTCTTTGATTTTTGCACTTAGAATTATGGGATACAGTTGAAACATTTTCTGCATGTTCGAATTTCATCAACACTAATATGTTGAAATTTTTTTACGTTTACAGTAAAGGAAGGGTTAGAATAAAATATTTTATTAGCAGACAAAAAAAGTTTTGGTAACTTTGTGTACTTTCGTTAGTATCTCGAAAACCGTTGACAATCTTGTGAAGCGGAAGATTACCATTCGAAAGCTTACTAAATGCTCTACAAATAAGGTTCTGAAGAAAGTTTTAATTAGGCGATGTCAATCGGAGAAATAAGTGCTTAAAACTTTAAATTAATTGATTTCGTTTATTCGAACGGTTCTTTTTGTCTGTTTTATTGTTATTTTTTAATTGCTTATAGTTGGATAATGTATTTGACAATAAAACTGGTTAAGTAAAATAACAAAAACAATTTACTGTTAGAAATATAGATTTCCAAGATTCCAAGACCTTGTAACTAGCGGGACCTAGTGTTAGCCGACCCTTCCAGGTAAGATCGTATATCATGACCTTTCAAGACCTTTCAAGGCTTTACTACACACAGGAATGGCGTTAGTGACCTTAAGGGTTGACACGCCATTATAATAATTAATTAAAAAAAAAAAAAAAAAGACTGGTGGAACCAAAATAATAACTGCTTCTATTTTAATCTTTCCAAATTAGACTAGGGATATGAACGGAACCGCGCTAAGATGATGCAGTTCCTGCGAGACGGACTTTTTAAATAAAAGAGAATGGCGAAAAACAGGGAATGACTACGAAACCAGTGGTTTTTTCCTTCTAAAATTATAGTTATAGTGTTTTTTTTTCTTCTATTATAGTTATATTTTTTTCTTTTAAGTGTTTTTAGTTATGTTTACTGATATATTATTCTTAACCTGATTTATTATCAAATACATTATCCAACTATAAGCAATTAAAAAATAACAAGGAATAAAAACTGACAAAAAGAACAGTTCGAATAAGCGAAATCAATTACTTTAAAGTTTTAAGCAATTATTTCTCTGTTTGACATCGCCTAATCTAACCTTTCATCAGAACCTTTTTTGTAGAGCATTTAGTAAGCTTTTTAATGGCATTCTTCCGTTTACCAAGATTCTCCACCTTTTTCGAGTTATTAAGGAAGATATATATATATATATATACAAATTTGAGCCACCGTCATTTTCGGTCTCTAGGGGTTCTGAAACGCAAAATTTTCTAGTCGGCACTTCCGTATTGTTTCATGAGATCAACCTTATAAGCGGGGTTCCTCCCTATGAAGGGAGGGAGGAACCGCGCTAACAAAAAACTTTTATAGTCAGTAAGGTCCTCTTTACTTCAATAAACATGCAATTTTTCATTTTTCTGTCAAGTGTAGAATAATTTCTTTGCATGATATTGAGAATAATTTTTAATTATTAAAAAACAATTTATCTTCTTTAATAGGCAAATTTATTATTTTCGTTTGTAAATTAGTTTCTGGTTTCATTGAATGCTGTGATGTGCTGTCTTTTCTATGAGTCTGTCACATGGGCATGCATTTTCTCTTTTAATTTTAAATCTATTTAATTTGGATAGAAACCATATCTAAACTGTCGGGAAAAAAACTGAAATGTTTATTTCAGAAATTCAGATATTAATCCAAGTTTTAGGCCCTTAATTACTTGACAAGTTATTAAGGGCCTAAAACTTGGTCCAATCTTCTAGGGAGGAGCCTGGAACTTGGCCTCTTTTTTTCAACGTTAGTTTTTTTGGGGGCATATATACACACACACTCACACACACACACACACACACACAAAATATATACTCATACGAAAAGGTCTCTGCGTGGGATTTTAACACACGGTTCGTTTACGGCTTAGGCAATGATACACCTGAATTCCACTACCTATAGAACTTTCCGTCGCATTTTTACATGCCATCTTGTCATATTGGAATACCCGTTGAGATCATATAAATTTATCATTGTGTGTACCGCTTCAAATGTTTCGAGTTATGTCTTTGTTGAGATTCTTTGCCTTCAACCTTGGCGGTTATTCAAAATTCAAGGAGGCTGACTAGAAAGACCCTTCCCCATGTTATTGAACAGGGAATATGTTGAAGATCCTTCTTGACACCGCCCGGATCATAATAAAACGGTATGACGTGACGACAAGGGGAGGTTGACGCGGCTGTGGGTAGAGATAGGGGCTCTGTGTCGATATTGGACTCTCTATACCATCTAACATCCAGCCTATATACTGGTTACATGATTGCAGATTTACCTGCCTAGATGGAGCTTCGTAGGTTCAATCATACATTAACCCTTGAGTGGTCACCTGTATATTACTTTCATGAGAGGTCACCTCGGGTCATTATGACCCGACTTTTATTTATAGCTTTTCTATATGATAAATTGGAAGTAATAGCTGCTTTGTGTTTATAACTCATATTTATTTATTTAATTATGGAGCTCCGCAACTTAGGCAAAAAACTCTTTAAAATCAGTCAACTGAAAAATATGTCTAAGAACTAATAAAAAATGAACAAAAATACAAAAAATAAATAAATGATAAAGAAACGAACAACTGTAACAAAGGAAAGAAAAATATAGAATAATATATATATATATATATATATATATATATATATATATATATATATACATTCAAAGGGATAAAAAACTGTGTGTGTTTTAGATGCCTGAGTAGTGTACTAAAGTGTCGGCTACCTTCTGTCAGTATGTCGCGTAAGTCATAAGGTATGGTCAGGTTTTTGTGCTGTCTGCAGTTCGTAAGTACGTGTTTAACGGTCAGAGTCTTGTTACAATATCTACAAGTTGGTTTATAATTCATAGTAAAATGTATTAAAATTATTTGTACATTGGTTTTGTTTGTTTTTCAATGCTTTTAAATGAAAATAATTGAAATTGAAACTTAGTCTATGAAGGCGCATATATGAAGAAAATGCTTCTATTTCACTTTAAATGATGCGAAATTATGAATAATTTATATTAGATACTATTAGGACAAATGATTTTCATGGAAATTCTACACAAACAATTATAACACTCAGTACAAAAAATTGAATATTTTGAGCACCCAGAACATATTTTTCTTTCATTCCCCCTGCTAGTCGCTGCTTCTTCAGTCACTGACAGAAAAACAATTCCCTGATCTTCTAAATAATAATTGAGCCTTGTTTTCAATGTCTTTGGTAAGGTTTGGCCTATTGAACTGGCAGTTAGATGATTTCGGAGAAATTGATGCCCAAGGTCAAAAATATACTATGGGTCATTTTGAAATTGATGCTTTTTTTTTTAATTGATTTTGTTTAAAAACTGTCTATTAATTGATGCCCGTAACATTCATCAATTGAAGAAATACAGCTAGTGGACATCTATTACACAAGTACCTCGGGTCAAAACGGGTAAAATAAAAGAAACAATTATTTAGCACTGCAAAATATAAACTGAAGTAAAGGAGGGGAGAAATTAGAAGGTAAGCAAAAGGCTCAAGCGTGCACTTGCACGGAGATTTTGACATTAATCACCAGAAAAGAAGGGAGTGTTGGGTCATTATGACCAGACGTGACCACGGAAGGGTTAATACATTGTTATTATTTAAAACAAATTGCCCTTTAACGACATATGACTCTGATTGAATAGATCCATGCAAAAGGAGCTTCTCCTTTCCTTGGGGGCAGCCCAAAATCAGTAGTTTTGAGAAAACTAGACTGAAGCCCTTTCTGCAAAGAATAATAAATTGAGGACTATATTTCTATGGTAAATATTTATTGGACTGAAGTCCTTTGAACATAGAAATGTGTATTTCCCTTCAGAGACAACGAATCTATCACTAATATTAACGAAAATATTTTCCGAACTCATATTGGGAAAAAATGGGCTGAAGCCCTTTTTGCATGGATCGATTCAATTGACTGTTTATAGTCCAGGAACATGAATACAGTGAGGGCTTTGTAATGTAACATTTATTAGTGAGACTACGTTTAGCGATGAAAATTAATAAAGCCCAAGGTCAGACGTTAAACGTTGTGGGTGTGGATTTAAGTATTAGCTGTTTTTCGCAAGGCCTGCTTTATGTGGCTCTGTCACGTGTTAGCAATGCTAGCAGGCTGTATGCTTTGATTCCCTATGGCTATAGTGACACATTACTGTTAAGTAGATTTTTTTTTATATACTCAAACGACTATTTTACTTAAAAATATATAGCCAAAAAATGGTGGCCTAAGTCATTATTCCACGTGGACGAAGTCGCGGGCACAGCTGTATTTTGCGGGTTGGGTTCCAATCCACATTTTAGTGGTGCTATAAGCATTTGTTACCTTTAAAATCGTTTTAGCATAAATATGCTTTAACGATGACCAAACTGAAAAAAAAAAAAAGTTACAAAAAAGTGAGACAAAAAAGTGTCCGCTGGCGTTCGCGCATGCGTGGTGGCTATGTACGAAAAAGAAGACTGTATGTTATACAGGTTTGTCGGGTGGAACTAAAGCATATTTATGTTTCAAAATTTGAGCAGAAGGCTCTAAATGCAATTAATTGTTTTTTTATCTTCCTTCTCCTTTAGTAATTGATACATCTTAATTTTTGAGCACGTACAGAACGTTTATAGTTACTTACAAAATTATTACATTCCCTTCTCAAAATCCTGTTGGCTATTTATCAATAATGAATGAGCCAAAGATAATTGAACAGGTAAATCTTTCATTATATATCGTCGATACAAAAGCAAACTAACGAATATGAAAATCACCACTTTCCAGAGTGGAAAAGTATTTATTCATAAATTTTTTTTGGACAGTCAAATATTTGGCAGATTTGACCTTTTGATAGTGGAATATTTTCCCTTTAATAGAGTGAAGTCAGATTGAAGAATTTGCCGTAAATAAGTCCAGCAGAAATTATTATTAGTTAGTTTGCTTTTGTATCGACGATATGTGCTTGTAAGCTCCGTGCCAAGAGAAATAGAAATATGAATAAAATATTGGCCATGCATAAAAGAAAAGAATTGAGACAAACAAGAGTGACGAGGAACTGAAAGACCGTAAAACAGGAATTTCAATAATATTCCGAAGGAAATATATGGAATGTACAATTTACTCCAGAAATCCACAGCCAATATCATAGTTCATTTTAAGTGACATTTCTTTCTATTGATGGGAACTTCTTGTCTGAATACAGCTCTTTTTTGGATGTTTCTGTTCTTTAGCTGTCAATATTTTTGCTGAACTGCTGTATAGAAGGCCCATTAGTTGCTTTTAAATTAAATTGAGACTCAAAATCTCAATCAATTTTACCCTGAAAAGACTCAAGGTACCTAAATGAATAAAATAAAAATAATTTTTTTTTTTTTTTTTTTTTTACGGCGCATCAACTATTTGGCTATTAGCGCCGGGCTATCTACAGGTTTCCACCCTTTCCTAATGCACGTGGTCGGTCACCCATTCAGGTACTGACCACGCCCGACGTTGCTTAACTTCGGTGATCTACGGGAACCGGTGTATTCAACGTGGCTATGGCCGTTGGCTGCTAGTTATTAATAAATTTTTTCGACGGGCCTTGCAATGAAAATAAACTCAGCCTACCGCAGGCGGGTCTAAGCACCATCTCCACCCTGAGAATCCAAGCCTTCAGCCACGGGATTACGGGTAGAGCGATTATATGTATACCTTCATAAAGGAAAATGTTTTTCTGCGTATAGAAATTTCCGGTTCTAACTACACATAGTAGAATCGCTTATCGCTAGAATCGTCTTTGGTAGGTAATATATTTTTTTTTTTTTTTTTTTTTTTTTTTTACGGCGCATCGACAAATCTTGGCCATTAGCGCCGGGCCTCCAGGGTGCAACCAGGAATTTTCTCAGCGAGCCATGAGATGAGAAAATTCCTGTCGCCGGTGGGGATCGAACCCACCATCTCCCGCTTATGAATCCAGCGCTAGCCACGGTAGGTACTATTGCTAATAAGTCTGATTGTGGCCAGTTCCTTCCAGTATTTTCAGTTTGTGCGAAGAACCTGATACAAAAAAATTGTTTTATTTGAAACGTTTAAATTTTTAAATCTTGAACTTAAGACTTAATTTAATATTTTTAAGTTAATCCTCTTCTTAAAAAGATTAACTACCATCCACTTATCCAGCCAATAAAAGGGAGAAGGTAGTATTGGGCAGGTGCATAAGACTCAATGACATAAACATACCTTACAACATGTGTGACCTTTCCCCTGAAGGTAGCCAGTACTTCGACAGTATCTTAACATATCTAAAGATTATACAATCTCATATATAGAAGATACGCAAATCTACATTTTTATTCCATGAATAAGTGCATATTCATTATGACTAGGGAACGGATGTTATTGTATTTACATATTTTTTTCTGAAACGTAAATCGTAATTTTGGATGAAATTCTGCACGTTTTAAGTGATTTTAAAGCATTTATACATGTTTTTATTTTACATATTTTGTCAAAAATCCATATTTTTACATATTTAGCCATAAATACATATTTCTGTTACATATTTTGATGTTCTATTTATTTTGCAATTGAAAAAATAAAGGGGAAATCAAGAAAATTGTAAGAAGCAAAGGTGGCTGACAGCCATGCTTCCCCGAATCTAATGGTGCGGATGCGTTTTTAAAAAAATATATGACAAAAATGTTGTTTAAAATTTGTATCATTCCTTTAATCTACTCTCTAAAACAAATGAACTAGTGAAAGAATCATGTCGATATTATTTTACCAACTCGAGATATAAAATAATGGATTTTCAACCTATTTTATTTTATTTCTCGACTCCTAAGGCGCATTGGACGAAACACTTGGACACGTGTCCACACTTTTTCGATACAAAATCAGCAGACAAAAAAAATGGGCCTGATCGGTGACCCCACCACTGAGTACACCTCTTATGAGATCAGAGCGTCGTCATTTCAAGTTTGATAATTAAAAATGCATGTTGTTGCAAACAAGTTTCCAAAGTAATGTTCATCTGTAGAAATTTTCAATTTCTTTTTTTCCCCTTTTAAAATGAGATCCTAATTTTTATTTATGCTTTATTTTTCAATATGTTCTACAGTTTTAGTCAGTTTATTCACTCCATTTGTAATAACCATTTTTAACAAAGTCCGTACTAGATATTTATGCTTTTCTTCCCTCCATATATTTTATAGTGTTTATGGTATTTTTTTACTACATCTTTTCAATTTTTTATTAAATATTTCATAATATAATACAGGTTAATGTATATGTACATATTTTGAATTTCATTTTACACTAGCTGACCCGGCGAACTTCGTACCCCCTAACAGTCAATTCTTTAATTTTTTTTAATACTTATTCTGCTATTAGGCACATCCGGACTGCTAGTAAGATAAAAAAAAAAGAAAAAAAACCTTAATAAGTCGGCAATTAAATTATGTCAAAAAATAAAAATTATGAAACACTAAAATTCTTTTAATAGTCACTAAAAAATCACAATCAAAATTACAATATCATATCTCTTATTAATGATACCTACTTATTACATTTAAATTTAGTTTCACTTTTATTGTAGTACTTAATGGTACAGGATATTTTTTTTTCATTACCTGACGCGTAAACAGATGGTTTCCAACACGGAAACACGCAACATACAATTGACCATGCGAGAAACATGGGTTTTCTAAATTAATACCACAAACACTTAATGACTGCCCCTTGGATTCGTTTATAGTCAAACTGAGTTCATAGGTCCAATAGCAACACAGCTGCAGGCACCAATAGAATTCACAGCAGCTCGATTCAAACTTGCACCATTATTAGTCGAATGTCGCGCTTCACGGGTCTGTCTTAACCATAGTCAATTTGTTTTTGAGTAATGTTACCATCGTATAAATATTGACATTAATATTTATACGATACTAATGTCACTCAATTATTTTGCCTTCCCAGAACCCCTCCACTAACACTTTATGGTATGGTATTGAAGATCAAGTTGACCTTTAAGTATTATTACAAATCTTTTGTATGGGAATATAGAAAAGTGGAGTCTTTTTTACTTCGTTAATGCAAATATAAATTAATTTAAATTGCATTATTAACATGTGATTCTAATGTCACCTATTGATTACATATTCTTATTTATTTAATTTTTTTTTGCTTATACGAAAATAACCAAATACGTTAACTGTTAAAAATATTATAATTGAGAACATATGTTTTTATTTAAAAATGAATTTGCGTTTAGGAAGTGAAAAAGACCCGAAAAGTGTTGTTTTTAGACTTTTTCAGGCAATTTTTTCTCTCCGTAAGAACCATCCTCGTAGTTCAAGGAATATTATAAAAAAAGAATTAGCAAAATCCGTTCAGTTGTTCTCGAGATTTGCGCTTACCAACACATTTAGCGATTCATTTTTATATAATAGATGAACATCCGTTCTCTAATTATGACTAAAAGTTAAACCTTCTCTATAATAATTTATACGATTTTTTAGCATAAGTTAAATTTTACTACTCAAATTCTGACCATATAATAAAATATAATCATAAAGCCAATTCCTTAAAAGGAGTGCTTACGTCAAATTTTTTTTTTTTTGTTCGCTGGCCTTAGTTTTAAATAGGCTGATGGTTTAATTGCCTATATATCAGTAAAATGAGTATTTTATTAAAGCATCTTAAGAAAATAGGAATCATATTTGTAACACTGTTTCCTCTTAATATACTGTCAGTTTCCTGTTATGGCGCCTAAAATGAGTATTTTATTAAAGCATCTTAAGAAAATAGGAATCATATTTGTAACACTGTTTCCTCTTAATATACTGTCAGTATCCTGTTATGGCGCCTAAAATGAGTATTTTATTAAAGCATCTTAAGAAAATAGGAATCATATTTGTAACACTGTTTCCTCTTAATATACTGTCAGTTTCCTGTTATGGCGCCTAAAATGAGTATTTTATTAAAGCATCTTAAGAAAATAGGAATCATATTTGTAACACTGTTTCCTCTTAATATACTGTCAGTTTCCTGTTATGGCGCCTAAAATGAGTATTTTATTAAAGCATCTTAAGAAAATAGGAATCATATTTGTAACACTGTTTCCTCTTAATATACTGTCAGTTTCCTGTTATGGCGCCTAAAATGAGTATTTTATTAAAGCATCTTAAGAAAATAGGAATCATATTTGTAACACTGTTTCCTCTTAATATACTGTCAGTTTCCTGTTATGGCGCCTAAAATGAGTATTTTATTAAAGCATCTTAAGAAAATAGGAATCATATTTGTAACACTGTTTCCTCTTAATATACTGTCAGTTTCCTGTTATGGCGCCTAAAATGAGTATTTTATTAAAGCATCTTAAGAAAATAGGAATCATATTTGTAACACTGTTTCCTCTTAATATACAGTCAGTTTCCTGTTATGGCGCCTAAAATGAGTATTTTATTAAAGCATCTTAAGAAAATAGGAATCATATTTGTAACACTGTTTCCTCTTAAAATACTGTCAGTTTCCTGTTATGGCGCCTAAAATCTTCTCTTTGAGATTTCATTTTACATTTTTCATGAAAAGTCTACTCTGTTTCTATTCTCTGCTTTCCAAAAGTCGTGAGTCGGACCTTTTATTGTATTTATTGTTTTATAGTGTTTTCTGTGCATTAAATCAATTAACAGACTCTTTCTGATGGAACAAAATATTCTAAACTTATATATGAATATTTTTTTTTTCATTTTAATTTTTCTAAGCTAAGTTTTTCCCTTTATCCTTTCAGAATAATCTGAGGGCCGATATGAAGAAGTTAAGATTGAGAATGAAGCATAGATCCGAGGCCTACAAAGCCTTTCTTAGACCTCCTCGTCACTGATCCAACAACTTTTTCATTTTCCAACCTTCCTACTTCTCATCTCCTCTTTTTCTTTTTCTAATTTATAAGGGCTCTATTTAAAAGTTTTTTTTTTCTCTCTTTTTCTTTATTCTTGACGAACAAAGTTCCTCTAAGCCGTGACAAGAGATGAATTAAAGAGGGTTCAAGAGCGAGAGTTGGACCATTGTGTTCTGATCGTGGGAGCGTCTCGGGTTTACCTTGTCTATTGTCTAGGCTGGGACCCATGGAGTGAACTTAGCACTTAAGTTGAGGTTTAGATGCACCGTGCAACGATAAGTGCATTGCAAGCTCACTGCTGGTTCAGATTACAATGCCCGCTTCCTTTTTGTGTGTGTGCATGCATATTATAAAAAAACAGGCAACAGAATTTCTGTACGCAAGGGCAATTGATCATGCCATGTTTAGCCTCGTTTGGAGTGTTACATATATATTTCTGTGAAACCAAATATTGGCTAGTAGGCCCTTTGCACACTGGGCCACCACGGACGCGACACCAGTGGCGCCACCATGGTGGCCGCACATGGGCCACCACTACGGCCACCAGGTAGTAGTTTGATCATTGACGTCGATGAAGCAAATGTGTTGGCATACATCTTTCTGCGTTTACGGATACGCCGTAAAAATCGGCGTAGGTATTGGATACATCCTTTTTTGCGTGATAGAATTGCAAAGAGAGCTATTTGTAATCTTTAGGAAGACCTTACCTTTGTTAGGAATAATCCAGACAGGTTCTATTAAGTTACTAAATCTCAATGTGACATTCAATTTCTATGATAAATCGCCCAGCATCAAAATTTAGGAACACTCATCATAGAACGTCTTTACTACACAAGACAAAAAAAAAAAAAATAAACGACTGGCAGCGCCACCAGGAGCTACTAGTGTGCTATGCCAGGTAGGAACAATGGGATGACCTGGTGGGGCCACCAGGTTGGTGGCCAGGAAAATCGCATAGCCCCCGCATTTCTGGAATCGCTGCCAGTGGGGCACAAACCCCCAGTGTGCAGTGCTCCATAGAGATCAATGATACCACGATGCGGCCACCATGGAAGCGCCACTGGTGGTGCCACCGTGGTGGCCAAGTGTGCAAAGGCCCGAAGAGTCTAATTTAAATTTTGTTGTGTAGTTGAAGCTCAGATCTGCTTCCGTCCAAATTGATTGCGTTTTTTTAGCGCTGTTCCCCCCTCCCTCCATAGGGAGGAAACCCGCTTATGAGGTTGACCTCTTGACGCAATCCTGAAGTGCCGATTAGTTTCATTTGCCAAAGGAGTTCGAACAGACAAATATATATATATATATATATATATATATATATATATATATATATATATATATATGTATATATATTCGTTCGACCCTTTGGGAGTTACAATACTTTAAATCAACTAAGCAAGGACATTTCTTGTAGATACCTGGCCACATGAATACACAAGGATATGAAGTGTCAAAATATGCACACCTCCCGGAAGGCGTTAACTTTATAACCGCTCACTGTCGTGCGGGACATAAGTCGTGCTTGCCCACTGATGTGTAGGGTCGGCTTACACTGTAACTGTGAGATAAGATTGCGGCGCAAAAATGATATAAAGTGAAGCGTGTAACAGAACAATTTTAGCCCATATATGGTTTCATAAAATTTCATATAATAGATCAAATATTTTTTTTAACAATAATTTGTAACAAGGAAAAAAAGCTAAAATTCGGATTAAATGTTATTCCGGTGGTTCTTTGCCCTAATGAAATCCATTAAATAATCAAAAAATATTATATGTCATGAATAATAATGTTGAAGTTTGACATATGATATGAAGGGAGAATATAATTAAAAAATTACTTAGCAGAACTGATTAATCCAATATTACTTCTCTCATTTTCACAAAGTCAAATGTCATTTTGTAATGTTAACAATTGAAAGCACTAATTGCTGTTATAATGAATAAATTTCTCTGTGGTTCGGGTGATTGAACTAATTTCTCTAATGTTTGGATAATAAAAGATCTTGTTTCTTATAATAATTAGACAGGTAGACATTTATGGGAGGTCAAAATGACCTCTCTAGTTTTAATTAGATGTGTAAGATGATTTTAGTTTTTCTATAGATTTAATTATTGGTGAAAAAATGCACATTAAATTATCAATCATTAACAAGATGGCAGATTGTCCTAAATCACAGAAAAGAACATTTAAACCTATACATTAAAACAGTATAGGACATAAAAAAAAACCTATAGAAACTTACTCCTGTCAGCTAACAATCTTTAACGGGACTTGCTTAGAAATAGAAGACTTTCATATACATATATAGACAGACAGAAAACAATAATGTAACTGCGATAATGGAACTGTACGAAACTTGTATCAAAAATAAATGCATATAGATCTGGATATAATTAAAATTATTTTGGCCCGAAAAAAAAAAAGATTTTTAATGACAACGCTTAATAGATCTGGAATACAATTTAAATTATTTTTATTTTTAGTCCTGGGATAGAAAAAAAAAAAAAATGATTACATTAATACAAATGAAATAAATTTTTTTTTTCGAGCATATCCACTCATTAAACCAATTAAATATTAATTATTACAGTTTCATAATTAACAAAAAAGACATATAAACAAAATAGCCGCGTCATAGGACTTTTTTTGTAATCCATTTTCGACAATTGGTATCCAAGAACTATGATTCTATTGTTATCCATTATTAAGAAATGATGTTAGAATTTTTAAATTTTTGGCCTTGGTATTGTTACCATAACCTTCGTTTCTATTTTCTTCCCCTCTTGGCATGAAAAATTACAGTTTTGTTTTAGGAAAACAAAAAGTAATTATTTCGTTCAGAATTGAATCTACTAGATGCCTACTATCATAGACCTGGCAGCCGGTCACCAGATGCGGGCCACTAAGGTAGAACTCGCAGGGGGGACTCTACTCAACCTTGGCTAGGTCCGTCTCCCGCTGGCCGTTGGGCTTTGTCTTTGCCTTCGATGCTACCAGCGGACCGACCAAGAGGCATAAATGACCCAATAGTGGTTGAGTGGCCTTTAAACATCAAAGAAAAAAAAAAGAATCTACTAGATGAATTAAGTTATATGATACCAAGCCCAGTAGCATGTAGAGCCGGAAAAATAAATATTTTTTATCTTGAAGCCCAGATAGTTTAATAGCATATAATGTAGTATTCTCTATTATCCCTTTATACGGGGCGAATATTACCCAAGGAGATAGAACTATTCAAAGGACTGTAAGTTAATTGGTCCGACGGACAAATTTCGATCCAATTTCTAGTTAAATTAAAATATAAAGTAGAATGAATCAACTAATGGATCTTCCCCTAGGTTTAGTGTTACCTTACTCCTCTACTTTAGCAAATGAATTTCCCCCTAATATCCTCGGGTCGCTCTCTATATCTTTTCCTTTCTAATAAACCCCATTTGTCTAACAGCTGTTATCAATTCTTATTCCCCTTAAGCGCATGTTCACTATTATTTCATTAGTCTTAAACATACTTCTAATATTAGAACTAACAATTTTAATGAAAATAAGATACACAGCTCAAAAATATTACCTACATTTTTTTTTTTAAAGAATTGCTCACAATAGAATCGGCTATAATAGGTACATAAAAGTAAGAATATAAAAGAGTGGGACTCATTTTAGCGTGGTTCCATGTGATCTCTATATCGAATGTTTTAGAAAACGTTTTCTGCGAGTAAGCTGCTCTTATAGAATATTACTATTAATCCCGATTTAGTTTACTATTAAAACTAAATTTTATAAAAAAATGAGTTGTATTTTGGCCGACATTTTAATTTGACATTCCAGCCTTCAGTGTCGTGGCTTGGAAGCTACCTCTATCAATAATTGTCAATAAGGGATTGAGAAGTAAACACTATGATTTTTTTGTATTATATATATATATATATATATATATATATATATATATATAAATCAGTCCCGTAACAGGCCACGAGGGCCGAGAGGGGCAGATACTGTAGAGGTATCTGATTCTTGACCATACGGCACACTAGGGAGATAGTGTGGTCAATACTATGCTCCGGCCGCCTGATTTTTCCCTTGCTGCTTCGACTGCTAGAGTCATTAGCACCAAGGTACTAGAAGAAAAAATCTTTAGTGCGCGCTCGGGTTTTGAATTTGGTCCTCCAGTTCATTAGTCGAGTGCTCTACCACTGAGCTAACCTCGCCCCCATATATATATATATATATATATATATATATATATATATATATATATATATATATATACATACATACATACATATACATAAATACGTGAGCAATTTCGGCAGATAAGTGCTGCAAGAGATACATCATCAAACGGTTCTCGGTACCCAAATGACCAAATTCGTCAATAGACTTTCCAGAGTGAAAAAACTTTCATTCATTACTTTGCTTTTGGACAATCAAATAGTCGGCAGATTCGACCTTTTGACAGTGGTTAATTTTGACAGTGGTTACTTTTTCGTTCACAAAGTGAATTTAGGTTCTTGAGTTTGCCGTACATCCGTCCAACGGCAATCAGTATAGATTGAAAATGAAAAATGCGTTTTTTTACATTCGATACTTTGTATTTGTTTTGACGCTATATTATGGCCTTGCCACACCAAACAGTCCGATGTGTAAATTTCTTCTTCAGTCATATATGTGTAAAATATATTTCAATCAGTTCTTAAAAAGTGCTTCAATTGTGAAGACATTTCTAAGTAAGGTAGGTTTGTAATTTATTTCCTTAAAAATAGACAATCATGAAATGAATTTTGATTGAAATATTGGAAAGTTAGGTAATGAGTTATGCGATAAGTTTCTGTCCAGTCGCATAGATTTTTACCTCCGAAACTAAAACTTGTTTCTAATTTGATGTTTCTTATGGGTTGGTGTTACTTTTGAAACGACCCCAGGCAGAGTAGATACATATATTCTCCCATACATGCCAGAGGTATATGCGCGGTCGAGGTGTGGATATAGGAAGCAGGATCTACCATCGGTGTCCTGGCTAATTGGACAAGCCACTGATCGGGGCAGGACAGCTCTGTCGGTATTAGTTCCTGGCTTGCTAGTTCCTGTCTTGTTCCGGTATACAGGATATTCGGGGACAGTCGTGTTAGCTCCGTCAGAACATTTGGGACAGTAGGTTATCGTACATTTAAAAACAAAATGGAGGGAGTTCACCCCTGATAAAAAAAAAAAAAAATACTCATAAAGACAACGGTTCTATCTAAAATTATAGATCTGGAATGTAAATAAAATGATTTTTTATCTGGCATTAAAATGGAATCTTCATTAAACCTAGAATATATCTATATATATATGGGGGCGAGGTAAGCTCAGTGGTAGACTAATGAGCTGGAGGATCTGAGTTCAAATCCCGAGCAAGCGCTAACGATTTTTTTTCTAGTGTCTTCGTTCATGGGTTGAATTCGGCCTCGCTAACCGTCCTTAGGCCAACCCAGCCTTTAATTAATCATTAATGGATGCCATTGTGCCAAAGACTCTAACAGTCGAACCAGCAAAAGGGAAAATCGGGCGGCCGGAGGATAGTACTGACCATTGGTGTGCCGATTTTAATAAAATCCATAAAAAAAATAAAATAAATACTTCGTGTGATTGAAATATCATGGTCGTTAACCTAATGAATCTGTTTATCGAAACATTGGTTTTTGTGCGAAATAAATTGTAGTGGCTATGTTTTTGCTTTAATAGGCTTGCAGGTAAACGTTTTATAGTTTTTTTTAACGTAGAGGATCGAATGAAATAATTTTTCATATCGGCGATTTTTATAACCGGTAACGAGAAAGGAGGAGAAAAGTAGTTTTCCTGAGTAATTTTCAGTAGGGTACTCAGAAACTGTGCATTTTAGACCTTTTTTGGTAGTTTGAAATTCACACAAACTGAGAATGCAAAATTTCAGGCGACTTTTATTAGCGAGTATTAGACAAAAAAAATATTAAAAGATATAAGCAGTTTTGGTATGTTCGTATGTTTTCTTAAATAAGTATCTCGGAAACGGTTGAATAATCGTGATATGTGAAAGTTAGCCATTCGAAAACTTACTAAATTCTCTACAATAACGGTTTAGAGAAATTTTCGATTGGGCAAATTTTTATCTTCTGTCCAATAAAGACCAAAGGATAAGGTGACCAATTATTAAAGATAAGGTGCGTTTACACTTGATATTTCTGGCAGGAAATATATGTCACGATATATGTCGCGATATAAGTGTCGGATAGATATTCTCTTGCTAGTTTACATACGGAGAGAAATAGCTAGACATTTATGTCATGGATATCTATAGGATATTTCTCGCTTTGCAATAAATGTCCGGCCTGTTTACACTCAGACATATATGTCCTGTCTAGTCCATTCTGCTTGGTATAGAAGTTTCGGCAATATAGATAGAAACCAAGATATTTCTGTCTGACATTTATTTCTCTCTTTATAATCAGCGTATTCACCTGGCGGTATAGAAGTGTCGACACTTATTGCTCGGGATAGAAATATATATCTCAGACATAAATTGCTCATGGTTTACACTAGTCGCAATTTCTGTCTGATATAAATTTCCTGCAATAACTAGCAAGTGTAAACCCACCCTTAGTTTTGGGGTCCTCAAGATATTCCAACACCCGAGACTGTGAGATTATCAATAGTAATTGATAGTTGTCGGATCATAACATGACATGAGTATCTCATTATTATAATAATGATTTAGAATTGTCGGTTACCAAGGGAGATAGGCTCACCTGTACAGTATGCACGTCAATCCAGGTGTCAATTATAATTGACACCTGGATTGACCAATAATTATTGGTGGACGTTTCGCGTTAATAATTTGAAATGATTTAATTTATCTATTATTTCTCATAGCAGTCAGTTTATATATACTTAGTGTTTTTTAATATGTAGATATTAGATAGAAAATTTATGTAATTCAGAAATAATCAATGGGAGCAGAAGAGAACATGTGAGCATGTCCTTTCAACTTTATCCGAACGTCTTTCTGACGTTTCTTGAAAATTATGTTCAAGACTCCCTTTAGATTATCACATTTCAAAATATATCCTACCTAATGTACAATGGAATCCCACCAGTCTACGGAAAATGCAATCAGCTGATCACTGTAAAATAAATGTTTGAAGACAGCTTTGGCTTTAGGCTGCGAAAAATGGAGAGCCCTTTTTAATAAATTGAGTATTATGTTAGTTTGGAATTTTAACCGTCTGCCTAAAAAACGAACAAATACAGATATATATAAAAATTTGAAACACCGGAATTTTGTGGCCTTTTAGGATAATATCGACTTCATATGTAGCCTACGGATAAAATAATGAGGCGTAGATAGTTAGCCGTCTAGGTGATAAGCAATCAGGAAATAGTTGAGACTCGGCTAGGAAAACATCAATACGATTTTTGTGAAAATCTGTATTAAGGACGTTTCGGCTACTCTTTGGTAGCCTTCTTCAACAACAAAAGCCGGGGGTTGGGGAAAGATTAAAGTTAGAAGTTAAGCAGTTACTATGGTAATAATTAACTGCTAACTTTGGTCTTTCTCCAGCCTTAGCATTCGTTGCTGACGAAGGCTACCAAAGAGTAGCCGAAACACACTTAAGGGGGCACCTACATTGGACCCGATCTGATTCGATCCGATGGCCACCGATTCTTGGCCGTTCAAACTTGTTTGTTTCTAGACCGATTTCTATCCGATGTTTATAACCTTCTAGCTACCTTAAATAAAAATATATATATATATATATATATATATATATATATATATATACATATATATATATATATATACAGGGTGTCCCGTAAATGTCTAGTCATATTGAGAGGGGTGATAGAGGACCCTTAGGGGAACAAAAAATGTTCTATGGCGATTTCCCGAATTCTCACCCATAAGGGAGAAAACTTCGTTTTATTGTTTTATCGATACAAACGTGGTTTTTAGAAACATAATCGTTGTAGCTCCGTCCCAGGTGGTACTACTAGAAAGGGAGTGAAACCAAACGAAAGCTGAGTAAATTTACTATAAGACTAGTTGGGAGGAAACGTAAAAATGAATAAATGTAAGTATGTATATCTTACAAAAACAAGGCAATTCTAAATTTCCTGACATTTTATTGATATTTCTTTCCAGCGTTACTCCTCAATAAGGAGGATCTGAGATTTCCGGGTTTCAGAAAAACTTCCTCATTTAACTAGCTTTCCATTCATGTATCACAACCCTGGGTTATTGAAGTATTTGAACGATTTAAGAACAAAAGTTTTAAAAAAAACATGGATCTGAGAAAAGAAAATTATATTTTTTTCTTCAGTTTATTCAAAAAGCTGAAGGGAAATATTTATTTTTATAAATATTAAGTAAATATTTACTTAAAACAATAAAAAAAAATTACTTCCACGAATATAAAAAAAATTCCTAAAACAGTAAATAAATAAAATACACATTTATTTTGAATTTGTTAATTCAGGTAACTAATACTGGGTCCAGGAGGCGGCCATTAAGGAACCCCAACCATACATTAATCTCAAAAATTATTATTTTTACCTAGATCACACATTTGAACACATTTTTACAGGTACTTATATTTAGAAAACAAATGCTTTACCTTAAATTAATACTGATGGCTACGCTTGTGAAACTCACTGGGATTCTGAGCCCATGCGTTTTTGTTGTGGTAATTAAAAATTCTATCCCTCAAAAATAATATGTACATAGTCCTGTAAAAATTTGTTCAAATGCGCGATTTAGGTAAAAATAGTAATTTTTGAGGTTAATGTATGGTTGGGGTTCCTTAAAGGCCGCCTCCTGGACCCAGTATTAGTTACCTGAATTAATAAATTCAAAATAAATGTGTATTTTATTTATTTAATGTTTTAAGATTTTTTTTTATATCCGTGGAAGTAATTTTTTTTATTCTTTTAAGTAAATATTTACTTAATATTTATGTAAACATTTATAAAAAAAAATATTTCCCTTCAGCTTTTTGAATAAATTGAAGAAAAAAATATAATTTTCTTTTCTCAGATCCATGTTTTTTTTAAAACTTTTGTTCTTAAATCGTTCAAATACTTCAATAACCCAGGGTTGTGATGCATGAATGGAAAGCTAGTTAAATGAGGAAGTTTTTCTGAAACCCGGAAATCTCAGATCCTCCTTATTGAGGAGTAACGCTGGAAAGAAATATCAATAAAATGTCAGGAAATTTAGAATTGCCTTCTTTTGGTAAGATATACATACTTACATTCATTCATTTTTACGTTTACTCTCAACTAGTCTTATAGTAAATTTACTCAGCTTTCGATTGGTTTCACACCCGTTTTAGTAGTATCACCTGGGACGGAGCTACAACGATTATTCTTCTAAAAAGTACGTTTGTCTCGAAAAAACAATAAAACGACGTTTTCTCCCTTATGGGCGGGAATTCGGGAAATCGTCATAGAACATTTTTGTTCCCCTAAGGGTCCTCTATCACCCCTCACAATATGACTAGACATTTACGGGACACCCTGTATATATATTTATATGAATACCTCCAACATTCAACCTAATCAAAGGTTTCTATGCTTATGAGGTTATTAAATTAATCACTCATTTTCATTTCACCACGTGGTCATTATTGACTAGCTGTGACTAAATCGAATCGGATCGGGTCAGGACCAATGTAGGCACTCACGTCGGCCGTTGTCGATCAAACTTTGGATAAAATATGAAGGTGGGTGCGTAATTGGAAACGCATTCGATTGTAAAATCGATTGAGTCTCGATTAAAATCCTGAGTCGATCAACCAAGTTAATGATATAATCCTACTTGAGACCATGATAAAATAATATACATCCGAGAGTTCTCGTAAAGCCCGTCCCCTCCGTGATACATACTTGCATAAAATGGTTTTTGTATGGGACAAACCCTGCATCATGAATATAAAGAAGTGTAATGACTCCTTCCTGTTCCATGGAGGTATATAGGAGGAAGCAAGGAGCATAAAAAGGCAAGGTACTCGGCCATTTTGTTGACCGCACTGCAATCTTGGAGGGAGCTTCCGGCTTATGGGACACGGCTCATGGCCTTTATTTTCTTCGGCCTACGGTATTGGAGGGAGAGGGAAGGTCCACGTCTCCTTTCTAGAGTGTGTCCTCTGGTCACCGTAACAGCTTTCATTGCTAGGATCGCAGTTATAACAGTATTATTCTTTAGTGAAAATTATTTTTTCGGTTGGCTTTTAGCGCATTTCCTCCAGGAAGAAACCCGCTTTTGATGTAGACGTAATGAGGCAATCAGGAAGTGCCGACTAAGAAATGTCACGTTTCATAACACCCGCTTATGATGTAGACGTAATGACGCAATCAGGAAGTGCCGACTAATAAATGTCACGTTTCATAAGCTGTCTTTTCGCTGAGAAGCTGGCTCAAAAATGGAAGGAATTTAATAAAATGTAAAAAAACGCTTTGAATAATTTGTAAAGGTAAGTTTGATAACCAGCAGAATCCATCCACTGAAACAGGCGAAATTTGCACGAAAAAATAGTATGCTAATTATTTTGCGTGACTTTGCTTTCAAACACACTTTTTATAATTAATTGGACGTGGAGAATCTTTTTGAAAGGTATCCTAGGCGACATCTATAATCTTTGTTGAGTAAAATGGATAAATCTAGATTTTTTTCTTTGATTTCAAATATTTTCCTACATATTTTTTGTTGGGAAATCGCAGTAAACGTGAAGTATCTGTTATAAAATATCCTAGAAATATATCTTATGTGGTTTTTGATCGAGCGATCTCGTTCGGAGAATTCTGTGCTCAAATGGAATAATTCCCGCTTAGGATACTGCCAGCTTCGATTGTAGCACATGAGATCATGCTTCACTTCGAGATTTTATCATGCTTCAAGATGATATTTAGAAGTTGGCCAAATTATATCCTCGTATTTAAATAATCCATTTAAAAATTAAAACTCGTCTGAAAAATCGGATTTCAAGCCAAGTATTTAAAAAAAAAAAATCGTCCCCAATGGTCAACAAGACCATATTTTCTAAGTGAGACGTGACCAAAACGGACGCTTGACGGATTGTAGCCCAAATATAGGCAATGACCCAAAATCTCTGCGAAATATAAATGTATATGAACAATTATTAAGAGTAGGTAGTCAATATTTTAAAAAAATAAAACAAATAGTATGTTCAATGCAATGAGAAGTAGTACAACAATTTTCACTTTTAGCGCGGTTCCTCCCTCCCCCATAGGGAGGAACCCCGCTTATAAGATTGATACAATGAAACAATCCGGAAGTGCCGACTAGAAAATTTCGCATTTCAGAACCCCTAGAGACCGAAAATAACGGTGGTTCAAATTTGTATATATATATATATATATATATATATATATATATATATATATACACTTGTCTGTTCGCTCATTTCTGGCTTCCCTAATGGTCCGATTGTGATGAAATTTGGTACAAAAATCCGTCGTCCAATTTAAAAGGTCAAGTTCGTTAACCAGCAGAATCCGCCCACTGGTAAATGGCGTTTGGGGCGAAATTCGCGCAAAAAAATTGTAACGCTTACGTTTTTGAGTTTATAAGATTGTAAGTACTCGTTTTATAGGCTTCTTGGACTAGGAAAACGAATGAAAGCATTTTCAATGCGATAGCTTTAACCGTTTTCGAGAAAATTGGAAAAATAGTTTTTGAATACCGTTTTTGGTTTGGGTACTTAGAATCATGGGATTCAGTTGAAACATTTTCTGCATGTTCTACTTTCATTAAAACTAATATGTTGAAATTTGTGTTACGTTTGGAGTTAAGGAAGGGTTAGAATAAAATATTTTATTAACAGACATAAAAAGTTTTGGTAACTTTGTATACTTTCCTTAATATCTCGAAAAAGGTTGAGAATCTTGGTAAACGGAAGAATACCATTAGAAAGCTTACTAAATGCTCTACAAAAAAGGTTCTAATGAAAGTTTTGATTAGACGATGTCAATCGGAGAAATAAGTGCTTAAAACTTTAAAGTAATTGATTTTGCTTATTCGAACTGTTCTTTTTGTCTGTTTTTTATTCCTTGTTATTTTTTAACTGCTTATAGTTGGATAATGTATTTTATAATAAATCAGGTTAAGAAAAAAAAGAAAAAAAAATTAATCTTAGAGATATGGATTTCCAAGATATAGCTTTTCAAATGCCTAGCGGGGTCCTTCCTAGGGCGGGGACCCATCCAGGTAAGATCGTAAATAAGACCTTTCTTGAAAGTAAATATGGAACTGTCAACTTTGGTCCTCCTCTGCCTCCGGCACTTTCATTGCTAACGAAGGCTACCAATGAGTAGCCAAAACTTCCTAAATATAGATTTTTTAACAAAAATCGTATTGAGGTTTCTTTAGCCGAATCCCAACCATTCCATCTTTACTTATCACCTCGACGGCTAACTATCTAATCTTCATGCTTTCTAGAAATGTGGACCCAAAATAATAACACCTTCTATTTTAATCATTTTAAATGAGTCTAGAGATAAGAACGGAACCGCGCTAAGATGATGCAGTTAATGCGAGTCGGACTTTTTAGTAACATTTATTCTGTTTTTTATTTTGAATATGTGGTTGTTTATGTCTGTTCCATAGATAAATTTATTTATAACTTTACAAGAGAAGCTAGTGAAACAAGAAATTATGAATTTTCTTTAAATTAACAAAATGAAGTCTCCTTCCTAATTATATTGCATACCTTGTTCCGCAGCATGATTATTATTCCGAACTAGTCTTTTCTACTTTATTGAATGTGTTACTTAAAGAAAGTTAGGTCAGATGATGTTAAAATAATATTTTGTTTGTAATAATAATAGTTAAGTCTAATTCATTTTTTTTTACTCTTTTTTCAGGTAAGAAGGTTGATGAAAAATTACATGTATACTACGGAATTCGTAAGTAAAACACACCATTACTGTTTAATAGTATTGCAAAAGACTTACACATTATGTTTGTATTAAGGCAATTTGAGCCTCAAAAATCTGTGGTTTTCATTTTTCCAGTTACGTTAAGTTATTAAAATTTACTTAACACTAAAACTAGATTTACTGCTGAAACTACAATATGCTAAAGTTTTACGAAGGTTGATCTCTGTGATACGAAGGTGGAATTCCTCATGGTTCGGTCATGGTATGCTAATAAAAGTCCATTTGTTACCATTGTTGAGTTTTATTTTTGATTTTCAAGCCGAAACGTCGGCTAAAACAAATAGTACCTTCGATAGAGAAATACGGTTACATGAGAGTGAATTTAATTTTATTTTAATGAAGAGTGTTTGTACTAAACAAATCTTTAATTTTGAAAATATGAATTAATGAATCTACTGTATTTTGTAAATAACAACTACAGTTCCAGGAAGGTTGTGTATGTACTGTACAAACGGTAATGATAACTAAACATAAATAATAAATTAAGATTTCATTTACTAAAAGAAAAAGAACAATAGGGGAAAAATATGAAATTAATAGTTTTTATAGAACCAAAAAGACAAAAAAAAAAAAAAAAAAAAAAAAATAACAAAAAAACAAGTACAATAATAACACTAATAAATCTATTCTTACGTTAAATTTTATGGGCAATGATATATATATATATATATATATATATATATATATATATATATATATATATATATTTGGATGGGAAGGAGAAAAATGCTGTTCCATCCAAAAATATGATCCTAGCCACGAAAAACAAACATCAAACACAATATATATATATATATATATATATATATATATATATATATATATATATATATATATATATAGTTATGTTGCATGAGGTTACTTTTGAAGGTTTAGTTGACTTTGTAACATTCTCCAGCGCATCTAACTCTTGATTTTCCAATGGCGGCAGGTATTTTTTTATGACGAATTCTGATAGAAAATTTAATTTTAAGACTAATTTATTCCGAGACATCTTTTGATCCGACGCACCGTTTTCGCGTAAAACGGACAAATTCCTATTTATCAGTGAAACCAAGCCTTGTACATAAAAACACCTCTATACATACGTTTTAGCCTATTAATTTTCCTTTCAGATGATACCAAGATCAAAGTTGTATTATGAATGAAAACAAAGGTAAATTTTTTTTTTTAGTTTTATGATATAATAATTTCATATGGAAAAATAAATTTATTCTGTTCTGTTTTATAATAATTTTTTTCATAAAGTAAATAAGTACTTTTTTTTATTGTTTATGTCAGCTACTTTTTTTTCTATTCATATCGATTTTCTGAATTGTTAATTTTTAAAACTTTTAAGTTATATTTTTCATTCATAATATCCCGTTTAATATTAAACCTACGTCTTTGATCTTGGTATCACCTGAAAGAAAAATTAATAGTCTACAACGTTTGTATCGAGGTGTTTTTACGTAAAAGGCTTGGTTTCAGTGATAAATAGGAATTTGTCTACATAAGGGCGATATTTTTCAGTTGTTTTGCGTTTTACACGCAAACAGTGCGTCGGATCAAAAGATGTCTTGGAATAAATTAGTCTTAAAATTAAATTTTCTATCAGAATTCGTCATAAAATATACCTGTTGCCATTGGAAACTCACGAGTTAGATGCGCTGGAGAATGTTACAAAGTCAACTAAACCTTTAAAAGAAAACTCATGCAACATAACTAAGACCTACCAAGTTTCATTTCGAAATTCCAACAACTCTAGGAGGAAAAGGGGGTGGACACATATCCTGGGACACCCTGTATATATATATTAATTCTTTCTTCTATTTTTGTCCTCCAATTTCTATTATTATTGTTGTTGTTAAGTTCTCTTTTTTACTTCATATATTCTATAACTCATTTTTGAAAATAAGTAGGTAATAAAAAAACAAAAAAAATGAACTGCAATTTTTATGTTGCAATTGTAACATGATTGCTAAGCAGACAATTGCCTACAAATCCTAGCAGGCTTTATGCCGAATGCTAAATGGTTAATACGGATGTAATATCCTGGAAGGAGTAGCTAATGCGGGATAAAGTCTCTAGATTACCCCTTAATATCCCGACTATTCAAGGCATTGACGGAACTAACCGGCTAATTTGACGGGAGAAACAATGGCGGTGCCCGTTGGGGCCTAAACTGTAGATTTCAAGTTGGCAAGGAGCAATCAAGATGCAGCTGGGAGCTTTCAGGGAATCGATATACCCATTTCTGCTTCAGAATTTCAACTATTTCGGCTTTGAATCTTGTTACTCTCTTGAAGCTACTGTTTTGAAAACGTACAAGTAAATCCAGTGGGACACTCCTTTATAATAAGGTGAGTAAAAAAAAAAATGACCGTTTTATAGGTAAAAATCAAAGTTGATTTTTCTTCTACTTATAAGGTTTTTAATAATATAAATATATACCATTGTGTTCTATGGCTTTACGCATTCTGGAAGCCAGCTGTAGAAATCCTTGATCGTGCCACTCATTGGGTTTAGAATTGAAGAACCCACGAACCCCATTTTTAACTTCATTCAAGTTGTTGAATGTTTTTCCACGAAGGAAATGAGCCATTGATCTGCACAGGTAGTCTGATGGTGCTAGGTCTGGACTACATGATGGGTGTGGGAGAAGCTCGATTCAATCCAAATCAGCTAGTTTTCGTTCTGTAAGGCGAAGGGGTCGGGTCTGGTATTATCTTGCCGGAACAAGAATTGCTTTCAGTTGACTAAACCTGGATACCGCTCAACCAAAACAGCAGTTTACTGAATATAACCTCTTAGAATTGCTTTTCGTAGGATCGCCTTCAATAGCGGTGCGCAGAGCATTCTGGTTGACTACTGAAACACGGCCTGATACAGATTTCTTTTCAAGGCTCAAATCACCTTCATTAAATTTTTAGAACCACCTTCTCATCGTCCTTTCATTCAAAGAGTCTTCATCCTCAAATTGAACCTCTAAAAGAATGGCTTCAATTGCTGAAAATTTCCGTTTCCTAAAATAAAGCAAAATTATGATAATTCCATACTTTGCTGTCATTGTGAACAAAGGAAACCTACACAAGTACTGAGCCCGGATAGAGGGCATGCTGGTTACCAAATGATTCAGGCAGGATCAAACATGAACTTCTTATCACAATTCTTAGCTCCCGAATGTAAATAAGAGAGGAATTACGATGCAAAGTTCAAAAACAAAGAAAACGAACCAATTTAGTTTATTTTGACAACACATTTTTTTCTTTTTAGTTGACCACAAAGAATACCAAGTTTCGTTGCAGTACAACAAAAATTACTGCTAGTATTGGCAAATAACTACTTTGGATTCGGTGTAAACCCCCCTCCAAATGGAATGATTTTGCTGGTAAACGAAATCGTTCAATCGTTTGAGGGAGGAATTCTACATACCTAGTTTATACGAAAACTCTGGCTTTTGTCTTGTTAACGGACACACACACACACACACACACACACACACACATACATATATATATATATATATATATATATATATATATATATATATATATATACTATCTTAAACAAAATTTCATATTAAAACTGTCTTAATATGGGTCACGAGAAAATCGAATATGGCTCCCAATGAGCCACGAATTGTGTAGTGAAGTGTTTAAATGAAGTGGTCCAAAAAGAAGGATGAAGTGCTGCTTTCTAGAACACCCATGCAATACATAGAAGAAAGTGAATCTTCGAAATTGGTTCAATAATAGAAGAGGAAGATCTTAAAATTATTATGTTTTATTATTCGTAATCAGTTGGTTTAATTTATACTGATATATTACTTGAAAGGATATACTGGCCGGTTTTATGTTATCATAAATTGTAAATTGTAATTGTTCATTATTATTATTTTATTTTTTTTTACCCCCAATCCGTTTTTTACAGGGGGTTTATATACCAGTTCCTTTGATGCTCAATCAATGAAACGGCGAATTTTCGCTATTGAATATTGATTGAAAATTACTTTTTAGACCACTTCATAAAGTGCTGCTTCATTTCTATCGACCAGCCACATCAAAGGCATTTATCAATCGGGCCAGCAGCACACCTTCTATCATAGACCTAGCAGCCAGTCACCAGATGCGGGGCCACTAAGGTAGAACTGGCACGGTAGACTCCACTCGACCTTGACTATGTCCGCCTCCCGCTGGCCGTCGGACTCTGTCTCTGCTTCCGATGCTACCAATGGACCGACCAAGAGGCACAAATGACCGAAAAGTGGTTGAGTGGCCCTTAAACACCAAGGAAAAAAAAATCGGGCCAGCTGTACATACTTTTAATTCATTTCAAATCTACTCTTCCAAATGAACTATAGATAAATTTGGTCAAAAAAATGAACTTATTCTTTTGAGATTATTTGTATGATACCTAACTTTATTGACAACAATTATTGTTTATTGTTTGTCAATTTTTATTTATTTATTTTCCTGATGAGCACATGAAAATCAGGCCGAAACGTTACCCAAAATACATAATTATTTCTTATATAAAAAAAAAAAAGTAAGCACTCTAGCAGCCTTTCTGGTCTATCTTCAACTTGGTAATCTTCACGGTTAACGATGACTTTTAGAGTCGTAATATTTATATAATCGAAAATAATTTATATTAAAATGGATCCGATGTTTACTTTAAATAAAAGGGTTCAGTTATTTTTTTTTTATTTTTCAGAAGTGTTTTTGTGTTGATGATGATGATGGTGGGTAATGGGAGAGTAAGGGGTGGTGGTTTTACCCTCCACATTATTCCGATTGCTATCCCATCGATCCACTTCCCCACCTACCACTTACAGTTAAACTTTCATTCGATTCCTTTCATTACAATTTACCCCATTCTCTCTCCCTTTCTCTTTCTCTTTCTCTCTCTATCTCTATCTCTTTCGGGCCCTCTCTCATCCTCTCTCTCTCTCTCTTTCTCTCTCTCTCTCTCTCTCTCTCTCTCTTTCGGCCCTCTCTCATCCTCTCTCTCTCCCACACTCCCTCGTAAACTATCTTTTTCGCTCTCTCTTCTATCTTTTCCCCCCTTCTCGTTCTCTCACCCTCTCCCTCTCTCTGTTTCAATAATCGCTCCTTGGCTTGTTAACCTTCTCTGTCTCTGTGGGCGCGCTGCCCAGTTTTATCACTCTATTGCTCTCTCCCTGTCTCTGTCTCTCTCTATCTTATCTCTCTCTCTCTTACTTGCTCCTTCTCTTGTCCACTTTCTCTTTCGCTCTTTATCCTTTCCTTTTTCTCTCTGTCTCTCTCTCTCTTACACGCTAGCTAAGTCTTCTATCTGTCTCGCTTCCTCTCCCGTCCACTCTCCCTCTTTCTCTATCTCTCTCTGTCACTTGCTCTGTATCTTTATTATTACTTGCTCCTTCTCTTGACCTCTTTCTCTCTCGCTCATTATCCTTTGCTTTTTCTCTCTGTCTCCCTCTTACACGCTTACTAGCCATGTCCTCTATCTGTCTCACTTCCTCTCCCGTACTCTCTCTTTCTCTCTCTTTCACTTGCTCTCTATCTTTATTATTGCTTGCTCCTTCTCTTGTACTTTTTCTCTTTTGCTCATTGTCCCATCCTCTTTCTCTCAGCCTCTCTCTCTCTCTCTCTCGACAAGCTAGCCATGTCTTCTATCTTGCTCGCTTCTTCTCCCGTCCCCTCTCTCTCTATAAGGGATGGGCGATAGTCGATAGTTAAGATCATTATATCGATAGTTCACGACTATCAGTAGTAGCTATCGATAGTTAATGACTATCAATAGTAGCTATCGATAGTCATGAACTATCGATAGATTTTTTTTTTCTAGATTTAACTTGTCAGGATCTGGAGGGCTGTGGTATTAAATACTAACACGAGCGGTGGCTTGAACCGATTCTGGTTAAAAATTCCTTGATTCGTTGGTAGCCGGTGTATCCTGCCGGTTGTTTCCTTAAGAAACTAGAACCATTCCTGCTTTAGCGACTCTTCTGGAGCCTCGGTGGAAGAAGAACGCATTTTTAAACAATGGAAATGCCCAAAATGCACTCATTTGGCTAGAAAATGCTTTAGCTTCTTTTAGGAACGGTGCTAGTAGCTTGCAGAGACAAAGTACTAGTACAGACACTTCTGGTTCCACTTTATTTGTTGCTTCGGGTCTTTTTGCGAAGACCACATCCAGTTACTTTTGAAGTAGCAGTGGTGATTTATAACAGTTACTCGTACTCGCTGATAAGCTTACTGATTAGCTATTAGGTTCTTTGCTGGTTATCTACTACTACTTGACTCGTTATCTATCATTAATCCATATTAGATAATGGCAAGCAATATTTATTAATAAAAAGGTTAATATGATCAACATCAATTCACTCAACTATGAAAAAAGTTATTAAGCATTAAAGTTGACTGTTTTGCAGGTTATGAAGGATAACAAACAACGATATTTGTAAACAAACATATTTTATTCCTTTTCTCTCTCTCTCTCTCTCTCTCTCTCTCTCTCTCTCTCGCTCTCTCTCTCTCTCTCTCTCTCTCTCTCTCTCTCTCTCTCTCTCTCTCTCTCTCTCTCTCTCACTCTCTCTCTCGTTTTTGGATATTTTACCTTTATTAAGCATTACATGCTACGCGTTTCCGATCGCTCCGCTCGCTCAAGAAGATATCAAAACTCTAGTTAATCCAACTCGCAATTAATAGAATTATATTAATTGTAGCGACTCTAGTCTATCCAACTCGCTAAAATTAATAAGATTCCATTAATTTTTCCGAGTAAGAAACCAATCCCTTTTTCTTTGTCAGGAACATCGCGAACTAATTGTAAAAGACGCATTTTTTTTCCACTAACATAAGCAGAGCTTTTTCATAAACAAAAGCTAATTTACTGTTGAAGGTTACTTTACTCCCAACAAAAACCAATGCAACGGTCATCGTAATCCTCCAATAGGAAGGCAAAGGAGTTATGGGCATGCGCTGAATCACTGATACAATCACTACTGCTACTTCAAAAGTAACTGGATGTGGTCTTCGCAAAAAGTCCCGTTGCTTCTACATATACACCCGAAAACCAAGACTACCTACGAATGAAAAGAGAAGCAGCGTTTTCATACATGTTCAACGCAAAATAGATGAAGATATAAAGCTGAGGACATGCAAAGCAGATTCAATTATAACTATTCATAATTACTTGCAGCAACATCCACTGGTGAATAAACCAAGACTACCTACGAATGAAAAGAGAAGCAGCGTTTTCATACATGTTCAACGCAAAATAGATGAAGATATAAAGCTGAGGACATGCAAAGCAGATTCAATTATAACTATTCATAATTACATGCAGCAGCATCCACTGGTGAATAAACCAAGACTACCTTCGAATGAAAAGAGAAGCAGCGTTTTCATACATGTTCAACGCAAAATAGATGAAGATATAAAGCTGAGGACATGCAAAGCAGATTCAATTATAACTATTCAAAATTACTTGCAGCAGCATCCACTGGTGAATAAACCAAGACTACCTACGAATGAAAAGAGAAGCAGCGTTTTCATACATGTTCAACGCAAAATAGATGAAGATATAAAGCTGAGGACATGCAAAGCAGATTCAATTATAACTATTCAAAATTACTTGCAGCAGCATCCACTGGTGAATAAACCAAGACTACCTACGAATGAAAAGAGAAGCAGCGTTTTCATACATGTTCAACGCAAAATAGATGAAGATATAAAGCTGAGGACATGCAAAGCAGATTCAATTATAACTATTCATAATTACATGCAGCAACATCTACTGGTGAATAAACCAAGACTACCTACGAATGAAAAGAGAAGCAGCGTTTTCATACATGTTCAACGCAAAATAGATGAAGATATAAAGCTGAGGACATGCAAAGCAGATTCAATTATAACTATTCAAAATTACTTGCAGCAACATCCACTGGTGAATAAACCAAGACTACCTACGAATGAAGAGAGAAGCAGCGTTTTCATACATGTTCAACGCAAAATAGATGAAGATATAAAGCTGAGGACATGCAAAGCAGATTCAATTATAACTATTCAAAATTACTTGCAGCAACATCCACTGGTGAATAAACCAAGACTACCTTCGAATGAAAAGAGAAGCAGCGTTTTCATACATGTTCAACGCAAAATAGATGAAGATATAAAGCTGAGGACATGCAAAGCAGATTCAATTATAACTATTCAAAATTACTTGCAGCAGCATCCACTGGTGAATAAACCAAGACTACCTACGAATGAAAAGAGAAGCAGCGTTTTCATACATGTTCAACGCAAAATAGATGAAGATATAAAGCTGAGGACATGCAAAGCAGATTCAATTATAACTATTCAAAATTACTTGCAGCAGCATCCACTGGTGAATAAACCAAGACTACCTACGAATGAAAAGAGAAGCAGCGTTTTCATACATGTTCAACGCAAAATAGATGAAGATATAAAGCTGAGGACATGCAAAGCAGATTCAATTATAACTATTCAAAATTACTTGCAGCAACATCCACTGGTGAATAAACCAAGACTACCTACGAATGAAAAGAGAAGCAGCGTTTTCATACATGTTCAACGCAAAATAGATGAAGATATAAAGCTGAGGACATGCAAAGCAGATTCAATTATAACTATTCAAAATTACTTGCAGCAACATCCACTGGTGAATAAACCAAGACTACCTTCGAATGAAAAGAGAAGCAGCGTTTTCATACATGTTCAACGCAAAATAGATGAAGATATAAAGCTGAGGACATGCAAAGCAGATTCAATTATAACTATTCATAATTACTTGCAGCAGCATCCACTGGTGAATAAACCAAGACTACCTACGAATGAAAAGAGAAGCAGCGTTTTCATACATGTTCAGCGCAAAATAGATGAAGATATAAAGCTGAGGACATGCAAAGCAGATTCAATTATAACTATTCAAAATTACTTGCAGCAACATCCACTGGTGAATAAACCAAGACTACCTACGAATGAAGAGAGAAGCAGCGTTTTCATACATGTTCAACGCAAAATAGATGAAGATATAAAGCTGAGTACATGCAAAGCAGATTCAATTATAACTATTCAAAATTACTTGCAGCAACATCCACTGGTGAATAAACCAAGACTACCTTCGAATGAAAAGAGAAGCAGCGTTTTCATACATGTTCAACGCAAAATAGATGAAGATATAAAGCTGAGGACATGCAAAGCAGATTCAATTATAACTATTCATAATTACTTGCACCACTGGCGAATAAACGTTATAATAAATTTTTAATTTTTATAATAATAAAAATAACTGTCTGGTGAATAAAACCAACTGTATAATGTAGCCAGGAAATACCTTTGTGTTCTAGACTCGTCTGGACCCTCAGAACGTGTATATTCTGCCGTTGGAAAATCATTTCTGAGCAGCCAGACTGAGCCAAAGAAAAACGGAAATGTTGGGTTTCCTTTCTGGTAATATGTGGCTCAACCAGTTTTTGAGTCTCTTGATATTTTTTTCTTTGGAAGTGCTTTTTTTTATAAATTAACGAAATTCGTTTTTCGATTCAAACCTTTGTGTAATATTATAAATATACTTAATCCTACAAGTGATAGATACGGACACGTACGGAATATGGGAATGACTATCGATAGTATCGATATATTTTAAACTATAGCCGATTTTTATCGGCCTAACTATCGACTATCGCCCATCCTTACTCTCTATCTCTCTCCCCCTCTTTCTCCCGCTTTCTCTCACTCCTTTTCCCTATCTGATTCTCTCTCCCAATTTTATTATCTCCCCCAATTCGCCCTATTTTTCGCCACCCCTCTTTCTATTTCACAGCCATTCTTAACCACTCCTCAATTCGCCCTCTCTTCCTCTCCGCAATTTCTGGAAGGACTAATTGACAAAATCCCCCCGCTCTCATCAGGCAATGAACAGAGATCTTGGCTGATAGTTACTGAGTGCTTCTAAGATCGTATTTGAATTCCCGAAAAGTAAAGTCTTACCTTCCAATTCGGTTCCTAATGCTGCAAGGATTCCCTCCAAAGTGGTTGTAAAGTCCTCCAAAGACCCATTAATACCTTTTTTCTCTTTATATTGAACTTATTTCCATTTAATTAATACTTTTTCGGGCTGAACTCATTTCTTTTCATTTCTTGCTAATTTGTTCCAGAGTCGTTTTAAGAAGCCCTTACAGGAAATTGAAGATTAATACAAACTGTGATTCCTATTATATAACGCTATTAAGAGTTTACATTACAAGAAGAAATTAAAATTGTCTTTAAGAATTCCTTTTTACATTAGTGAAACTGTATTTTCATAAGTATCATTTACCAAAAATCCATAATAGGCATTTATGCATTACATTCAAACATTCCTACTCAAAACCAAAAAAAGTGTTTTTTTTTTTTGTTTTTCTGTATAAGTGCTCCCTGAGCTTTCATTGTATTATGCTCTTGTGTTAGCAAGTTTTCTTACTCCGCTTAGAAACAACAATTGAAAAAATTAAGTTCACAGAAAAAAATATATATTTATATATAATAATATTTATTCTTCAATTTCTTAACACATATTCAAATTTGCAAATCGCCATCGCTGCGATCAATCAAACAAATAAATAATAATAATCCTTTGGTGACTGTTCCGCTTCTTACGAGATTATATGAGGTGTTTAACATCAAAACCAGCTCAATCTTTTCAACACACACACACACACGCACGCACGCACGCACGCACGCAAGCACGCACGCAAGCACGCACGCACGCACGCACGCACGCACGCAAGCACGCACGCACACACACACACAATTTTGGGAAGCAACTCCTACTGGTTACTTCAAGAATTTTATACACTCTTGAAAATTGAAATAATATTTACTGTTAGTTTTTTTATTTATTTTTTTATTTTTTTTTCTTATTTATTTATTTTTTAACGACGCTTCGACAACTAGGCCATTAGCGCCGGGAGACCCTTTTACCCTAAACTTCACGATTAACTGTCAAGTTCACGTGAAAATGCGTTCTGACGACTCATTTCCTTGAAATTATTGGTTGCATATTGAAAGACATATTTAATGTTCTCCATACAAGCAAACTTGTTTATTAAGTATACACCCTAAGGTATATTGTACAAGGATAATTTATTGGCCTTATACATCGCAGTTCGAGCCTCTTCTTCTTCCATATTCCAATAAATTCTGCTTAAAACTTTAAGTATCCCCATTAGAAAAATGTTTCATAAATTTCTTCCACGACTAGTTTTCCACAAGTCCCCGCCATTATAGAAATTAATTTACTTAATGTTCCCAACAAATTTACATTTTCTAAGACTTTTTTCGTCTTTTCCCTTTGAATAAATTTTATAGTTTTTCTGAGAAAGTTTTAAGTATTAGTTATAAAACCCTATTTCTCCTCGGGTCTAAGAATTCAGCAAGCACCTGCTCTACTTTCTAGACACAAAATTAATTAGTTTTAAAATCGCAAGTAACATTATAGTAAAGTTTTCATTTTTTTTAATAATTAAGAAGAATTGATAGCGTTATAAATTTAGGAATATGTTGAATACATTTGTAGGGTTGACAATGTGAGTCAAAATATCAATTTTGCTTTTGGTTTGCCCTTTGATAGTTGAATTATTTATTGAGATAACACTATCAGTCAATAATTCTATTTCATTTTTAGACTTAATATTTTATTTTAATTATCCTGCCTCAACCCAACTGGGTCATTGGCAGTGCGGTCCTTTATATGTGTTTGTAGATGTTGATTTGTGAAAGTGAGCAGTTTTTGGCTTGTCTGTTCGTCATCTCCTAAAACGTCCTTGTAATGTTTTGGGTATCTTAAGGGTTTGTCTTATGTGGTTGTATGTTTGGCAATTTGTAAGTATATGTTCAACTGAGATTTTTGTGAGTGATGGAGGTTGCTTAGAAGGTATTTGTGGGCCAGTGGTGCGTGTCTAGGAGTGTTGGGCAAAAATTATTCAGAATGATGAATAAAGATTAATGAATAAATGCATTATTTTATTCATGAATGAAGAATAATTACTTTTATTCATTATTCGTTATTCTGTGAATGACGCTTATATTTTATTCATAAATTATTCGAATGATCAATCAGAATAAACATATTTTAGTGAATAATGATATATTTATTATGATGTTGGCAGCCGGAAATATGTATATATATGTGTGTTTGAGTAGGATTAATCAGTAGACCAACTAGAAATAAATAATAACGAATGATGAATAATGAATGATGAATAACAAATTATGAATAACGAATAATTCTGTGAATAATTCATGATGTATCGTGTGAATAAGATAATTCAGTGAAGTATTCATCATTCACTAAAAATTTATTTGAATAATCATTCGAATAATACTTTATTCGAATAATGCCCAACACAGTAGTCTAGTTACAACGGTTTCTTCTATTCTGGAGTGACTTGTATTTCTGGTATTTTGATTTTAATAATGTTTGTACCCACGTGTTGTTTTGTGACTGTGTTTTTAAGTGTTTCTATGCGTCTTCTTTTGTAGTTTTATTGATTACATTATTCTCAGTCCGGGCGGAATTCGTATCTTGATCTGCGCATATGTTGAAAGCACAGTTCTTGAATTCTCTGGAAAAATCCGTTTGTAGGTTCATCTACAGTGATTGTTTCTATTGAACTTAAAGAATCCGTTATGATCAAGTTCTTCGTCGCTTTGAATTATTTTAAAAATTTTCATGACTTCTAAGATGGCATAGATTTTATCGGATAATTTAATTTTTTATATGACAATGATTTTTTTTTTTCTCAGCATGGTGACAGCGACTTAAATTCCAAATTATTACCTTTTAGAAAATTTGACTCGCCAGTTTTGGATTTGAACTTGTGGTTCGCTCCTTTTACGCTTGGGTGAGTCCCCTTTTATGCTACATGGCAGCATGACAAATAAATTCATTCGCTAGAGCTATGGATAAACAGTTTAATGTCAAATTCACTTTAAGCCAAACAATGTTGTTGTAACATAAGGCTCAAACACTAAAGCTTTGTAAATTATTCATCCATCCATAACTATTGTTAGCTGTAGGCAATTAGGATATTGATTATTGTAAATTAATTATTTAATATTGTTAGTAAGAGTAATTCATTATTAAGATGACGTTACTAGGATAAATTCCAATATCCAATAATTAAAAATTAAATTATAATCACTGGAATAATCAAAATATATATTTAGCCATTTAATGAATATTACTAACAATATTTGTCATTGTTTGTTCCAATGTTAGAAATATGTAACATTGCTATGGAAGAGCAATATATTTTCTGCAGAACAGGCTGAGTCCGACAACAGAAGGATATGCCTCTTCCTTCCGCCAGTGGCTGGCTGCATATTAATACACGCCTCTCCATCCATTGATTTATACAAACATAAAGATAACGATATAGATTTATACAAACATACCGCTGCATAAAGTTCCAAAGAATGATATGATTGCACATTCACGGGCCGCGGTTTGGGGTGCATGGCAAGCAGACTGGGAAGGAGTGAGGGAGAATAAACTTCGCGAAATTAAAAGAAGTGTTAAACCTTGGAAATCATCAATCCAAGAGACAAGAAGAAAAGAAGTGGTTGACCCGGTTAAGAATAGGTCACACAAACCTCACTCACTCCTTCCTCATGTCAAAGAATGCGCCTCCGGTGTGCGGGTCGTGCAATGTGCAACTCACAGTAAAGCATATTTTGACGAATTGCAGGGCTTATGAAAATTTAAAAGAACAGCATCAACTACCAGACTCTATTGATGAAATATTAGCCGATGACCCCAAACAAATAGCAAGACTTTTTGACTTTTTAGAAGAGGCAGAATTAATCAGCAAAATTTAATCAGTCCGGAGATAACTAAAATCAATATCACCACCGAAGTTAAATGATATGCTGCTCATGGAAGAGAATGGCTCCTGACAAGATTCATTTAAAATATATGTTCGCGAATAATCTTTGATGATTACAACCATCACGGATTACTCGCTTCTCAAAGAAATGGCGTTAATGACCGAAAAGGTTGACATGTCATAAAAAGAATAAAAAAAAGTAAATATAGATATTAATCGCATTTATATTTGGAGCAACTCTTATAAAATGTATTATATTTTTTTACGATATCAAAATGTGCTGTGGCTGGGGGTCTCTAAATTTTGCGTCATGAGTGACCCAAATGTTTAACGGTAGTGACAAAATTGGTAACCAGAGATTGATTGAATAGGTGTTAATTGAATCATTCCTCAGAATTACTGGTGTAAGAGAGTATTGTAAATTAATGGGTTTATGCAATAAATAGGTGTTAATTGAATCATTCGTCAGAATTACTGGTGTAAGAGAGTATTGTAAATTAATGGGTTTATCCAATAAATAGGTGTTAATTGAATCATTCCTCAGAATTACTGGTGTAAGAGAGTATTGTAAATTAATGGGTTTATGCAATAAATAGGTGTTAATTGAATCATTCCTCAGAATTACTGGTGTAAGAGAGTATTGTGAATTAATGGGTTTATCCAATAAATAGGTGTTAATTGAATCATTCCTCAGAATTACTGGTGTAAGAGAGTATTGTAAATTAATGGGTTTACCCAATAAATGTATTACAGGTAATGAATTATTGGTTTTTATTTTCTACCCAAATGATATTTTCACGATCAAAATGATTTCCCATTAGAAGTAAATCTTTGAGTTTTTTGTTTGGCAAATTTTTAATTTTATTCCTACTTATTAGTAAAAAAAATACATTTTTAATACATGTTACAAATCATTCACAAAATAATGAATTTAAATGATCCATTCGTTTTGAAGCGTCTCGACATTATTTATAAAATTCTGGTTCTGTGTCTATTTTAATCATATTAGCCGTTAAAATTATATTTTTATACTTAAGTTTGACTTACTATTTTGATACCAAAGGTCATCAATACATTTTGTGGTAGTAATTTCGGGAGGTGGGGGAGGGCGCCTGGGAGCATTTAGGGAGTATGGAATATCAAACAGTCTAGAAGGTCTTCTGAACTATGTGATCTTATATAATTTATTTTTAAGGTTTTTATATCATATTTTTACCGATTAAATCGAAAGTTCAGGGGGGGGGGGGCTGCAGCCCAGGGGGGGGCTGCAGCCCAGGGGGGGGCTGCAGCCCAGGGGGGGGCTCTCTTATATACACCCATGTGAGGTCGACGACATAAGAGGGTTTGCTCCCTATGAACGAGGGAGGAAACGCTAATGTGGAATTAGAAATCTGGAAGTAAAATTGCTATTACTTCCAGCATAACGAAACCGTTATGATTGGCGTCCTGTTTGTAATCACCAGATTAACTAAAATACATAATTGATTCATGGCTGTCTTTTGGCCTCAAGAAAACTTCCACGAGATTGAATGAAATAAAGAACACTTTATTAAAACAATTAATTAAAGGAGGCTGCCCAAATTAATGGGGTTGCTATGCGACACAGCTATTCAATCAGTCCCGAGATAAGTGTTTAAATGAGATTTCCTGGTTCAATGTAAAGTGTGGGTTACGCCGAAGATTCGGAAGTTCGTCATGATATCTTCGTACGCGTAAAAGGCTACATGGCGAATGGTGCTACGTTATGTTTCTTCATTTTGTTTGTTATTAACCATAAATATTTTGATTAGTTATCCCAAGGGAGTCCAAACTAACATTTCTTCGGCTAAGAACGAGAGGCTATTAATATCGAGGCCGAGCTCCTGTAAGAATATGCTTGTATCCTTTTGGTATGGTTATTCAAAGGTGTAAAAGTACAACTTTGAAGACAAATGATTTTCGGGGACAGGTTATCCGATTACTGCTGCCAAAATGCAGATACACCATAAAATATAAATACAACAAAAAATAAAATAAATACTTTTGTGATGTTTTCATTGTTCTAACAAGGTATCCTTGAAATGCCAATTATGACTACAATATTAATTTTTGATCCTAATTATGAAATTCTTGAAACTAGGAAGCTTTGCCAGAATATTTCGAATGCTAGTTGTATGACCAAATCCTGTACTTTATGAGACGTGGCGTTCTATAAAGGACTTGGTGACTTGACAAGTTGTTAACATAATGTAAGACCGACTCAGCGCTATTTCAACCATTAATCCATGGCAAAACACTAACAATGCTCGGAAACTATAACTAACCCTGTGTTAGGTATGTACTAATAGCGACGAAGAACGCCGTCAACATCCGATGGATAAGTTAGTGACGGAATGTTTCCTGACAAGATGGTATGGCGGGGTTTGGGGCATAGTTCACAAAGTAATTACCTCGAGGCGTTCTTATCGCCCTTTCTTATGTCATTCCACTGGTAATCGATTTCTACGAGGCTTATTATTTAGGAAAAACATAGGCCTTTATTATCAAACATGGGATGTTACATTCCTTTCTTTGTAATTACAGCTATATTAAACACTTGTAAACTTCTTTATGAAACAACAATCCCAGTAAAATAGTTTTCAAATATGAAATTACACTGCATTCACATGGACACATCAAAACAACGGAATATCTCTTTAAAGTGTTTCTAGTAAGTACAAGTATCTGTACTTCTTTGACAGCGGACCGGTGATTCACATATACCACTATCTTTCTAAGGGCGCGTTTACACCTGATAGTCATTGCAGGATATTTATCTCAGAATGAAATTGTGACTAATGTAAACTGCGAACCTATTTCTGTCTGAGATATATATTTCTATCACAAGCTATAAGTGTGGACACTTCTATACCATCAGGTGTCACCAATGAATATTTTTTTTTTTTTTTATTTATTTATTTGAAATCTGTACAAAATATAAAATGTACAATGATCAAGTGTGTTGATACAGATATTGATATGTACTTTATATGATCAAAACGGAAAAAAAAAAATAAAATAAAATAAGTACAAAATTTGGAAGAAGCCAACCATTGTTAGCACTTCCTAGTTATTTAACTAAGTATTTCAATGAATCCAGAGGGATCAGGCAAGTAAATTGTCTCGGGGCCACTGTCTCTTAAGCCGCCTGGGAGGATTGTCTGGATGGGATTTGGATGATAAGGATTGACCTTCAGGATTAGGATGGTGAGACAATTTGGAGTGGAACATTTGGAAACGGGTTTTAGCGAGGTCAAGGACAAATGGGATGTTGAGGTCATTGTGTAGGGTTTTGTTGGATACATGAAAAGGGGCATTTACAATTTTACGGAGGACTTTTGTCTGGAATGCCTGTATTCTGTTGATGTTGGATGGTTTTGCAGATCCCCAGAGTTCAAGTCCGTATGTCCATATTGGTCGAATGATTGTTTTGTATATCGTTAGTTTGTTCTGTATCGATAATTTAGATGCACCACTGAATATAAAGAAACAAATTTAATGTCAGACAAATACCTTGGCTACCAGCTTTATTGTCGACACTTCTGTACCGACAGATGTAAACACTCATTATGTACGACAAAGGACACAAATGTATGAGTGTAAACGGGTCGTACATTTATCGCAAATTTTATAAAATCCGTAACATAAATGTCCATGTTCCTCCATGTTTCTGTTAGTATGTAAACATTCAAGAGATTACCTATCCGACACTTGAGATATATTTCCTGCAAGAAGGGTCCCCGTCTTACGCCATTCCACTGATAATGGATTCATCGAAGGCTTATTATTTATGAAGAACAAAGACATTTATTATTAAACATAGAATGTCACCTTCCGCTCATGAATAGTTATTACCTATGCTTACACATTTAGTGGCACGAACATCACCTCTAACGTTGGCAACATAAAACATGTAATTTTCGGTTTGATGTTTATATTTCTGTTTGTTGTCAGATGCAAGTAGATATACTCGGCATTTTCAAAATAAGAAAAAAAACAAAAAAAAAAAAACAGAATTTCTAAAGGATTTGGCATGATGTAGAAACGGCTTAGCTAGACAATTCTGGAATCATCCACGTGCAGTACGTTGGATTATTATAATAATGGAAGATTGCTCCCTTGTAGCCTATTTGTTACCGGTATCGCTGAGTTACAGCCTCCATGCTGTGTGGTGTTGTGGTGGTGTGGAATAGTGCTGTGGTTCTAGTGATGACAGGTTCCTAACCACTACCGCACTCATTCCTATACATTCTCCGATACTCGCACTACACATACACACTTACATATACTTACACAGTGTACTCCTTTTGGCAACAATTAATTAATACAATAATAATTTATGATATGTTTTAAAAACTCATTTATTTAAAATATATAGTTTAATTCACTAATTCGACTGTAAGGCCACACATCTTTTTTTGCTTATTTTACGATAAACTTCTTGGCTATTATCGACTGCGGGTTGCCACCCTTTTATTATGCTACCAGTACGTGGATTTCCCTGACGGTCACCCATCGAGATACTGGACAAACTCGTTGCTTAACTTGGGTAAACTACTGGAACTGATATATTCAACGTTGCCTAAATTGTGAATGTATCTACCGTCGTCGATCTCTTTTGAGCTAGTAGATGTCTAAGTGTCACGCAGAGTTGGGCAGTTGTCAATAAATTACTTATTCAAAAATCATTCAAATAAATGTTTATTTATTTATTTATTAAGAGCTTCGTTTCGTGGACAATAAGCACACTAAGGTAAGTCTTCCAAGAAACCAGGGAGAAAGTGAAAATTGTATTAATTTACAATTAAAATATTATTAAAAAGAAAATCATTAAAATAAATTTCAATTTTAAAGTATAATGAATAATAACTTATTTATGGAATAAAAATGTAGTTCATTGACCTGTATTCGGGACCCTAATATGAGATCGTATAATCCTGTACTTTGGAGATATTTTAAGATACTGTCTATCCATTATTTTTCATATTGATTCATTATGTATTTTAACGAACATGCTACCTCAATGTTTACTACCGGTCCAATCTAGTTCACTATTGGCCCTCTTCCGGTCCTTTTTTTAGTCAAAATTGACCACTTCCGGTCATATCGCAAATAACGCAGAAGCAGTTATATTGGAATCGTTTTGCTATAAAGGCTTTATGTACATATTTCATAATCAAAGAATAATTATAAAACCAGATATAATGATTCTTTGATCAAATGCATTTCGACTTTTAATTTATTCATAAACGGATGCCTGATGGGCGTAAGTGTTAACGCCAAATCTGTTGTGTAAAAACATAATGCCTTCCTGGCAATAAATGGGTGATAACCTATCCTAAACATCTCGTTAAATAATAAAAGTACGCTCAAATTAAAATATATTAACATGTAATTCTAAAATATTGAATAGTTTATAGAAAAAAATATTGTCAAATGGACCAATTTACTTGACCGTGTAAGTGTAATGATGAAAAACAGTGTAATATCGATCGTGTAGCTGTGGCTTGATAATGATATTGACAGTATGCAATAACTATGTCGGTACGTGACAGGGAGCGTGACTAAGGGCCACCGACATAGTGTCCTAGAGGTAGTTACTTGACCAATTACTAGGTAGCGCACCTGTCGCCTCTCCCATGCCCTGTCATTCCATTCTAGTCCCCTACTAATATCATGCTGTTAGCTTTAATTCGGAAGAAAATAGATATAGTTCTTTTCATCGGACACTCTTCAGTTTTCTTACATTGACTTCTCAAGAAAACGTTTGATATTTTGAAAGAAAATTGATAGATTTTCAGACAAATATTTATTCGTTGTGGCAAACTTTAAACCATATGCAATGTTGGGCAAAAGTAAAAACTAAAATTAAAACTACATTCACTTTTGGAATAAAATAAATCTAAACTAAAAATTGCAAACTAAAAAAAACTAAAACTAAAATTAAATTAATTAATGGATATCAGAAAAACTAAAACTAAAGCTAAATCATTGGGAATTGATTAAAAACTAAATTAAAGCTCTAGTTTAGTTTAGTTTTACTAAAATATTATGAATTTTAATATAAATCATATGTTATTTCGATAGTTAGGTAAATTATTAAAACTAATAGAAATTGTTTTCATTTTGTTTTAAATAGGCTGAAATTGTAGTTGTAAGTTGTAACCTAATTTTATCCCCATTATAGTTCATAAATAAATACTCTTTATTTAAACAAAAATACATACATACTTATTTTTTTACCCTTCTTCTGAATAAAATCATCCAATAAACTAATTAGTAAATTAAAAACTAAAACAAAACTAAAATCATAAATTAAGGTCACTTTTGCTTAAATTAAACTAATTACCGTACTAAAAACGGATACTAAAACTAAAAACAACAATTTATTAAGAAAATAATCCAACAGAGTCATTTTATGAAATGAAAGTAATATTTCTTAATTAACATGATTAATAATTGTACAAATCTAAAACTAAACTAGAACTAAAACTAATAATATAACGTGAGTTTATTTTTATTTAGTTTGAATTAACGTTAGTTAAGTAAACTAACGGTAGCTTTGCCCAACACTGACCCCATATTTTGCCCATCACTGACCCCATATTTTGCCCAACACTGACCCAATATTTTGCCCAACACTGGCCCCATGTGGGCAACAACCCCATATTTTTGCCGATAAGGATTCGAATTCAGCCACCCTCAAATGAAGGTAAAAACCTTCGTCTTAAACCTGACGTGTTGGGGTCAAACGGACTCTGGATTCGGATTCAGTTTGGCAAAATACATAGGAATATATCTATGGTGTCTTTGGAAAATACCACTTCTTTTTTTATTTTTTGTGCCTGTGTTATCTAAGCTGACACTAATGAAGCATCTACAGCTGAAATAATTTAAGTACTTTGAGCTGCTCAATAGAACCTTTTTATAGAGGCTCTTTCTTACAGATCAGCTTTCTTTATTTATCAGTTGTTTTTTTGGTAATTAAGAGATGTCGTTCTTGGAACACTCCACACCAGAAAGTGCTCTTATGTGATTTTTCAAATGTTGTTATTTTTTCAATTCCACAAATATGGCTTTTGCTAGCTAAAATGTTAAAACTTTTCTGCCTTTAATGACTTTAGGTGCTTCCTTACCGTAGGTGATGATTACTTGCTATTTGTCTGCACTAAAATTTCGAAGACCTATGACAAAGATCGTTCATGAAGCATTAATATGTTTGTGTTTGAATAACTGTGTTTGTAAGAGACTGAACTGTCTGAGAGTAGATTGGCAGTCAACAAGTTTGCGTTTAGTTTGCCGGACTCGAGATTGCAGCCAGACTACCATAGGCTACATAATAGAAGATACTACAGTACTAGCTGTTAGTAAGTTACTAGATTACAAGTAGGTAAGTAGTTGGGGATAGTTGTGCAAGCGATTACTTGAGAGCGCACCTGTCGATGGCTTCCCCCACTCCTAACTCCTCTTTACCCCCACTCCCTGTCTCCGGGGGACAAATCACCTCTTCTTGATTAATTAATCCGACAACTGTCCCTAGACTATCCTCCGCCAGTGGGACGACCGTTTCCTCGGCGGATATTGATGAGGGTTGTAAACAGTTTTACAGTCGCCGTTTGGCGCTGACAGCCTCTGCAACTTGCCAGTTTGGAATTTCTCCTTCGACTCAGCACTGAGATTGTGGCTTTGTCTATTATTTGTTTTGGGCCAGAAGCTATTTCATGTCCGACATGAAGGTATAACATTATCTTAGTGTGTTTCCGTATTATAAATAAATCTGCGCGTGTTCCTTGAATGGCTCCATGAAAAAAACAGTTACTGTAGAGTTAAGACATAGCAAAAAATAGTAATATTTGCCCTGGTGAGCTCAGATGAGACAAAAAACATAAAATAATGACATAAATGTAGTAAATAAAATGATCAACCTTACCTTATGAGGTCATTCACCTCCAGGTACACGGCATTGAAAGGCGAGATGAAAGGAAAATGGTTAAGGAGAGAATTGAGGGAATTATAGGAAAATCTGACCATTCGCCGAGAGGGCAGCCCTCTAAAGCTGGAACCGGGCATAGAATATGATCCGAAAAAGACAACTTGATAACTCCAAGGACAGTGGATTGCCATAGACCGCGAGAGAAGCTACTGGCATAAGGAACACCAAATATAACTGTGTCGGGAGCACTAAGCACAGGGACTCAAGGTGGCAAGTCTGATAGAACCTTTCTCATTGAAGTCGGTCTTAAGAATGGCGGACTAAGACGTCTCTCATAGATTAGAGGACCGGCAAAAAAAAAAAAAAATTATTTGAATGCCTCTCACACAAGTTAATTTTAATTAGGCCTCAAAATAATTAATTTTAATGCAAACCGCAAACAGTTAGTATTCTATACTGATCGAACGAAGAACACACTAGGAAAAACACAGTTATATTAAACACTAGCTGAATACCCGTGCTTCGTCACGGCAGTTAAGTAGTTATTTTATTGCGTTAAATAATGTTTCATTAAAATTACGTTACTATACAATTCTGTGCAGTTTATTACAGCACGGTTCCCGTCGTACTATATTTTATTCAATGGGAGTTAAAATTTAAAAGTTTATGTTTCCAAGAAGTCATATGGTAACACCCAATATATTTGCGAGCATTACCAAGGTTATAGGCGAGGAGGCTGTGCAAGGATTCCGGATATTATTACCTCGCCTGGAAAACCTAAGGATATGCCATACATCACGGTTTGACCGGGACTGTCCCGGTATTTTGCAATTGTTTCGGTGTCCCGCCCGATTTTATCAATGTCCCGGAAAAGGCTGTAAGTTGTAAAAAGTAATGAATTCATGTTTATAAGAATCTTTTTTAAATCGGTTACTTTTCTACAATCAACATTTTTACTACTGCTCACAGTGTCAAAGATTACTCTATCCCAACTATTTAAAAAAAAAAATGTTCGACTCGCAGGAAAAGCCTAATCTTAGCGTGATTCCATGTAATTCTTATCGCTCCTGTAATTTGGAAAACTTCAAAAAGAAGCTTCTAATACTTTCTTATAGAAACTTACGTTTGTATCTATTTTGTAGGACAATGCCTTTCGAATGATCCACTTACTATGACTTACTATATTTAAAAAAAAATAAATAAATTAATAGTTCAAAATTGCTGATATCTATTGACAATTGCATTTTTTTTTTTTTGTACTATTTCTTAAGCTCAAACTTAATCAAAAATTATATATCACAGTTCGGATAACAGTTAGGTGTGTGAAAACATTTTAAACTCAATCTGACTTATTGAATGAACTAAAAACAATAGTCTAGTTTTTTCAAGGGTTTTCTTTCGAAAACAATCAAATGTGTCGCATTGAAATGGGTTTCGTTTGTTTTACCACGTAAATGTACGATATACCTAGCAGCCTGTTAACGTGAAACTGACTTTTTTTTCGTGTAAATGTATCTGAAAACATTTGCCAATGAAAAGACTTTTAATTTACATCAAGCAGCAATTCCTACTAAAACTTGTCCTTTCGTTTAAGAGGAAGTATTTTGGGGGCGTACTCTCTCAAAGTAGCTTCATTTTTGTTTACAGTAGATCACAAAAGAATGCAATTTGTCGAACACACAAATTTGAACGTGTCGTGAATTATGTTTTACAAAACGTTAGCCTTCTTTCTTTCCATGTTGACGTCATAAGGCAGGGGGGGGGGTTGAGACGGTGGAAACCCCCTAAAAGGGACTATTCAAGGTATTCATATTCCAAAAGAAATATTGTTTTTTTCTTTATAAATCTTCTAAGCTCCTGAAAATTTATATTTTCTCTACATCTTTTTATGCCGTTTTGTCTATAGCCATAATCATCTTAACTTTTTGATGTCTCATTCACTACTAATAGTATGGACATTTTCACCATTTACTTGCCAATTTCCGGGCCATTTTCTGCCCTTGAATTTTCTTATCTAAATAAATGAATATTTAATAATTCATTCTGAAATAAATATTTAATATATTTTTTTTGTTAACATTTTAATATGTTTATATGGTGCCTGGAATATTTTGCTTTGTTTGCACATAGATATAAAGAATAATCACTTTGTTGTTGTGTACTATCACTAAATAAATAATGAAATATAAATAAAATACATAAAATATATGTAGAAAATATATGATTATAATGGCTGTAGCTGGAACTTTGTAAAAGGAAAAAAATACAATATAAAGTTTATATTAATGATGTTGTTAAGATCGTTTATTTTATTTCGAATATAATGAATGTTGTGAAAACTTGATTGCAAATATAAATAAATTATATCGTAATAAAATCTCTAATACTGCCAATGTAGCGTGGAAGAAGACTAGCCGCTTCGAGAGTGAACTAACACCGCGCCGTGAGGGACGGAAAGCCCTCCACTTTGTGGCGTCAATAAATAAAATCCAATTTACATATATAATTCATGTGTTTGGATTCAGTTGGGCTTCTGTAATTAGTGACGATGCCTCTCTAAATACTTCATGTTCTGATTCTTTATTCTCATGCGATTCCATGGAATTTTTGCGGAGGAAATATACTAGTTAGGCTGTGTATTTCAATTACATTATAATTAAATTGTAGATAATATAATAGATGTAACAGTAGCTCTTTGGCGTCTAAGGGTAAGCCCTTCATATATTAGTCGTCCTCACTTATGACAAAATAGACCATACCAAGGTGCCAACACTTCACACAACATTAAACGATTAAACCACTTACTAACTTTATGCATACTTAAACTAAACTTTGATCTATCAAAACTTTGACTGCGTTACTCAACGACTTGTATAGAAAATGCGTTCCAATTATTGAAAATAAACCAGGAAATATTATGCCACATAAATTACTTTATACTTTAAACATACAGAACTTAATAGTCGTAAACATTATAGCTTTTTTAAGAAACATGTATATATTGCATATCTTAACTAAAAGTTAATGATATTCCAGCATTGGCTACTGCACACATCGTCCTTACCATGTCAAACTATCGAATATGCAAAATCTCCTTTTTCGGATTCGGGACATTGCTCTTGGATTGTAGACGATACGGCTTGTCTCAAATTGTCACAACTCTAACGCCTTTAGAATAGCCTTTAATGCCTTAAATAAAGTATTGAATTAGACCATTTTTCAATATATTACGTCGTCAATGGATAGAATATGTTCGTTCTACAGTTTCTCTAATTTGCATCTACTATATATTTGTCAAATACCACTCACTCACTCACTCACTCACTCACTCACTCACTCACTGACCTATCATCGCCCAGCCCAAGCCGCTCGACAGAAAATTTTGAAATTTTGCATGGACACTCCCTATATAACGTAGGCACTCACTAAGAAAGGATTTTTTGATATTCGAATTTTTAAGTATTTTTAGAGGGGTTTAAAGTTTGAGTTGGTTAGAGTACGCAAGCCTAGGCAGCAAGCGTTGCTAGGACGATAACAGAACAGCTGTTACCGTACATTATCTATTTCATAGTATTATTTTTAATTGAGGTTAATTTCCACTATGATGGCAGTCCTTGAATTACTAGAAATAAACTGCCACTCATAGAGTTTTAATTGCGTTTCTTTTCTCCCTGTTCCCCTCAGATAGGCTTGCCATATTTTTGGAGAGTTAAACCGAGACATTAATATGGGATGGACATACCAGGGGGGGGGGGGGTTGGGAATAAAAACAGTACAAATTATAAGCAAAATGGTGAGTTTTAAGCCTAGAGAGTAACGGGAATGGGGGATCCTGAACTGTTAGTCTACCCAAACCTTAAAAACAAGAACGGAACTTTTTTTGCTACTTGATTTTCTTAAAAAAATCTCTCAGACAAATAGTAGTGTCTGGCAGCTGGCAGCGCTGTGCAGGTAGTTACAGCGTTTTACAGTTAGATTACTTCTCATATCTTTGACACTGTGAGCAGTAGTAAAAATGTTGATTGTAGAAAAGTAACCGATTTATAAAAGATTCTTATAAACATGAATTCATTACTTTTTACATCTTACAGCCTTTTTCGGGACATTGATAAAACCGGGCGAGACACCGAAACAATTGCAAAATACCGGGACAGTCCCGGTCGAACCGTGATGTATGGTAAGCCTATCCTTAGAGTTTTCTAGGTGAGGCAATAATATCCGGAACCCTTGCACAGCCTCCTCGCCTATAACCTTGGTAATGCTCGCAAATATAATGGGTGTTTCCTAATAACTTTTTGGAAACATAAACTTTTAAATTTTAACGCCCATTGAATAACATATAGTATGACGGGAACCGTGCTATAATAAACTGCACAAAATTCTATAGTAACGTAATTTTAATGAAACATTATTTAACGCAATAAAATAACTACTTATCTGCCGTAACGAAGCACGGGTATTCAGCTAGTATTCGATAGTTTGACATGGTAGGGACGATATCATAGCAATATTATCGGTAAAAAACACTTTAAGAATGACAAGTGATAGACATAAGACTATTTAAAGAATTAACACAATGAACCTAATTAGTTTATTCATGAAGAAGGAGTGTTTTATCGCCTAAATTGCGACAAATCTATATTTTTATTTTATGTTTTCAGTTAGGAAATGATCAGCTGGGACGTAAATATAAGTACCATTCAGAAGAGATCTTTGCCTTGGGTATTAGCCTAGGCTGAGATACTCAGGGTCCGTTCATAATTGTAAATGAACCTTAATTTTTAAATGAAACAATACATTTTTTATGTATTCATAATACATTTTTACAAACGGAATAGTTCTTCATATTCTCTTGACTCTGATTGAGGCTGAAAAATTATGTTGTAACGATGGCTAGAAAAACTCACTTATTAATTTAAAAGTGTACAGAAACTCAACTTAAATATTCATTTAAACATGATTCTTAGGATAGATAGCATACTATGACTTAACTATCAAATATTCAGGTTTAACATTCCACCAGTATATGAACTAGGCAATATTTATAAATCTTGGACGAATTCCAACACAAAAATCCAAGAGCTTAAAATATTGTGTGGGAAGCTACCGGCCAATCTCTCTTGTCAGCCACGTCTGCAATTTGTTGAAAAATTATGAATAAAACATTAGTATGATTTCTGGAGATGTGGACCGCTGTTTAAATTTTTGACTTCTAGTAGACACAGTATAGGCTTAAGGAACATTGACGTCAATTTTAAAATAACAAAACAGGAACTTTGCCTGGATAAATACTCTAATGAACCGAAAACAGTTTCTGTGGTTATAAAAGGGAATGTATTCTGTGAAAAAGCTCCCTCGACCTGCAGCCTTTATGAAGCCGAATTGTATGCCATTCTCCTAGCACTGAATAACATTCCATCGACTCAACACTCACACTTCATCATTTTCAGTGATTCTCTCACCTCACTCCAATCACTGCAGGAACTCCCACTCCCAGGAACTGCATCATCTTGGGTGTTTCGAAATATCTATCGCTTGTGTGATTTCAAATGTTATGTACATACACTTAATATTTCGATTTTACAATAGTTCACATTTTTGGTGTAACATTAAATTTATGAACTCATTTTATTGTTTGGCAAATGTAAATACCTGCCGGATTGAGTTTCAAATAAGGTCGAGATTTTTTACGCAAAGGTGTCCCTAATAAACTGATATCCTAAATATCCCACTCCTTTTGTTTGTAGACTTAAGGTAGTTGTTATGGGACGTATTAAAAGTAAAAAATTAAATCACAGAAAAAAAATCCAACTACTTCCTCATTCTTGAAGAATATTTGGTACTCATGGGCGTATATAGGAAATAATTTGGGGAGGGGCTGGGAAAATTTCGGGGGGGGGGGGGGCTGAGACTATTTCCGGGGTATGGAATATGAAAAATATAGAACTTGGAATAGTTTTAGGCAACTAAAACGCTATAATGCCTAAAATAAACTATTTTTTATTAACTAAGTGATCTTATTTAATTTATTTTTAAGGTTTTTATGATACATTTTTACTATCAAATGAAAAGTTCGGGGGGCTCAGTCCCCTCAGCCCCCCCTTATATACGCCCATGTTGGAACTTACGTATTAGCTTCAACGCAGGTTAAATATGTGGGTCTCAGAGATCTGGATCATCACCGGGTCAGAGATGTGGATCTAGGCGTCAATTGAGTTTTTGCCAATATGGCGACGAGATTATCAACGAGTTGGGTTGACTAGAGTTTCAATATAACCTTGAACGAGCGAATACGCGTAGCACTTATGTTTATGGCACAATTGCTATGCGTTTCCGCTCGCTAAAGGTTATATCGAAACTCTATAGTCAATCCAACTCTTTGATAATATTGATCCAGGATGGTTTTTCGGTGGATAATGGACCGATATGCAACAGTGCTTCCTTTGTTTCGGCAAAATAAACAATAGACTAGGAAATCGCGTAACAACACACAAAGAAACACCAATCGCGTAAAAAACACCAATGTACGAATGAATTGCCTTCTAAATAGAAAGGGAACAAGACGGTTACTATAAATACAATGGCTAATATAATTGATCATAGGAATAGACGAATGGAAATGTGTTATCCATGATCCAGATCTCTGAACTAGACCCACATCTTTAACCTGCGTTGAAGCTAATACGTAAGTACCGAATATTCATAGAGACAACCTCAATTTACTACTAAAATAATTTAAAAAAACTTCACGTGAATAGTGACTTAAAAATACCGAAGATTAAAGGACTGTTTTCTCCGACCGATATGGACTTATTTGAATTTACGAGTGATCCATTTTACATTTCAAAAAATTAAAATACTCAATTTAGGTAATAGTGGAACATCTAAAAATATTTGTGAGTCAGCCCGTCATTTCTGAACTTATACAATATTTACCAGCGCATTCACACTAAACGTAGATATACAGAAAGATTTATTGCTTACTTACTGTGAGCGTCCAGCAAAAGAGCAGAATAATTAGGTCTTTCAAAATTACAAAACGATTTCATATTATAAACATAAATGATAAACAACAGGCAGTCATTATTTCTATTCTATTTAAAAGGAAAATCCTGTATTCAATTGTTCGATTTTTTTATGTTTTTGACGTTTAAATTTGAAGGAACGCCTGGGACTTTCATGAATTAAATGTAGCAATTGCTGTAACAGAACAATTGGTGACAAATTGAAGCTCGTACTAGTAAATATGGCCACAACTTTTCAATGTTTACTTTTTATTGGCAAAGGTTACTCGAGACTTCCCCCCATTTGCAAACCCTTATTCTGCCAAGCCTTGCTAGACTCTAGGTACGTATAGTCTAAGAACAAGGCTCGTCTGAGCAAGACCGATTGAAATAGAAAGAAAACGGTGGACATTTTTGGCATGATTTTCATATATATGTATATACGCTTTAAACATGATCACCATGGTGTTTTAATAATTCCCTCCTCATAGCTATTAGAAATCGATGTACTTAAGCGATCAACCTGTTATGTGAAACATTGTGAAATAAATAAACCAATACAACTTATAAATAATTTAATTAAATAAACATAAACTCAATCCATCCCATGCAAACCCCTGATTACTAATTAAGTGTAATTTGATTTGTTTCGAGTGCCTATCAAATGCACCGTGAAATAATTAGAATCACAATTTGATTGATATTCGTGATTGAAGGGAAGAGGTGTCCTGTTTTGTTTCAATTGCTCGTTGAATGTTCGAGTTTCACATGAATGTGTTTGATTTAAATTGATTTAAAAGGTTTTCGGTAGATGCTTTTCAATTTCGACGACATAGCACTACAGGATTCAATTACAAAGAAAATTAAAAATTTTAATTTATTCTAAATCGACATGTGATCAGTTTCTGTTAATGTCATCGAATATCGAGTTGAGGTCAAATTAGAAATGCCAGGTATTGTTTTACAAGTATTTTTTTTAGGTACATTCATTTTTTTTAATAGTTATTACATTTTGTATATGAATATGCCTCGAATGTGCTCAGGGCTTCCCAACTTCATCTCCGATTAACGCCAGATGACGTTGAAAGGGGCCTACCCAAACTCTTTTCAACTCCAACAATGACACACATGAAGAGAAAGCCATTGCTAACACTTTACTTGGTCACTGCAGCAGATCTCAGGGCCACTGTATTCTGAGTCGCCTTGGTGGTGGGAGTGGGTGGTTGACGATCGATGGGGAGAGGAACTTTAGAAATAGACGTAATTTTAGATATAGGTTTAGTTTTAGAAATGAGAGTAATGTTATGATGAAAATAAGACGGGCCTAGTATAATTATTTTAACAATAAATAATCATTTTAATAGACAAAGAATTAAAAATATACCAAGTTGTGTCATTAAAATCATAGTCAGAAGTATTACAGGAGACCCGATGACCAATTTATTGTTATGGCTGATTACACCTTAACGTTTGGTGTTCGATTCCGGCCAGATTTGCACCTCTTCTAATTATTATTATTTTATTTTTTCAGGTCACTTCACAGGTTATAAGATATTTACAGGTGGTTAGTAGCATTCTAAACATTTTTCACTGAATGAAGAAAATAAAAACAGGATAAGCAAATGCGATGAAAACCTGTCCCTTAAAATTTAGCACCCCATAAAACCAAATTTTGAAATGGCGTGAACATCTAGAGGAGATTTTAGTAAAGTAATTGGCTTGGTTAATTTTTATTAATCTACTATCAGCATAAGTATGATTAGAGAAATTTCAGTATAAATATTTGAGTATTACTAGTAGGAGAATATACCAAGCCAAGCTAGAAGTGAAGCCAATAACTCAGAGAGACCCGGCGAGGAATAAATAGTCTAAAAAAGGACCACGTCTATAGCAATCTGTCATTTCTATACAGCTCCTCTGCTAAACCACACTCTTGTCTAGGGCGTCCAAGCCGTATATAAATACACAAACCTGCATTTTTTACCCTTTTCCTTAGATATTTCCTTACCTGTTGTATATAGCAGATTTTTTTTTTATGGATGTTTGAATGAATATAATTTTTATGAACTTACCCAAACGATATTGAGATTGAGGAAAATTCTGTACCTTGAAACAAAAAAGTCCGATTCGCAGGAACTGCGTCATCTTAGCGCGGTTCCGTTCTTATCTCTAGTGTTTATGAAGGCATAGAATAGAAACAGTTATTACTTTATTTAGATCAATAGCGAAACAGCTATCCAAATGAAATCTCAAACAAACCAGTCTTGAAAGGTCTTGATTTACAATCTTACCTGTATGGGTCAGCTATACCATAAGTCGGGCAGAAAGGCCTCCGCTCAGAGGCATTTGTTAAGCCTAAAACAGACAAAAAGAACAGTTCGAATAAGCGAAATCAATTACTTTAAAGTTTTAAGCACTTATTTCTCCGATTGACATCGCCTAATCAAAACTTTCATCAGAACCATTTTTGTAGAGCATTTAGTGAGCTTTCTAATGGTCATCTTCCGTTTCCCAAGATTCTCAACCTTTTTCGAGATATTAAGGAAAGTATACAAAGTTACCAAAACTTTTTATGTCTGTAATAAAATATTTTATTCTAACCCTTCCTAAACTCCAAACGTAACAAAAATTTCATCATATTAGTTTTAATGAAGTTAGAAAATGCAGATAATGTTTCAACTGAATCCCGTGATTCTAAGTACCCAAACCAAAAACGGAATTCATAAACTATTTTTCCAATTTTCTCGACAACGGTTAAAGCTATCGCCTTGAAAATGGTTTCATTCGTTTTTCTAGCCCAAGAAGCCTATAAAAAGAGTACTTACAAGCTTATGAACTCAAAAACGAAAGCGTTACGATTTTTTCTGCGCGAATTTCGCCCCAAACGCCATCTTCCAGTGGGCGGATTTTGCTGGTTAACGAACTTGACCTTTCAAATTGGACGACGGATTTTTGTACCAAATTTCATCAAAATCGGACCATCAGGGAAGCCAGAAATGAGCGAACAGACAAATATATATGAATAAATATATATATATATATATATATATATATATATATATATATATATATATATATATTTATACACACAAATTTGAACCACCGTTATTTTCGGTCTCTAGGGGTTCTGAAACGCGAAATTTTCTAGTCGGCACTTCCGGATTGTTTCATTGTATCAACCCTATAAGCGGGGTTCCTCCCTATGGGGGAGGGAGGAACCGCGCTAAAAGGGCGAATGTCCAAACCTGTGAAATTTGTGTGAACTGCACGAGTGACATCGGGGTAGGATAAACATTAATTGTTAAAAGGGCCAATGTTAGTTATTGAGGAAAAGAATATTTTCCTTTAGCCATTTTAACAATTGAATCGATCCATGCAAAAAGAGCTTCAGTCCAAAATCAGTAGTTTTGATAAAACTAGACCGAAGCCCTTTCTACATGGAAAAATAAAATTAGGACTATGTTTCTATGGCAAGTATGTATTGGACTGAAGTCCTTTTAACATAGAAATGTGAAGTTACCTTTAGATACAGATAAAGAATTCATCACTCATACTAGCGAAAATATTATCGGAACTCATATTGGGAAAAAATGGTCTGAAGTTCTTTTTACATGGATCGATTCAATTATGTTTGGCCCACCCTAATGTCACTAGTGCATTTCACTCAAATTCCTTAGGTTTAGACATTGCCCTTTTTGTTCCAAGGTACAGAATTATAGTTAATTAGCTTTAGATATCCAGCAATGGAAGAAATATAATAGTGGAATAAAAAGTAAATTTTGTAGGACATAATATGTTATTAATATGTATAATGCATATTACATTTTTTTTAAATTTATTTTTCTTTTTAAGGCGCTTAACGTATAGGTTATATTATACAATATAATAACCGATGTTTATTTACGGAACCTTGTTACAGAAAGGAAAAAAAAAAGTTTCAATATTTCCTATGTTAAAGGTACTACAGAGAAGATTACAAAGTTTCTAAAGAAACATAACATAAAAACAGTGTACACCACTGATTGCAAGATAAGTCAAGTAATGAATAACCCCAAAGATAATTTACAGTTAAGATCACCAGGTGTCTACAGTATCCCATGCTCCTGCGGAAAAGAATACATTGGACAGACAGATTGGTGTGCACTAGAATTAAAGAACATATGAAGACGGTTAAGAATGGCAACATTGAAAAATCGGCGGTAGCAGAACATTTTTATAACACTAATCATGCTATCCAGTTCGACCAAGTAAGCATTCTGGCGAAAATAGAAAATTATCAAGAACGTATCATAAGGGAAGCCATAGAAATAGTACGATGCCCTGAAAATATCAACAAAGAAGATGGGTACAAGCTCAGCAAATTATGGCATCCGGTAATTAAAACTAGAGAAAAAAGAAAAAACGAAATTCAGCCAATCAATGATCCAGATGGAACCCACCAACCAGAATCAAGCAAGACCGGGACCAACCAATCAGGGACATGGAAGAGCAGACTACGCCCGCGGATGAATGCAAAGAGAGGTATTTATACAGAAGAACTAGAAGAACATCCTCATTCTCAGACTAAGCCCTGAGGAAGCTGGCAGTACGACTAGCGAAACGTCGGCAAAGAAGTTTGTGACACGGTCAATACCAGAAGACTATAATATTTGTAAAGTTTCAATATTTCTTTGTGGGTACATGGTCATTTAGCTAATAAATGTATTGTGGTTGCAATCCTGAATCATTGCGTAAATTATTCATCTATCTTATTCTTGAAACAATGCCTCTCCGTTGAAATGTATTTACACCTATATATATATATATATATATATATATATATATATATATATATATATATATACAGGGTGTATCGCAACTAATTTACAATACCCCAAGGGGTAAAAATAGACAAAAAAATGTAGTTCAACACCTCAAACCACACATTATTATCTCACTCCGTTCCAGACATAAGCCTTTCTAAAGGTTCTTAAGAAAAAAGAGCCGTGTTTTTTTGTAGTAAAACTCCAATATTCTCTGCTTGTACACATTTTTTTTCAACGTTTTATTGCATTTTTTAAATTAACATTGAATTTTCTTTAAGGCTAATGTTCACATCCACTTTTCACAGGTATCTCAATCAAATCGCGATATCAATTCAAAAAGTAGAAGTGAATAAAATAAAAGCTTCTGTATCAATTCAAAAAGTAGAAGCGAATAAAATGAAAGCTTCTGTATCAATTCATAAAGTAGAAGTGAATAAAATAAAAGCTTCTGTATCAATTCAAAAAGTAGAAGTGAATAAAATAAAAGCTTCTGGTTAGTCACAATGTTCGAAAATCAGTACTCTTCCAATAAAAATCTTGTAGGCTGCCGAATCTCACAAAAGCTGTAAAATTTAATCAGCTTTCCACTGGTAAACTCTGAACTGAGATCATATCTCAATTTAAGAATGTAATTGTAATTCTAGAGTGAAAACCAAAATCAAATAAATAAATTTAATATTATCATAAAGTAATTTTTGCTCAGGATACTGACAATTTCCTGCGCATTGTGGAATATCTTCATTTTATTTTAGATTTCAATGGTTTATATTTTTCACGAAAGATTAAATCAAAACAACTGTTGGTTCTCCAAGCTTAATAAAATTACCCTAGAAATCAGAAGTTCAACTTTTACTTTAATATAGTTTTCTAATACACCGGCGATTCATTTTCCACGGTTTCCTTCTATTTTCTCAACTATTATTCCATGATTTTATTTCCAACATCTGAGGTTTAAATCAAATCATTCTTGTCAATAGAAGAAAAGGAAAAGAGTTTTTCCACTGGAATAACATCGTTTTTTTCATTTGAACTCAATTAAACGAGTCTTCAAATAGACTTCTTGTTTTATTTCCGAGCAGGCCTTTCTCATTTTTATGAGCAAATAAAGAATTCTCATAAAAGGATATGTAGAGAGTTAGTTTGCCGGAGCGGAAAGGGGGCCCCGAAATTTTTTGAATCTTAATATTTGTAGGTTTTGTGTATTTTTCTTTTCTCCGAGCCTTTCTCTTTATCTACAATGTAATAACGGGAGGGGTTTTATTTTTTTATAAAAATACCCACTGAGAGGAATAAAGGTATAAATTACAAAACTTAGCCTAATTTTGGGCAAAGTTGAAATGCGATATATATTATCATTAACCCACTTATTTTTATTTATATTACTTTGACGGTGCTTACCTGTACGTTACCATCATCTTAACATCCATGGTGTAGCAGGCTATTTCTTGAAGGGGCCCTGAAATGACATGACTCATTCTTCTGTATGCGGAACTCCAACCCGAGGGAGGAAACCCGCTCATGACGTCAACGCGATTTCGGAATCCGCAAGTTCTAACAATATTTTACGTTTCCGGTATCATTGATCTAAAAAATAGCGGTGGTTTAAATTTATATTTATACTTTTAGGCTCTCTAGATTCCACAAAACTTATCCAATTTTGATGAAATTATATTAAAAAAAAATGCATTGTCTGATGAAAAACGTCAAGTTCGTTAATGAGGAGAATCCGCCAACCGGAAAACTGTTCTTTTCTGCGAAATTTGAACAAAACAAACGGAGCGCCTACATTTTTCCATCAATAGACATGCAGACACACTTCGAGTACGTTTTCGAACGTAGGAAAACGTAGAAAACCATTTTTAAGGCGATATATAAACCCATTTTCCAGATATCCTACGTACTTAACTAAATTTTGCCTTCTTATTTCAAAATATATTTAGTTTTTTTTCTGCATTAAAAATTGCCGCGAACAGACAATCGCCCGTGAAAAAAGAGAGTTTCCATTCGTCTGACACGTCTGAAGTCTGACGTTTTCCAAGAATTAAAACTTATTTTTTTACGCTATTTTGACATCCCATCTAAAACTTATGACATAAAGAATCAAAAAATATTCATTTATTTGCTATTCATAAATTGGAGAAAATGACTTTGGTTTCATCGCCCCTTAAGAAGGGTAGAACTCTCACGTAAAACTCTTTCTAGATGTTTGAAATTCATCCAAAAAAAGTCCGTCTCGCAGTTTATAGGGTTGATACAATGAAACAATCCGGAAGTGCCGACTAGAAAATTTCGCGTTTCAGAACCCCTAGAGATCGAAAATAACGGTGGTTCAAATTTGTATATATATATATATATATATATATATATATATATATATATATATATATATATATATTTGTCTGTTCGCTCATTTCTGGCTTCCCTAATGGTCCGATTGTGATGAAATTCGGTACAAAAATCCGTCGTCCAGTTTGAAAGGTCAAGTTCGTTAACCAGCAGAATCCGCCCACTGGAAGATGGCGTTTAGGGCGAAATTCGCGCAAAAAAATCGTAACGCTTACGTTTTTGAGTTCATAAGCTTGTAAGTACTCGTTTTATAGGCTTCTTGGGCTAGGAAAACGAATGAAACCATTTTCAAGGCGATAGCTTTAACCGTTTTCGAGAAAATTGGAAAAATAGTTTTTGAATACCGTTTTTGGTTTGGGTACTTAGAATCATGGGATTCAGTTGAAACATTTTTTGCATGTTTAAATTTCATCGAAACTTACATGTTAAACTTTTGGTTACGGTTGGAGTTAAGGAAGGGTTAGAATAAAATATTTTATTAACAGACATAAAACGTTTTGGTAACTTTGTATACTTTCCTTAATATCTCGAAAAAGGTTGAGAATCTTGGTAAACGGAAGAATACCATTAGAAAGCTTACTAAGTGCTCTACAAAAAAGGTTCTAATGAATGTTTTGATTAGGCGATGTCAATCGGAGAAATAACTGCTTAAGACTTTAAAGTAATTGTTTTCGCTTATTCGAACTGTTCTTTTTGTCTTTGATTTTGGTACTTAGAATCATGGGATTCAGTTGAAACATTTTCTGCATGTTTGAATTTTATCAAAACTAATATGTTGAAAATTTGGTTAAGTTTGGAGTAAAGGAAGGATTAAAATAAAATATTTCATTTTTAGTCATGAAAAGTTTTGGGAACTTCGTATATTTTCATTAATATCACGTAAACGGTTTGGAATCTTGGCAAACAAAAGATTACCATTCGAAAGGTTACTAAATTCTCTACAAAAATGTTTTGAAGACATTTGCGATGGGATGGTCATATTTGGAGAAATAAGTGCTTAAAACATAGGTAATTTCGTTTATTTGAACGAATCTTTTTGTGTGTTTCCTACAGTGTTTTTCACTGCTCGTTATTTTTGTGATTGCTTATAGTAGTCAAATGTATTAGTCAATAAAACAGGATACGTATAAATAGAAACAATATTTTGTTTCAACGGCATCTTGGAATTCGAAGATGCCCTATGAATATCTAGATTACTGTACTGGTGTTGATTTCGTTCTTTAGAATTGTTTTTGGTATTCCCTATTTTCAGCAGTTTTTATCTATTTATTAATTTTTTTGTTTAAATTCATGGAACAAAATCATAGGAATTCGAAGGTGAGGAGCTAGGAGGCTTAGGGTGGGGGGCATTTTCCCTGTCCCCAGGTACCTCCCAGTGTACCCTCGTCATCTGTAAGTCCCTTTCTAGAGTCATAAAGATAAGCCTCCAAACAACTTTAGGAATGTAGGATTTCTAATTTTTGCGAGTATCAGAACAGCCGCTCTTTACATACCACAGTGGTACTGACGTACCGGTCTATACTAGTTGCACTCCACACGGTGGTAGTACTTGGTGTATGCCACAGCGGATCGCTCATTATAACCTTATTTTATTCGTATTAAATAGATACCTAAAAAAAAAAATGATTTGTGTATAAGTGTAGTGTTATTGGGATTAGAATAAAATATTTTATTAACAGACATGAAATAGTTCGGAATCTTCGTATATTGTCCTTATTTTTTATTATTTTTTGTTTTTATTTCTTTTATGGTGCATCGAAATCTGAGCCATTAGCACCATTTTTTCCTTATGAGCTTATATAATACTTAGATTTAGCTAGCGACAATATTTTACACCGCAATTAAAGTGACTTGCTCTTCTTACAAATATAATATTTATATTATAATATAAACATAATACATTAATTTGTCTGAAAAAAAAGTCCAACCCGCAGGAACTGCATCATCTTTGCGCGGTGAAGGAATATAGCAGCTATCGGTAGGTATTAGCATCATTCCCCCCCCCCCCCTTAATATCTTCAAAACAGTTACGAAATCGTGGGAAGTACGATATAACCATTCAAAAGCTTACTAAATTCTCTACAAAAAAGATTCTGTAGCAAATTTCGATGGGGCAATATCAGTCGGAGAAGTAAATGCTTAAAACTACGAAAGTTTTAGTTTTGTTATTTTAAACGGGTTTTTGTCACTGTTTACCTCACTTTTGTTTTTTAAGTTTATTTAACGGTGGAATGAGTATTTCATTAAAGCTGAGAAAATAAGAATCATATTTCTAATTTTTTTTCTGCTCAGTTAATTTTAATTAATCCTTTATTTTGCAATAATTTATTGTGGTTCAAGATTGCCTTGTAATTCACTGAGCGTTTTTGACCACCTCTCCTTGTAAGCAATGTTGTTGCCTGGAACAAAGCAGACAGTGGCCGTGACCACCTCTCCTTGTAAGCAATGTTGTTGCCTGGAACAAAGCAGACAGTGGCCGTGACCACCTCTCCTTGTTAGCAATGTTGTTGCCTGGAACAAAGCAGACAGTGGCCGTGACCACCTCTCCTTGTAAGCAATGTTGTTGCCTGGAACAAAGCAGACAGTGGCCGTGACCACCTCTCCTTGTAAGCAATGTTGTTGCCTGGAACAAAGCAGACAGTGGCCGTGACCACCTCTCCTTGTAAGCAATGTTGTTGCCTGGAACAAAGCAGACAGTGGCCGTGACCACCTCTCCTTGTAAGCAATGTTGTTGCCTGGAACAAAGCAGACAGTGGCCGTGACCACCTCTCCTTGTAAGCAATGTTGTTGCCTGGAACAAAGCAGACAGTGGCCGTGACCACCTCTCCTTGTAAGCAATGTTGTTGCCTGGAACAAAGCAGACAGTGGCCGTGAAGGATTGCTGATTTTCTACGCTTTTTTTGCTTCTTCCCTCTCGAGAAGTGTCGTTCTCGTTAGGACAACAAACCAACAGATATTTAGGTTAGATTTTAACTATTTCACGTGACCTATAAATATCTATCTTCGGCTGCTAACCTTCGAGATTAGTCCTCAAGGTGTAACGAAATTCCTTTTTATATATCTTGGTTTATATTTTGCTTCCTTAAAATGAACCTGGATATAAATCGTTACCAACTAGTAATAAAGGTGTTTTCTGAATACAACAACAACGCGTCCATTAGGACTTGGTATTTACTCCGAAGCCAAACGATTAACTTGTCCGTAGTGACCCTAATGTATGTAAACAAAATGCATGAGCTGCGGGTGTTTACCCAAACCACACTCCGAGCTAAAATGTTAATGTGCACCTGTTGTAATTTCGGTTCTCGTTCAAAGCAACTTCCTGTACAGCCTTCGAAAACTAGGCATTAAGGGGTTATACTTTGCAAATTGTTCTTACCATTTTCTTTTTATGGGCTTAAATGATTCCTGACTAATCATAAATGTTTGTTTATGTGCCGAAACAGTTTTTAAATTTGCCAAGAAGTCGATTTTTCAACTAATGTTACATTACAAAATTAAAAAAACATTTTTTTTATCTTTATTAGAAGAAATTATGAAAACTAATTAAAAATGAAAAAAATTAACTTTTTGGTTCATTATAATTTAAAGTAGATTTTTCTCAAAACTATGTTTTTTTAAGATCGATAGATATGCTACCGTTTTCAATTTTCACCCGATCAACTTAAACAACAGTTTCTTAATGATATTTGGTAGTAGAGTACTTAGGGAATTTTCACCCGATCAACTTAAACAACAGATTCCTAATGATATTTGGTAGTAGAGTTCGTAGGGAATTTTCACCCGATCAACTTAAACAACAGATTCCTAATGATATTTGGTAGTAGAGTACGTAGGGAATTTTCACCCGATCAACTTAAACAACAGATTCCTAATGATATTTGGTAGTAGAGTACGTAGGGAATTTTCACCCGATCAACTTAAACAACAGATTCCTAATGATATTTGGTAGTAGAGTACGTAGGGAATTTTCACCCGATCAACTTAAACAACAGATTCCTAATGATATTTGGTAGTAGAGTTCGTAGGGAATTTTCACCCGATCAACTTAAACAACAGATTCCTAATGATATTTGGTAGTAGAGTACGTAGGGAATTTTCACCCGATCAACTTAAACAACAGATTCCTAATGATATTTGGTAGTAGAGTACGTAGGGAATTTTCACCCGATCAACTTAAACAACAGATTCCAAATGATATTTGGTAGTAGAGTACGTAGGGAATTTTCACCCGATCAACTTAAACAACAGATTCCTAATGATATTTGGTAGTAGAGTACGTAGGGAATTTTCACCCGATCAACTTAAACAACAGATTCCTAATGATATTTGGTAGTAGAGTACGTAGGGAATTTTCACCCGATCAACTTAAACAACAGATTCCTAATGATATTTGGTAGTAGAGTTCGTAGGGAATTTTCACCCGATCAACTTAAACAACAGATTCCTAATGATATTTGGTAGTAGAGTTCGTAGGGAATTTTCACCCGATCAACTTAAACAACAGATTCCTAATGATATTTGGTGGTAGAGTTCGTAGGGAATTTTCACCCGTTCAACTTCAACAACAGATTCCTAATGATATTTGGTAGTAGAGTACGTAGGGAATTTTCACCCGATCAACTTAAACAACAGATTCCTAATGATATTTGGTAGTAGAGTACGTAGGGAATTTTCACCCGATCAACTTAAACAACAGATTCCTAATGATATTTGGTAGTAGAGTTCGTAGGGAATTTTCACCCGATCAACTTAAACAACAGATTCCTAATGATATTTGGTAGTAGAGTACGTAGGGAATTTTCACCCGATCAACTTAAACAACAGATTCCTAATGATATTTGGTAGTAGAGTACGTAGGGAATTTTTCACTCATTGAATGATTACGATTTTATAATCCATTTTCTTTGGATTTTTAATAGAAAATGAATCATTGTTCACCATTTTCGAAAAAATTAATATTCCTTAAAAATCCTATTAGATTTAACCTTCTTTTTATAAAAATTATTTTAGTTTTTCGTTCTAGATTAAAAATTATCCTGAGAAAAAAAGTGTTTCCGTTTGTCAGACACAGCGCAGCCATTTTGTTTTCGAAAAATTAAAAATTTTTTTGGGGGGGGGGTATTTGTACATGCCGGATAAAACTTATGACATAAATAATTGAAAAATATTGATTTATTTGTTGTACATAAATTGGAGAAAATTACCTCGATTTTGACGGCACAATTACCCTTAACAGAAAAAATGTATTTTTGCACTGTCAAAGTTGGCTGAAGGTTCTTTTATCAAATATCAAAACTTCATTTTATTTTATTTGTTTTAATGGTGTATCAACAATTAGGCTATTAAGGCCGCCTATCTACAGGCTGCCACCATATTATAATGCCAACAGCATGTGATTGGTCACCTATTTCGGTACTGGACACGCCTGTCGTTGCTGACGTTAACTTTGGTGGTGCATTCTATGTGTCTATAGTTGGCTCAAACTGTATTATTTTGAGTGATAAAATGTTTTTAATTAATTAATTGCAAAGACATCATTATGAGGTAAATGATATAATTAAACTAATGGAAAATATCTATATTTTGCGAGCCAACAAGCAGTTATAGTTGTTACCAAGCAAGGGGTGATGAGTTCTGACATTATAATATGTATTACATTTATTTCTGTGTGAATATCTAAAAATGGCTTTTCAGTGTCGTTTAATTTAAAGGGTATCACATATTTATACATACATACATACATTCTATTTATACTGTTAATTAATGGGTTTATAATGTACCTAAAAATCTAGAAACATGATGTATTTAGGGGCTTATGATAGATAATTTAACAATTCATATGAATTATGAATGTAGCAACTTGTACAAAAAAGTTTACTCACGAATATTACCGATGATCCAGCGCAAAAGTAACAGAATTTATCAAGCGAATAATTGTAACATTGAAACAAAATCACTTCATCATGCAACATGTTTGCCTTGCATTAATTCTTGCTACACCACGAATCATTTGCCAAGAACGACGTTGTTACTAAGTATTTGATTTTAAAATGTAAGTTACTTCATAGTTGATATAGAAAATGTTCTAAACTAGATAATGTTTAGTGGCTTGATTAATTTTTGCTAATTCGTACTTTGTGTCACCTTATTTTTTAATTATTACAAAGGCACGCACAAAAAAAAAAGTGTCATTTTCCAAATATTCCATACTAATATTCTTATGTATTCCGTCCGTTTCACCCCATCACATCAGGTTTTAGTGGATTTGAAGGTCAAATTTCGTATGGTGCCGTTAAAGAAGAAATAACTAGAGCTTCCATGGTTTTAAGGGTCGCTGAATTCGAATCAGAGGTCTGTTTCAGCACATCGGCGCAAAATGAAGGTGATTTCAAGGACAAATTTGTTTATTTCAAGAAATGAATCTGCTGTCAACATTTTTTGCAAAATAGATATATTTTTCCTTGAAATGACCTTGATTTTGTGCCGATGGGGTGAAACAGACCTCGGATTCGAATTTAGCGACCTCCAAAACCACGGGAGCTCTATTATTTTTTCGTAAACGATTTCATTCGAAGTTTGACCTGCAAATGACGTGTTGGGGTGGAACGTGTCTAAATACATAATAAATATATATATGGTGTCTTTGGAAAAGGCCACCTTTTTTTTGTTTACCTGCGTTATTATTAAGTAAGTATGTAATTAAAAAAACAATCAAAATTTAATAAAAATGATTGTCGCTCTAGGATTTATTTTATACACCAAGCTAACCCTCTCATTGAAGTACCTTAAAAGTGATCTCGTATTGAGAAAAACATCACGTATGTCCTACATTTTGTGTGACATTTGTTTTAATTCACATGTTTTTTATGAACATATAACATACATTTAAGAAATAGCTAGGACGCCGGATTCCTTGAATATTACTTCTGCATTTCAAACAACATGACCATTTGTTAAAAGATTTGCTTCTGGTATTGTGACAGCTTTGAAGACACAAAACACAATTTTTATTGTGAATGAGTATAAAGGTGAGAATATTCAACAAAAGCCATGGAATATAATAATTCCCGCGAACTGCCAGAGTTTTGTTTTTTAAATATTTTCATTACCTTTACTAGGAGCATTCGAGGAAGTCTATGCGGTAACATTATACCTCTTGAGAACCGTGAGGGTCAAATGGAGCTTTTTACAGCCGCGTCACTCCACATTGTGAGTAAATAAATCGTTTCTCTAAGAGAATAGTATAAAAACAGCTCTTGAGCATAGGGGCATTGTTCTAGGAGCGGGACCCGTTGTGTGCATAGCGGCACCTGAAGAAGTCCCAGGTAGAACGGCAAAAACTCGGACAATGCTCAGGTGAACTAGCAGCTGGCGTTGGGCTTTGTTTGTTCTACAATATAGTTTCTAGCTCTTCTAGGGTTCCAGGGGTTGCGGGTCCGATTCTAGCAATGGCCATATGGGAAACACATCAAGCATATAACAATTATTCAGATTTCAAGGCGGCTGAATTATTAAAGGATGGACATATTGAGTACAATAAAATTTGTGAAATGTCTTCAAATTCTCATTTTTTATTTTCTACATGGATCCAGCAATAAAAATCACAAACTGCATACGACGAGATGTCTTGAATTTCTCATACAATATGCCTAAAGTCTCGCTGAACATAGACAATACATCTAAAATTAACAAGATTATAACCTCGATACAAATTCAAAGCATCGAATGTGAAAATCACCACTTTTGTGAAAAAAACTTTCATTCATTACTTTGCCTTTGGACAGTCAAATAGTCGGCAGATTCGACCTTTTCACAGTGGCTACTTTCCCTTTCACTAAGTGAACTTCATGAGTTTCCCGTACAGTAAAGATTGAAATGGAAAAATGCGGTTTTTCCATTCGATACTTTGCATTTGTATCGACGATATGATCTCAAAAGAAGTTCTCGTTTAAGGAATGTAATTTTTTCCAACGAATAAGGGCGAATTCATTTAGGCATAAAGTTAAAATTGATTTTAATTTTTTTTTATCGTAATAATCTCTTTTTGTTAGAAAATAAATAAAACCCATGCAAAAGATTATACAGCAGAATACATTTTTTAAAAATTATTTTGTTTTTGAATATATTTTCTTAAGGAGGTGTTGTTACAAGGGGAGATATCTGTTATTGTGGGAGGTAATTTTCATAGAGTATATACTTGTCATAAACGACCATAGTTGCTGGCAGTTGATACCACAGGTCTGCAAAACAATTTTATTTTTCTGCTGCATGGAATATTTTAGTTGATTTTTTAAAAAACATTTTTTAATCCAAAATGACCACTATTGTCTTTCATCACGAACTGTTGTTTTTTTTATCAAAATATGTGGGTTGGGAAGATAAAAAAAAATACAGAAATGTTGGAAAAAACGCCATTATTTTTATTATGTACAAACTACTAAGACAAAATCTGCGTTTTATTTTCAACACAAAATGCTTAAAAAAATGATTCGCGATTTTTTAAGATTTATACCCACCCCCTTGCAATTAATAAGATTGGTAACCTGGCAACAACTATTGAATTAGAGCGATAATGTTTTTTTTTAATTTTTTTATTATTTTTTTTAAAACAGTTTTGCTAGAAAAAGCTAGACGCGACAGACGGCATTTCTTTACAGATTCAGCATGTCAAAATCCTCGGGAAACACTCAAATATTTCATGCAATTGTTTTGGTCACCGGCCTGTGTAATTGTCGTTTTGGGAGGTATCCGTCATAGTCTGAAGTACTTTTGTTAGTCAGATGTAATTGTTATGGAGGTCATTTTTATAGTGGAAACTGCTTATCATAGTTATGGCAGTTTTCATGGTGTGGGCTAGTTGTTGTTCTAAACTCTTCGCATTTCGCCCAAATCTGTTGCGATTTCTGTTTCTCCGAGCGTACATATTGTGACAATGGGCTATTGTATCGTTCATTTTAAAAGCCAAATACCGCGTTGTTGTGTCAATACTATAACGACGAGACATTGTGTAATGAATACCTCAATTTAAGGCAATTTAAAATGCATTAAGAGAGCTATAAATGAAACGGCTATAATCTATTAGATGATGCGAAGATAAGTCCATTAGCTCTAACAGATGTTGCCCATTTAGCATTGTTAATGGCAGACCGTTTTGACTAAGGGTTTTTCTTTTATCTGCAAGGCTGATTTATGACATGGTGGAGTAATGTCGAAACAAAATTAGGAATTTATTATACACGAACACGGAATTGCACGGAAAAACTTAAGCAAATAACTAAAAATATTTGGAACAATTATTGGTCCAATAAAAACCTCACCACAAACAAAATATCAACAAATGTAACTTTATACATTAATTACAGATACATTTGTAGATTTAAAAATCTGCCACTCAGGAGCTGCATTGCTAAGCTCATTGCTTAGAAAGGTGGTAGGGTATGCTGCATTCCTAAATAATTTGCTTATATAAACTATATAAATTCAAGATAAATATGAATAGTTTTGATCTTTTATATTCGTAAGGCGTGAGTGCTAACGCGTATGCATTCCTTGCAAAGGGCCGTGGGTTCGATTCCCACTAGGGAATTTTTTGGAAAAAAGAAAAGGCATCAGCCCTATACCGGTTAGAAAAGGGTGGTTTTACACCATTATGGTAACTCAACTTTTTCAATTTTATTAGTATTTCATATTATTAGAATAGCTGTTAGTAAATAATGTCATGTTTTCTTTGATATAGTTTTTTGTGATTTTTGTTTTTTGTTGTGTGTCAGGTCAGTGATGCCCAATCAATATCACAAAGTGGATTTGATTATCTTTCCCTTTTTTCAAGTATTATTGTATGAATGTGTGTCTATGAGGCATTTCATCAGTTCTTCAATATACTCGATACGATAAGAAAGTAATTCTGTCTGATTTTAAAGTAATTTTCATAACTTTAGCGATAAATATCAGACATGAAATAATATGACAATGTTATTATAATACAATTTATTAAAGTAACAAAATGAAATAAAACAATGGGTACAAAATTATAACCAAATCGTTAAATTTGAAATTATTACAAACTACGAAACTTAAATAGCGACACGAAATCAATGAGACACGGCTTGCTCGCTCACTTGATCCCGCAGGAGCAAACTACAAACCCCATATCACTCGATCTTCCTCATATTGAGCGAATGTGAATAAGTAATAAATATGTGTAATACATCTCTGTTTTTTCAAAATGTCTTGCTGGCAGGATGAAATCTTACGGACGACCAGATCCGAGTCGCGGGTCAGTTGTTCCCCACACATAATTTAAACGATTATGTAAACAAATTAAAATCTTAATCAAATCTAATGTTAAAAAAGCTCTTTTTTTCAAATCTAAAGGTTTTTTCTTTTTAGCGCGGTTCCTCCCTCCCCCATAGGGAGGAACCCCGCTTATAGGGTTGATACAATGAAACAATCCGGAAGTGCCGACTAGAAAATTTCGCGTTTCAGAACCCCTAGAGACCGAAAATAACGGTGGTTAAAATTTGTATATATATATATATATATATATGTATATATTTATATATATATATATATATATATATATATATATATATATATATTTGTCTGTTCGCTCATTTCTGGCTTCCCTGATGGTCCGATTTTGATGAAATTTGGTACAAAAATCCGTCGCACAATTTGAAAGGTCAAGTTCGTTAACCAGCAGAATCCGCCCACTGGAAGATGGAGTTTGGGGCGAAATTCGCGCAAAAAAAATCGTAACGCTTACGTTTTTGAGTTCATAAGCTTGTAAGTACTCGTTTTATAGGCTTCTTGGGCTAGGAAAACGAATGGAACCATTTTCAATGCGATAGCTTTAACCGTTTTCGAGAAAACTGAAAAAATAATTTTTGAATGCCGTTTTTGGTTTGGGTACTTAGAGTCATGGGATTCAGTTGAAACATTTACTGCATGTTCTACTTTCATTAAAACTAATATGTTGAAAGTTATGTTACGTTTGGAGTTAAGGAAGGGTTAGAATAAAATATTTTATGAACAGACATGAAAAGTTTTGGGAACTTCGTATACTTTCATTAATATCTCGAACACGGTTGGGAAATCGTGGTAAGTGGATAGAAACTATTTGAACGCTTACTAAATTCTCTACAAAAATGATTCTAAAACTATTTTTGATTAGGTTATGTCAATCGGAGAAATAAGTGCTTAAAACTTCAAATACGTCTGTTTTGTTCTTATGAACGGGGTTTTGTCGTTCTTTTTGTAATTTTTGTCTCTTTCCCTTGGTTTTTTATTGCTTTTTATTTTTGTAATTTATTATGTTAGGAAAATGTATTTGTTTGTAAAACAGTATAGGAAACATGAGACCAATTTTCTGTTGCTAGAAATAATGAAAATTTTGGGAACTTCGTATACTTTCATTAATACCTCGAAAACGGTTCAAAATCTTGGGAAGCGAAAGGTTACCATTCGAAAGCTTACTAAATGGTCTACAAAAAATGTTCTGACGAAAGTTTTAATTGGGCGATGTCAATCAGAGAAATAAGTGCTTAAACCATTAAAGTAATTGATTTCGTTTATTCGAACGTTTTTTTTTGTCTGTTTTTATTCCTTATTATTTCTTAATTGCTTATAGTTGGATAATGTATTTTACAATAAAACTGGTTAAGTAAAATAACAAAACAATTTATTGTTAGAAATATAGCTTTCCTAGATTCCAAGACCTTGTAACTAGCGGGACCCTTTCTAGTGTTGACCGACCCTTCCACGTAAGATCGTAAATCAAGACCTTTCAAGACTGGTGGAACCAAAATAATAACTGCTTCTATTTTAATCTTCAGGCGATTCGCCAAAGTTGCGAAGCCTTATCAATAAATAAATATTTTAATCTTTCCAAATTACACTAGGGATAAGAAAGGAACCGCGCTAAGATGATGCAGTTCCTGCGAGTCGGACTTTTTTTAAATATGTTCTTTATTTATTTATTTTATTTTTTAAATTTATTTATTATTATTTATTTATTTTTTATTTTATTTTATTTTTTTCGGACACCATATTATTATATCGATTCGATTATTATAATCAAAGCCATATTTTATCACCTATCATGGGATTGTATTTAATTTTCAGATCATGACCAATTAATTCATAAACAATTACTTTATTATATTACTTATTATTATTTATTCTCACTTTTTTTATTATTTATTTTTTGTTATTCTATTGAGCAAATCACCCTTGATGCGGAGCTCTCCAAAATGAATAAATAAACTTAAAGCCACAAGGTTATTTGTCATAAATGCATATTTTGTGGTTGTTTTCTGTCAACCAGAGACAGGTTTTGACTAGTGTTTCTCTGATTGTTGTTGATCCACAAAGTATATCCTATTTGCCGAGATCTACTCCTCCCATATTGCTATAACTCCCCACAATCAGGGAGCAATTGAGCGAGGGTGTGGCTCATCCCGCATACAAAGCAGCTTCTCTTGCCTTTTCTCTCTAGGCTACGGTCTCGCTCTTGTCTGCTTAATCCTGAATCTTTCTAGCATCACCAGTTACCAGAAATAAACATTGCAATAAAAGTATAATGTAATCGGTATTAGTTTACATATTTTAAAATTTGATTAAAGATTTTTTTTTTTTTGTTTATTTTACGTAGAGCCCATTTACTTTTTTTATATAGGTAGTGGAAATATTTTTATTTAGTGTATATTTTTTTTGGAGGTCCGATGGCCGTGAGGGTGAAGGCGTGAGCACTTAATACTCCGAGCCAAGGGTCGTGGGTTCGATTCCCACTAGGGGGTGGTGGCTTTTCTTTAGAAAAAAGAAAAGCCACCACCCCCTATCCTGGCTAGAAGAGGGTGGTAACCTATAGATAACCCGTCCTGAAATTCGTAGTTAATAATAAATGGACGTTAAAATTTAAATAAATAAAATAATGTATATTTCATTACAAAAAAATGCCACTGTAATGAAATATTTATTCATCTGTATTATTTATCTATTATATAAAAATGAATCGCTAAATGTGTTGGTAAGCGCAAATCTCGAGAACAACTGAACTGATTTCGCTAATTCTTTTTTTTACAATATTCCTTGAACTACGAGGATGGTTCTTACGGAGAGAAAAATTAAAAAAATTGCCTGAAAAAGTCTAAAAACAACACTTTTGGGGTCTTTTTCAATTCCTTAACGCAAATTTATTTTAAAATAAAAACATATGTTCTCAATTGTAATATTTTTAACAGTTAACGTATTTGTATATCTATTATATAAAAATGAATCGCTAAATGTGTTGGTAAGCGCAAATCTCGAGAAAAACTTAACCGATTTCGCTAATTCTTTTTTTATAATATTTCTTGAACTACGAGGGTGGTTCTTACGGAGAGAAAAACGAAACAAATTGCCCGAAAAAGTCTAAAAACAACACTTTTTGGGCCTTTTTCACTTCCTTAACGCAAATTCATTTATAAATAAAAACATAAGTTCTCAATTATAATATTTTTAACAGTTAATGTATTTGGTTATTTGTGTATAAGCAAAAAAAATTAAATAAATAAGAACTGTAAATTAATTTATATTTGCATGAACGAAGTAAAAAAGTCCCCACTTTTCTATATTACCATACAAAAGATTCGTAATAATACTTCAAGGTCAATTTGAACTTTAATACCATACCATAAAGTGTTAGTGGAGGGGTTCTGGGGTTGCAAAACAATTGAGTGACATTAGTATCGTATAAATATTAATGTCAATATTTGTCAATATTTATACGATGGTAACATTACTCAAAAACAAATTGACAATCGTAAAATGTAAATTGTCTGTGGTAAAATGTAAACATCTCTTTGCTGTGCATCTATAATATTACTAAATCTAAAAGCCCAGGAACGTGAAGATCGCAATGAACGTGAAAGAATTTGGTTAAGACAGACCCGCGAAGCGCGACATTCGACTAATAATGGTGCAAGTTTGAATCGAGCTGCTGTGAATTCATTACAGTGCCAGCAGCTGTGTTGCTATTGGACCTATGAACTCAGTTTGACTATAAACAAATCCCAGGGCAGTCATTAAGTGTTTGTGGTATTAATCTAGAAAACCCTTGTTTCTCGCAAGGTCAATTGTATGTTGCCTATTCCCTTGTTGGAAAACCATCTGCTCTGTTTATTTACGCGTCAGGTTATGAAACAAAAAATATCGTGTACCATTAAGTACTATAATAAAAATGAAACTTAATTTAGAATAAGTAAAAATAAAATGAAATATAATAAGTAGGTATCATAATAAGAGATATGATATTGTAATTTTGATTGTGATTTTTTAGTGACTATTAAAAGAATTTTAAGTATTTTATAATTGTTATTTTTTGATATAATGTAATTGTCGACTTATTAAATGTTTTTTTCTTTTTCTTTTTTATCTTACTAGCTTTCCGGGTGTCCTAAATTGCAGAATAAGTATTAAAACAAAATTAAAGAATTGACTGTTGGGCGGTACGAAGTTCGCCGGGTCAGCTAGTTTATCTTAAAATAAAAATGATTTTTCAACACGTGTTTTGACTTATCAAAATCCATTTCACCCTTAATAAGTTCCAAAGGAAACGTTAATTTATTTCTTAGAAAATTATTAAATTTAGTGAATATATCGTCCTGAAAAATGTATTAAAAAGCAAGATTTTGACGAAATGACTGACTTTAAGATTCTGAAAACCTCACATTTTTTGTATAGTTTGTGATATTGCTTCCAACAATAAATTTTAATCCAAAGATTTTCAATTAATGGCCGTGTGTTTGTGTCAAAACGCCTTTATCTGGAAAATCTTATATAATCGCTTTAATCCATTTTTTTGGTTTATTTCTGTAGTAACTGTATGATTAAGCCGTTTACATTTTCAATTCGGGCCCCATATCTTTTGGTGGTCTTTACATAAGTATAAGAATATACATAGCCAATATTTATAATAATAAGAATATAATACATAGTACTATAAAAAATGGATTATACAAATAATCATTATTAGTGTCTGTGAAACAAAGGTGATACTATGCTCTAATGTGAAATTGTAAAGTAGTACAAATACATACAAATATTAAAAGAAAGGGAAATAGAAAGCAAAGAAGCAAAAGAATTTACTTTTTTATTTATTTATTTCAGACCCGTAACGTAGGCGATGGTCTCTTTTCATAAGTCTATAATATTAAAAATCAGTCACAGTCTGGAAAAAAAAATAACAAAAAAAAAAGAAAAAAAAAAGAAATAATAATAAGACAAAAAAAATAATAATACAAAAAAAAAATAAAAATAATAAAATATATAATCAACAATATGAAAAAATAAACAAAAAATGAGATAAAACAATAAGCAATAAGATAAGATAAAAAAGTTAAAAAATAAGTGCCTAAAAATCAATAATATAGATACAAATTTTACTTTTGTTCAGGACAAATGTTAATTGAAAGCTTGTTGTTGAATTTAAGACTTAAATCGAGATTATATTATATTTAAATTGAGGTTTTTTAAATTAGAGAGTAAATGTTGTTAGTCTTTAAATGTTGGAGTATTGTGTAGATGTAAGGGCTACCTGGTGATAATATGTCAATTAAGTCGAGTGGTATTTGTAAGTTGTCTCTCAGTCTACAGTCTATCAGTATGTGTCTTATTGTAAGATCCTCGTTACAATGTCTGCATCTTGGTCTGTCTGTCTTTTGCATTAGATATCCATGGGTCAGTAAGCAGTGACCAATTCTAAGCCTGGTTAATACTACTTGTTCCCGTCTTGTGAGGTTTTCGTTTAACCAGGCCCTTGTCGTGTTTTTAACCTGTCTTAACTTGTTTTCAGAATTAGTCCATTCTTTTTGCCAGTCGTCCAGTATGATGTTTTGTGCTACGATACATAAATCTGATGGAGTTATGGTTTCTACGTCTGTTGAGGGTCTCTGTCTTGCTAATTTTGCTTGTGTGTCTACTGATGTACTTTGTGGTATACCAACGTGACCAGGAAGCCAGAAAATCGTGATATGTTTGTGTTGACTTTGTAGTTGAAATAATGTAGTTAGAATTTTGATGATAAGAGGATTAGTGCTGTGTATGTTTCCCATGGAAAGTAAAGAACTCAGTGAGTCCGTGCAAATTGTAATGTCGTTAGTAGTTGAGTTGTGGATGTTAGTCAGTGCGAGAAGAATGGCATGCAGCTCTGCGGAATATACTGAAGTATGGTCGGGTAGTCTGATTGCATGAACGACGTCATTAATTATTGCTGCTGCACCTGTTCCAGTTTGTGTTTTTGATCCGTCCGTGAAGATGTATGTACTGTCAGGTCTTTCTAGTACGATGGAATTAAATATGTTGTTATATGCGTTAGTAACAATCGGATCTGTTTTGTTGTATTTAGTGTTTGAATTTACTTTTAAAAAGAAAATAAAGCAAAATCCAGTTCATTCAGATTTAGGCCTATGGTTCCTTTTTTTTTTGTTTACATTAAGAATTCCTTTTATTATAAAGACATTGTAACTCCCATTATAATATAAGGTGGTTAAAAATAGACAAATACCATAGACTTGGGGCAGCTAGCCCAGCGTTTCGGCAACTGCCTTCATCAGTAGGTTGGTCAGTTCTCAAGGGAGTGTATATGTTTTTGAATTTATGTTGTGTAATATCTATAGTAGTGCCTATATTTTTGATTGAGGCAGTTGTCAATCTCATTGCTTCATACTTTCCTTATAGTTCAAAAATATTGTAATTCATTTTTCTATGTTCATTGGTTTAAACCGAAACCACTTTGCATATTTTTGGTAATTTGGTAGAGGCCCTTTAAACCCCTTTAACAAATTCTGACAAATGTTATGGTTAAGATGGAATATGGGCTTTTTCCCCCAAATTTGCAAATATATTTGGGTCGTCGTTTAGAAAAAAAAGTCCGACTCGCAGGAACTGCCTCATCTTAGCGCGGTTCCGTTCTTATCCCTAGTCTAATTTCGAAAGATTAAAATAGAAGCAGTTACTATTTTGTTGAGAGGAGATCGTTGACCGTTGATGATGCAAGGTAGGGATTGTCCGGGTTAGGTCACTGCTACTTAATAATACATACCCCATATGTGTATGTATGTGGGCATATATATGTACATATGTGTGCGTGTATATGTGTATGTGTATATGCATATATGTATATATATATATATATATATATATATATGTTAGGTATATTTACATAGATATGTGCATATATTAGTGTTAAATATGTCCTACTTGTATTTACAGCCCTGATGAAGGCTTGAAGTTCAAGCCGAAACGTCGGCACAATAAAACCATTTTTACGATAAAATGTAGTTTTATTAAGTAGCAGTGACCGAACCCTGACAGTTATATTTTGGTTCCACCAGTCTTGAAAGGTAGGATTTACAATCTTACCTGGAAGGGTCGGCAACACTAGAAACCGTCCCGCTAGTTACAAGGTCTTGGAATCTTGGAACTCTATATTTCTAACAATAAATTGTTTTTGTTATTTTACTTAACCTGTTTTATTTTCGAATACATTATCCAACTATAAGCAATTAAAAAATAACTAGGAATAAAATACAGACAAAAAGAACACTTCGAATAAGCGAAATCAATTACTTTAAAGCTTTAAGCTCTTATTTCTCCGATTGACATCGCCTAATCAAAACTTTCATTAGCACCTTTTATGTAGAGCATTTAATAAGCTTTCTAATGGTATTCTTCCGTTTGCCAAAATTCTCAACAGTTTTCGAGATATTAATGAAAGTTCCCAAAATTTATATTATTTCTAGCAACAGAAAATTGGTCTCATTTTTCATATCCTGTTTTACACACAAAATTTTCGCAACATAAGAAATTACAAAAATAAAAAGCAATAAAAAACGAAGGGAAAGAGACAAAAATTACAACAAGAACGACAAAAACCCGTTCATAAGAACAAAACAGACGTATTTGAAGTTTTAAGCACTTATTTCTCCGATTGACATAACCTAATCAAAAATAGTTTTAGAATCTTTTTTGTAGAGAATTTAGTAAGCTTTCAAATAGTTTCTATCCACTTACCACAATTTCCCAACCGTGTTCGAGATATTAATGAAAGTATACGAACTTCCCAAAACTTTTCATGTCTGTTCATAAAATATTTTATTCTAACCCTTCCTTAACTCCAAACGTAACAAAACTTTCAACATATTAGTTTTAATGAAAATAGAACATGCAGATAAAGTTTCAACTGAATCCCGTAATTTTAAGTACCCAAACCAAAAACGGTATTCAAAAACTATTTTTCCAATTTTCTCGAAAACGGTTAAAGCGATCGCCTTCAAAATGGTTTCATTCGTTTTCCTAGCCCAGGAATCATATAAAACGAGTACTTACAAGCTTATGAACTCAAAAACGTAAGCGTTACGATTTTTTTTTGCGCGAATTTCGCCCCAAACGCCATCTTCCAGTAGGCGGATTTTGCTGGTTAACGAACTTGACCTTTCAAATTGGACGAAGGATTTTTGTACCAAATTTCATCAAAATCGGACCATTCGTCTTCTATCTAGAGAGCGAACAGACAAATATATATATATATATATATATATATATATATATATATATATATATATATATATATATATATAAATAAATATATACACACATATATATATATATACAAATTTGAACCACCGTTATTTTCGGTCTCTAGGGGTTCTGAAACGCGAAATTTTCTAGTCGGCACTTCCGGATTGTTTCATTGTATCAACCCTATAAGCGGGGTTCCTCCCTATGGGGGAGGGAGGAACCGCGCTAAAAATATCAACTGTTCTCCATCACTGATTTTTTTTTATCTTCACATGGAGCACTCCGTACACGTGTGTAATATATTTTTGAACAGGGAAAACAAGACGTTCTACACTAGTGTCCTAGGGGAATACAAATGGGTTTCAGCAAACTACTAAACAAGTAAAGTGAACTTTGAAATAAAGTTAAACTACGAAGTAAGAATTAAATGTTATAGAAAAAGGAAGAAAATAGAGAGGGATCGTGAAAATAGTATTAAGGGAACTGTGAACTAGGAATAGTAAAAAGTTTCACATGCCATTTACTAGATTGTCTTCTTGGGAAAATAGAGAAAAATTCGATGAAATTAAATTGGAGCAGTGACTATAAAACTTGGAGTAATTGGGTCAGGGTTGAAATCTACTTTCAAAACACAAATGAAAATAACTTGAAACTTTAAACTTTATTTTACGGTAATTTGTAATATAATAATAATTTCCCAGAGTTTTTTCATTTTTACCAACTTACATTTGTAGTTGAAGAGTTTGTATTGTGTCTTATTCTAAGGTTCTTAATAGTTTTCTGGACTTGAAGAATAGTTGTTGTGTATATCTATTTGTACGACTAAAAGAAATGTGGCAGCGATTAAGAGGCTTCAGATAGGCCATCCTCATCAAATTTAAGGACAAAACAAAATAACCAGTTTATGTGCTTGTGTGGATAGGGGCGATTTGGGAATTCCACAAGCCTAGATTACACAAGGTTAGTACTTGAGATTAGTGTTTGTCCATCTCTCTTGGTTGGCTTTGTGACAATTGACAAGTACTATTTCAAACGATGATGTGGGTTCATTACGGTCCGTCCAATAACTAATTTGCCAAAAGGAAAACTGCATAGTAGAACGGTGGTAGAGGATCTTATCTGTATCTTAGTATATATTTATTAATTTGCTTAAAGAGCTTCACAACAAGGACGAACTGCTCGAAGAAAATAATAAAAATTACAAGGAAATCATTTATTAAATTAATAAATAACATTAATTGTTCATAAAAACATATAGAAAACGAGATACATACCAAATAATCTACTATATATTTGTCAAATACCACTCACTCACTCACTCATCTATCAACGCCCAGCCCAAACCGCTCGACAGAAAATTTTGAAATTTTGCATGGACACTCCCTATATAACGTAGGCGCTCGCTAAGAAAGGATTTTTTGATACTCGTATTTTTAAGCATTTTTAGGGGGGTTTAAAGTTTGAGTTGGTTAGAGAAGGCAAGCCTAGGCAGCCTGCGTTGCTAGGACGATAAAGAACAGCTGTAACCTTACATTATCTATCACATAGTTTTATTTGTAATTGAGGTTAATTTCAACTATGATGGCAGACCTTGAATTACTGGAAATTAACTGTCCTTCATAGAGTTTTAATTGCGTTTCTTTTCTGCCTGTCCCCGTCAGATAGGCTTGCCATATTTTTGGAGAGTTAAACCGAGACCCATTAATATGGGATGGGCATACCAGGGGGGGGGATAAAAAGAGTACAAATTATAAGCAAAATGGTTGGTGAGTTTTAAGCCTAGCAACTAACGGGAAGGGGGAATCCTAAACTGTTAGTCTACCCAAACCTTAAAAATAAGAAGGGAACTTTTTTTGCTACTTGATTTTCTTAAAACAATCTCTCAGCCAAATAGTAGTGTCTGGCAGCGCTGTGCAGGTAGTTCCAGCATTTTACAGTTAGATTACTTCTCATATCTTTGACACTGTGAGCAGTAGTAAAAATGTTAATTGTAGAAAAGTAACCGATTTAAAAATGATTCTTATAAACATGAATTCATTACTTTTTACATCTTACAGCCTTTTCCGGGACATTGATAAAACTGGGCGGGACACCGAAACAATTGCAAAATACCGGGACAGTCCCGGTCAAACCGTGTTGTATGGCATATCCTTAGGTTTTCCAGGCGAGGTAATAATATCCGGAACCCTTGCACAGCCTCCTTGCCTATAACCTTGGTAATACTCGTAAATATATTGGGTGTTACCATATGACTTCTTGGAAACATAAACTTTTAAATTTTAACGACCATTGAATAAAATATAGTATGACGGGAACCGTGCTGTAATAAACTGCACAGAATTGTATAGTAACGTAATTTTAATGAAACATTATTTAACGCAATAAAATAACTACTTATCTGCCGTGACGAAGCACGGGTATTCAGCTAGTAAGTAATAAAACAATGGTATAATTGAAATAATAATAAAACTTTATCTAGTAATAAGTAAGATATAACCGAAGGAAAATATATATTTTTTTTATTATACATCTTTATTTGACAATTATACAATACATAAAGTATTTGTTTTAATTCTTTTGATCTTGAATACATGTCATGAAAGATCGATAGGAAAAAAGGCCCATTGGCCAAAACCAATGGTGGTGGCCAATTGACTGTTTTGGACTTCTAGTACAGGTTTACATTGTCTCTTAAGGTAGCTGTTTACAATATATACATTACATTAGTTTACATAGTTAGATCACAATAGGTCTCTAGGCCATAAGCTGACGGTGAGGGTTACCGGGAATGGAGGATGAGGATAAGTTATTGAGTTGAGGATTGTCGTGACCAGGCAAGCGGGAGTGGAAGTTAAGGTACAGGGTTTGGACTAAGGGGATTTCTAGGTCTTTATGGATAGTGAAGTTTGAGACATAGAACGGAGCATTGACTATTTTGCGGACTATTTTGGATTAGAGCGATTGGATTCGTTGGATATTGGATCGCTTGGCGCACCCCCAGACTTCCAAGCCATACGTCCAGGTGGGTTTGGACTAAGGGGATTTCTAGGTCTTTATGGATAGTGAAGTTTGAGACATAGAACGGAGCATTGACTATTTTGCGGACTATTTTGGATTAGAGCGATTGGATTCGTTGGATATTGGATCGCTTGGCGCACCCCCAGACTTCCAAGCCATACGCCCAGGTGGGTTTGGACTAAGGGGATTTCTAGGTCTTTATGGATAGTGAAGTTTGAGACATAGAACGGAGCATTGACTATTTTGCGGACTATTTTGGATTAGAGCGATTGGATTCGTTGGATATTGGATCGCTTGGCACACCCCCAAACTTCCAAGCCATACGTCCAGGTGGGTTTGGACTAAGGGGATTTCTAGGTCTTTATGGATCGTGAAGTTTGAGACATAGAACGGAGCATTGACTATCTTGCGGACTATTTTGGATTAGAGCGATTGGATTCGTAGGATATTGGATCGCTTGGCACACCCCCAAACTTCCAAGCCATACGTCCAGGTGGGTTTGGACTAAGGGGATTTCTAGGTCTTTATGGATAGTGAAGTTTGAGACATAGAACGGAGCATTGACTGTTTGCGGACTATTTTGGATTAGAGCGATTGGATTCGTTGGATATTGGATCGCTTGGCACACCCCCAAACTTCCAAGCCACACGTCCAGGTGGGCTGAAGTATTGTACTGTATATCCGTCTCTTGTTCTGTAAAGATAATTTTGAGCGAGAATCTAGTAGTCTAAAACGTCTGTTTGGTTCCTGTCTTTTTCTTTGTATGTGATGGCTCTAGGTAAGTCGATTTCAAGGGAAGGAAAATATAATAATTAAATATAAATTTCTCTAAAATTTTTTTGAGAAATTTTGGCTTTGATTGTAATTGTGTGTTACTTGTAATATAGCGATATTTTATTGTATGTATAAGTACGTCAGTAGGATAGTAATATATGGGATCTTATCTGATAACAGCTCACTATATTCCTGTGGTGGCTGTAGGTTGTAGATAGAATCTATTCCTATTCACTTGTACTTGCGACTTGCTTTACACTTGTACTTAAAAAAAAAAAAAAAAAAAAAAAAAAAAAAAATCTAATGGTAGTCCATAAATATACATGATATTAAACATATTCTACTTTCAAAACTGTATTATTGAGTAAGTTTGTACTGTTATTGAGAATGTTTGGTGATTTGATTATTTATTAGTTTATTTTTTGAGTTCCATAATAGCAAGGTGATTGGGTCTTATTACAAATAAAAATCGTAATATAAACACAACTAAAAAAATAACTTTAAATGCAGTATTTAAAATATACATTTCCCAATAAATTTAGTCGTAAAATTTAATGTATTTAAATTACAAAAAAAAAAAGAAAAAAATTATAAGAATTGAACTATAAAAATAATGAATAATAGAGTAATAAAGATTTTATTACAAGATCAAAATCATTATTTCATGTTCTCGGTGATTTAAATGTTTTGTTATTTTAGGTGTCGGAATAGAAAAGAAATTGTAAAGAATTTATGAATTGTTTCAAAATTCTTTCATGGGCGCAACGTCAACAGGAACATTCCTCTAGAAAGTGCTAACAGATAAATGTAACAGATTTCATTATTGGGATGGAAAAAATATAACGAAAACCAGTTAAAGCAATTGACTTAACTACGTTTGGTAGTTTTAATTCTACATTCCTTTTTGTACTTTTAAACTTGTGCATCATTTGTTAGTCAGCGGTTTTATGATGTTTGTGTTCTGATGATTGTGTTAAGTTTTTAAAGTCCTTGGCGTTTTACTAGTTTTTTTATCCTTACTTTGACCTTACTTATTCATGTTATAGTGTTTTGTGTGTATGATAAGATTAATTGCGCCCCCTGGAAGTTGCAATGTCGGGCGTGGTCGGTACCTGAATGGGTGACCGACCACGTGCTGTTGGCATTATAAAAGGGTGGCAACCTATAGATAGCCCGGCGCTAATGGCCAAGTTGTAGATGCGCCATAAAAAAAAAAAAAAAAAAAAAAAAAAAAAAAAAAAAAAAAAAAAAAAAAATTACTAGAAGTAAATTAGAACGGGAGTCTCTTAGTTCCTTTTGACTAATTCATTCTAAATTGCCTGCGTTAATAGTCTTTGAGCAAACCATTTTTGTCGGAGAAATTTTTAATTACATCTAATTATTTGACAAGGTTTCTTTGTTCTTGTAGGTTTCATCTCGCTTAAATTCGGCATTATTCATTCCTTACAAATTAATCTTCAATTTGCGCTTAATTTTAGTAATTCTCTTGGATATTAATTTTTATTAATTAAAATATATTTAAATGGTGCAAGCTCTATAACGGTAATACAGTTCTGTCTACAACTTTTATTTCCAACATGTTTCTCACCAATATGGTAGTTGTTTAGACGAATTATGCAAAATGCTGACACTACATCAGAGATATCAAGCCAAACTGACGTTATGAGGGTGTAACGTTAGTTCTCAATAGAAAAACAGACTTAAAATTTCATGAAGAGAAAATTCCTAGAAACATTAATACTGCACAACAATCGCATTTGAAAGAAATACGAAAATAACATAAATAAAGAACGAAGGTTAAAATGCGTGGTAGAGAGAAAGATTCCTTTGAGGCTAAAAAAAGGAAATCGTAGGTATTTATGAAAATCAAAGTAAGGCAAAAGTAGAAATAATTAAATGCATTCCGTAGATCACCGAAGTTAAGCAACGTCGGGCGTGGTCAGTACCTGAATGGGTGACCGACCATGTGCTGTTGGCATTATAAAAGGGCGACAACCTGTAGATAGCCCGGCGCTAATGGCCTAGTTGTAGATGCGCCGTAAAAAAAAAAAAAAAAAAAAAAAAAAAAAAAGAAAAAAAAAATGCATTGCTACAGTAAAATAACATTTAAAAAGATCAGGCATTGCGCAGAAAGACATTTCACATAAATTCATGCAATAAATGCTTGTAAACGCGAAGATTTAAAAAAAAGAAAAGCATGGAGTAGTTTGATTTGATGTTAGAAAAATTGCTCATTCTGGGCACGAAAAAAATGAAGCTTGTTAAAACATTGTTTGGGGTCGTCAGTTTCATATTAGAAGTAAAGGGCCGTTCTAAGATAGTATGCCAGAAGGTTTTTGAAGCAGGTTGTGATGTACGTTCTATATAGAACGTAGATGACTGAAGTAGAATGTTTCACCAGGACGAAGTCGCAAAGTTTTGGACCTTTAGTGATTATTGGTTGCAGGGAGGGAGTCAAAAGGCTGTCGAAACGTTATGGGTCTTCAGTGATTGTAGGTTCAAGTGTACAGCTGAATGACAAGTTTTCGCTAGGGAGTCGAAATGTCTTGGTGCTTCAAGTCACGCTTGTAGTATTGTGTAGGAGGCACAGGAGTGCTGTATGCTTGGTCGTCAGGAGGTAGTCGAAACTTTTCGAATGTTCACTTGCATATTTGAAACAGTGGATGGGTTGCTAGGACCTAGTCGCTTTGAATCTGCTGAAAAAATTCAATGTGCAGCTGTATTATATTTAGCTGCGAGGTTGGTAAATGTTGGATCTTGAGTGGTGCAGACGATGGATGTGTTATCTTTTGTGTACGACGTTATCGGAATGCTTTGGTTATCAATTGCGCCAATACTATTAAGAACAGCTGTATCAGAATTGGTTGGAGGTTGACCTAACGTATTTGGACATCAGTTGTATATACGATACAGGGGACAGCTGTATCAAAGCTTGTCATGAGGTTGACGCAACGTTTGGGTTTTCAGTTGCACAAAGGACGAATAGGATAGTGCCCAAACCACTACCTTGAGGGACCCATTACTCATACATTTACTTACAAAAATATTAATAAATCGTCCCATCATGTTGGTTATATTCTATAGACTTTGGAACCATGATAACTCGGATTATATATGATATATTAAAAAGTAATTGTATTTTCCATGATGGGTAAGGGGGGGAGGGGGTAGATAAAAAAGACTGCTATTACTCCAAATCAATTTCAATTCTACTAAACATTGTAGATAAGCACGCGATTGAGGCATTAGCCCTCCATCTCCTGGGTACGGCTCTTCTTGTAGGGTTTGAATAATACCTGGGGTCATTGTCTCCTGGGAACATTACAATGATCGATCAGCTGTGCATATTACATTTTTAATGTGTGATTGCATTGAACTGAGAAATGAATGGATCTCCGTTTTAATCCGTAAAGTAAAATAGAAGCGTTAGTAGCGATGAGGGTCTCCCCTTGGCCTAGTTGCTAACGCCTTACGACATATGCGGGAGATGGTGGGTTCTATTCCCACCAGCGGCAGGAATTTTCTCTTCTCACGGCTCGTTGGGAAAATTCCTCGCTGCACCCTGGATGTTGGCGCTAATGGCCTAGATGGCGTCGATGCGCCAAAAAATAGTAACGATGTGAAGAAGACTTATGATTGAATAAAGTGGTGATATCTAGAAATTACCAGAAATAACATTTGGCACAAGAAAACTTTTTTTTTTTTTTTTTTTTTTTTTTTATTTTTTTATTTTATTTTAACTGCTAGTTAACAAGATATGAAGTTCGTCAACTGGTAGATAGTTTGAGTCGCAGTTCACACACAGACTAAGAATAACTAGTATACTTATGCATATATGCAGAAAAATATATTGATGAAGCTTATGGATAAATAGATTGTAAATTTTGTTTCTATTTTTTTTCCCCTCGTAAATATTGAAAGTGGCTTGACAAAACATACTAAAGCTATCAGTTTTGTTTTTGAGTATTTCCACTTACAAAAAATCTGCCTTATTGTCAGTGGCGTATGGATTGGTGCAAATATTCATGAAAACGTAAGAAAACCGTCGTTTTATTTTTCAAGTAGAAATGGGATGTTCCCAAGTCCCAAAGTGATGGATGATAAGTGGTGGAAATTCGTGCTTTAGAGAGGCGAAAATTGTGTAAAGTTGAAAGGGGGGGGGGGAGGGAGAAGGAAAGGCTGCTGGAAAATTATATTCGTGAAAGAGGGGGGAGGGAAAAATTGATTAGAATTACCCCCTGGAGGCACATAATACCAGGGAAGGGTTAGACAAGGCAGAGTGTGAGGGCGAGAATCATTCCCTGGTGTTCGCTCTTGCCCGGTATCCACGGGGGATTTCTACTACCTGCCATTACACAATACTTTTAGTCTGGATGGGACTTGTACAGTACAATGGGCTCTTTTTAAATGTCTCTCTTCAGAAATTGACGGTAATGGAAAACATAAAGTCAGTACTTCAATGAAGCAATTCACAATTGGAATTGAATAAGGTTACTTCCAGGAAAGAAGTTCTCGAACTATTCATCGATTGAATGAACTATATATATATATATATATATATATATATATATATATATATATATATATATATATATATATATATATATATATATATTCAAGATGTTACTCAATGTGCCATGCTACACCTACTTTCTGCTTATGACTCTCCCCGTATCAAGATCTACCTGTATACCCAATTACCTCTGTTGGCTGTTGAAACTGCCAAAAAAAAGGAACCGTTACATCGCTGAAGCTGCCAAAATATTATTGAATGAATAATAATTTGTTTTAATTACTTTTGTATTTTTATATATTTAAATTAGTATTTTTTTTATTAACCATCTCTCAGCTTCTTGACCAAAATTTCGGACACGGAATACTTTTTTTTAAATTTTTTTTACTAAAAAATGTTCACTTTGAAAAACATACGCTTCACGATGATTGCACCCCTAGAAACCATACATGTACATATATACCTCCTAACATACATCTTCCAATATCGAAACCATTTCTCTTTTCCCCCTAAATTAGGTGGACTCCTGCTCGGAGAAGTTCCATTCAATAGGTTCTGATCATAAAACCCGGCTCGGTATCCATCCCGTATCATCATTCATCTCTACATTTCTCTTCTAGATGTATTACAATTCCCTCAAACTTGACGTCTGGTATCTTCGGAAGGAACATGGCTTTTCAATATAAACCCGGCGGACACGGGGTCTTGTCAGAGGAATAAGATTGCTCTATCAATATCATAGAATGTTATTGTTGAAATAATATTGTTCATGCGTGTTAATTATTTCTATATGTTGCTATATATTTTTTAATGAAAAAATCAGTTGTTGCTTGATGTTATTTTTAAAACATCAAACTCATTGCTATTTTATAAGGATTTTTTTTATTATAAAATCTCTCATATAATAATTATATATTTATTTTCTTTGTTAGGAGATACAATGCACTTAAATTACACCTGCTGTCCACCAGTACACTTCAATGGCCTATTATTACCCTATGCTGATACAGTTGGCTGGTAACATCACAAAAACTGATCATACTCAAATCACTAATCCATTTGGGTGTACGCATGAGAACTATTGGTAACTGGGAAACATTGAACATTAAACGCATCCAAACCTTTCAAGCCCTAAGAAAGTTTATGTTCCCGACCTCAACCTCCTTAAAGACTTCAATATCCCACTCGTTACAGATTTTATATTATTTAGATTCCATCTTTTCCACACTAAGCTATCCACTCATCAAAATCCTGAAGTCCTCTTCCTATCCAGCGTCATCCATCCTCTCTTTCTACCAAAGCGACTTAGAAGACAGTGGCCCAGAGATATGGTAACGTGACCATGTGGAGTATTAGCAATGGTTTTTTCTGTGACTTACCGAGCACTCTTCGACTTCTGCCATGGGTCGCAGGAGAAAGGAGCTTGTGTGGTCCACATTCAACGCCATCCGGGCGTTAAGCGAGGATGAAGTTGGAAGGCATTGAGCACATAATCCTCATAATTCTCTATAATACCAGCTTAATTTACACAAAGAATGCAAAAACCAATAAACAAAAATAATGGAATCAGTAATTAGGGATTAACGGCCACGTTGAATTTACCGGTTGCCATTGATCACCGAACTTAAACATCGTCGGGCGTGGCCAGCACCTGAATGGGCGACCGTCAAGTAATTAATGCTCCAAAAAACAAAACAAAAAACAATTCCTTAAAAAAAAAAAAAAAAAAAAAAAAAAAAAAAAGAAACCGACGCGCGTGGATTGCCTCATCATAGTTTCTCTACATATCGTCGATACAAATGCAAACTAACGAATGTGAAAATCACCACAGTCAAGAGTGATAATACTTTTATTTATTACTTTGCTTCTGGATAGTCAAATAGTCGGCAGATTCTACCTTTTGACAGTGGCTACATCCTCCTTTCATTGTGTGAACTTAGATTAGAGAGGTTGCCCTACATTAGTCCAACAGCAATCTGTATAGATTGAAAATGAAAAATGCGTTTTTTTCACATTCGATACTTTGTTGTGGATTGTCTTGTTATACCACTAGACCATGGTTAAGTAGAGAATGGCTAACGTGGAGTCAAGTTAACATTTCTTCTTCTCTCCTAGAAAGCCATTTTACGGTTGTTTGTTAATATGTTTATTCTTGTTAATATGTTTATTCTTGTTAATCGTGTTCATACTCCGTCCTATTGAATTTATATTTGTTTTGTGGAATGTGTCTCTACTTATATTTGAGTTGCCTACTAAACTTCTTCTTCGTCCTGCTAACTGCGATCCAGAACGTAGAAAAAATTATTTTGTCGACCATTCTGTGGCTCGATTTAGAAGTGGTTACAAACCACAAACTGCATATGTGAACAATGTACGAACCCTTCGAAACCAAAGTTTTCCAGCAAGCCTGGTATTATTCTGCTCCCATCCCCAGCAGCTGATGATGGCCTGGAGCAGGTGCAGGGTATCCCTCTACCCCAGTCCTGTGCCCTCAGGCAAAGGGAATTGATTAGAGATAGCCAATGGTCTCTGAGCATTCTCCTGCAGAGGGGAGCTGTGCAGGTGGGGATGCACAGGTGCTTCTAATATTTATTTTACTGCTATTTATTGCATGTCGGAATTTGTGGTTATATTGAATCCCGCCCTCTTGAGACCAGACAACTCCAGCCCTTATTCTTTCAATCATATCTCTTTGAGAATCGGAAGGAATAAAAGAGTATCTTATTTAATGTTTTTCATAAAATCCTTTACTAGTGGTGGAATAAATTTAATACTGTAGTAATATTAAAAGTGAAGGAATAAACCCCTTCTTCGGCAATAAATGCCTAGATGATGAAGGAAGACCACGATAACTTTAAAATGACCATGGATAAGTGTGTCAAAACCATGGTCACCTAAAATTTATCTTGGTCAAATCGCCTTGAAACGTTTGAAATATTGATTTTTCTGAAAATTTGACTTTTTCTTAGCTAAATCCCAAGAATTCCTTGACTTCTAATGACATCATTATAGTAATATTGTTCACGATTTGCTGATATTTTAGAGTTTTTTTTATCTTATCCCTCCTATTACCATAGACAAACACTCATTTATATGATTCTATCGGATAGTGGAAGGTTATCTTGCTCACTGTGGCTGTAAATATTCAAACGTTTTAGCTCCTAAAAAACGTTTTTGCTCGATATGTTAGGCACTAAAGGTGCGAAACATATCGAGCAAGAATTAATAATTTATTTTCATTAATTCACGTGTTTTTATTTTTTGACCTTCACACTGATAAATTTATAAATATTGTAAACAGTATAGAGGGCGTCCCTGTAATTATTTCCCATATGTTCACCTGGCTTCTTTTACCCTTGATTCCGAAGTGCCTCCCTACCCTAAACGTGTGTGGACGTTATGTGAGGGAAGGATGGTACATAACCATTATCGTGTAAAATTTGGCTCTTTCTCGCGCATTTATTGGATTACTGGGAAGACGCCAGGAATAAATACGTATAATTATTTCCAATATGTTCTGTCATCTTTCACTCATGATTCCGAAGTGCCCCCCAATCATTAATCAGACCAAAAAGTGTGTGTACCTTGTGTGGGAAGGATGGGACAACACCATAATCGTGTGAAATTAAAGAATGTGTTCAGAATGGCTTCTTCACGCTGAAGTAAAATTATTAGTTTTGACTTAGAAATCAGAAAAAGTTGGACTCAAATTAATGTTTTCCTAAATAGCGAGGTACCATTTTAAAGTTTATTAAATAAGGCAACTTTTGAGGCGGAGGCAAACCTCCATCTACAAATAGCTGATTAATAAAATATTGAATAATTTAAGAAAACGCGAATATAAATAGTCCACATCTATATGGCTTTTAGTATAGATCTTGATTTACATGGCAATATTTCTATGACGGGTGTTTCTTTAATTGGAAATTTACTGTAGATTCTAAAAATGTGGTTGTTATTTAAGAACAATATTCTAATCCCAAAAGCACAGGTATTTTTTTTTTTAAAACGAAAAGAAATGACAGAACGCTCATTTTTGCATCACTGAACTACAAATCAGTTGGATAATAATACCCTAAAGTTATGACATCTCAATGCGGGACACCCTGTATAGATCATTCTGAAGGTTTAGAATTCTCATCAAACGTCATGGGTGAATATATAATTTACTGGATGAATTCATTGGTGTGGAAAATTAATGTGGAAAAAGTAACGAGGTGGAAAATCAGAAATTATCAATTTTAGATAATATTAATTTAACTGTTATGCACAGAAATTATCCGACGGTAAAATCATTGTATAATTATATTTTATAGATACTGTAAGAGATAGATCATATTGGAATAAATTTGACCTTTCAATAATAAATAAATTGGTCTCTGGATGAGAGTGTATGTAGGTTTCATCTGTGAACTGAATATTTAAAATTAATACAAATAAGGATGGGTGTGAACCTTAAGGTATATTAATACAAATGAGGATGGGTGTGAACCTTAAGGTATATTAATACAAATGAGGATGGGTGTGAACCTTAAGGTATATTAATACAAATGAGGATGGGTGTGAACCTTAAGGTATATTAATACAAATGAGGATGGGTGGGAACCTTAAGGTATATTAATACAAATGAGGATGGGTGTGAACCTTAAGGTATATTAATACAAATGAGGATGGGTGTGAACCTTAAGTTATATTAATACAAATGAGGATGGGTGTGAACCTTAAGGTATATTAATACAAATGAGGATGGGTGTGAACCTTAAGGTATATTAATACAAATGAGGATGGGTGTGAACCTTAAGGTATATTAATACAAATGAGGATGGGTGTGAACCTTAAGGTATATTAATACAAATGAGGATGGGTGTGAACCTTAAGGTATATTAATACAAATGAGGATGGGTGTGAACCTTAAGGTATATTAATACAAATGAGGATGGGTGGGAACCTTAAGGTATATTAATACAAATGAGGATGGGTGTGAACCTTAAGGTATATTAATACAAATGAGGATGGGTGTGAACCTTAAGTTATATTAATACAAATGAGGATGTGTGTGAACCTTAAGGTATATTAATACAAATGAGGATGGGTGTGAACCTTAAGGTATATTAATACAAATGAGGATGGGTGTGAACCTTAAGGTATATTAATACAAATGAGGATGGGTGTGAACCTTAAGGTATATTAATACAAATGAGGATGGGTGTGAACCTTAAGGTATATTAATGCAAATGAGGATGGGTGTGAACCTTAAGGTATATTAATGCAAATGAGGATGGGTGTGAACCTTAAGGTATATTAATGCAAATGAGGATGGGTGTGAACCTTAAGGTATATTAATACAAATGAGGATGGGTGTGAACCTTAAGGTATATTAATACAAATGAGGATGGGTGTGAACCTTAAGGTATATTAATACAAATGAGGATGGGTGTGAACCTTAAGGTATATTAATACAAATGAGGATGGGTGTGAACCTTAAGGTATATTAATACAAATGAGGATGGGTGTGAACCTTAAGGTATATTAATACAAATGAGGATGGGTGTGAACCTTAAGGTATATTGATACAAATGAGGATGGGTGTGAACCTTAAGGTATATTAATACAAATGAGGATGGGTGTGAACCTTAAGGTATATTCATACAAATGAGGATGGGTGTGAACCTTAAGGTATATTAATACAAATGAGGATGGGTGTGAACCTTAAGGTATATTCATACAAATGAGGATGGGTGTGAACCTTAAGGTATATTAATACAAATGAGGATGGGTGTGAACCTTAAGGTATATTGATACAAATGAGGATGGGTGTGAACCTTAAGGTATATTGGATATGGTTTCTATATTGATTTATTTTATATAGTAACAACAAGCACCAATAACTTATATCACAAATAAAGCTGCAGAAAATCCAACTTTACTATTCGGAGGAATAAGATATTTTATACTAGTCAAACTTATTCATTTAAAATAAAAATTGAATACAAAGAGGTACTGCTGGTTAAGTTAAAACTCAAAGGATGGCTGTACAGGAATACTAATTAAAATGAAAGAATAAATGCTTTGAACATGAAAAAGGAAGAATTATGGCGACCAAAAGTCAACAAAATAAAATATCAAAGAACCCATGAAATAAAGGTTTTGAACTTTTCCAATAACTTTAATTTATTGAGTTTTAAGTTGGCCTTTAAAAGACACCAGCCAATATATATATTAACAGGATTTTTTTTTAAATAAGAAATGAATTACCACAAGCTTTCACATTTTCACTGACGGTTCACCCTCGGCAATATGTTTAGCATCTTTCTGCCGAACTGTTGGCCATAACGAAGGCCTTAAATATAACAACTAACTCAAAATATAAAGTAATTCTAAGTAAATATTTTATGTTCAATTCTAAAAGTTCGTGAATTATTTAAACGTAATTTAATAAACAAGGGGAACAAAAAACAAACATCTGGCCAGAGAAAGTTGTTCTTAATTTTATTTAAAACAAAATACATTGAAATTGTTTAAGATTTAGAGCCAGTAGCCTTTTTTGAAATACAAAGTGTCGTTTGGCCCCACTGTGGCAATCTCCATCATCTAAGTGAAATGACGTATTCAACGTTAGTCGTTCGTTATACAGTTTATATTTATCGTCATCAATACTAGTACATTTTATTGCATGCTTGTAAAGTACAAAATTTGTATTATAGAAGATATAGAAGGTAAGTCTAGGTTTATTTTTTGAGGGGGCGGTGGAGAATTCAGACACTCGGTATTTTATAAAGGGTGAAAGGAAGTGAAAAATTAGGTATGCAGGAGAGGATCACATTTGTCTTTGTCCAGAATAAAGGGTGCCGTGGCTATCTCTTTTCCCTCAGCTGTTGGACTCTGGGGGTAGTTACTGTATGTTCTTATTTATCTATAGGAACTCATAGAGCTGTTATCAGTGAGGCATCTCAGCTTTGAGGCTAGATACTTTATGGTCTTACTCGTATTTATCTATAGGAACACATGGAGCTGTTGTCAGTGAGACCTGTCAGCTGTGAGGCTAGATACTATATGTTCTTATTTATCTATAGGAACTCATAGAGCTATTATCAGTGAGGCCTCTCAGCTGTGAGGCTAGATACTTATGTTCTTATTTATCTATAGGAACACATGGAGCTGTTATCAGTGAGACCTGACAGCTGTGAGGCTAGATACTATATATTCTTATTTATCTATAGGAACTCATAAAGCTTTTGTCAGTGAGGCCTCTCAGCTATGAGGCTAGATACTTATGTTCTTATTTATCTATAGGAACTCATAGAGCTGTTGTCAGTGAGGCTAAATACTATATGTCCTTATTTATCTATAGGAACACATAGAGCTGTTGTCAGTGAGGCCTCTCAGCTGTGAGGCTAGATACTTATGTTCTTATTTATCTATAGGAACTCATAGAGCTGTTATCAGTGAGGCTGGATACTATATGTCCTTATTTATCTATAGGAACACAAGGAGCTGTTGTCAGTGAGACCTGTCAGCTGTGAGGCTAGGTACTATATGTTCTTATTTATCTATAGGAACTCATAGAGCTGTTGTCAGAGAGGCCTCTCAGCTGTGAGGCTAGATACTTATGTTCTTATTTATCTATAGGAACTCATAGAGCTGTTGTCAGTGAGACCTCCTTCGTGGTGAATACTATATTCCTTAAATTCAAAATTAATGAATAAAATCAGTTAAGGAGTGTAAGTTTTTATATTCAAATTATTACTTATTTATAAGGTATGTATACATATACAGGGTGAGGCGTAATGAATGGATAATATGGTACTTCCGGGTAGAGGACGTTGTGGCGGTTCAGAAAAATATGTTTTATATTCAGTAAATGTCCTTCGATTTTCGAGGTATCCTGCTCGGTGATGCTAAAGTCCCTAGTCGAATCACCTTAATAAAAAAAAGAGCTTTAAATAATCGTTAAAGGAATTTATTTGTTATTAAATGCTGAAAATACAGCTTGTTATAGCATTTTGGGATATCCATGAAACAGGCATGTACAAACAATATTTTTTTGTTTACACCACGTTAGGCTAAACTTAGGAAATAAATGAGTAAAACATGAAATTGGAGTTAGATGGTTGTTTAAGAAAATATCTATGCATGCGCCCCAAAAATCATGCTATACATTCGATAGAGCATTTATCCAAAAACAAGACTGAAAAAATTCCTTTATTCGGGGAGCCTTGACACCAAAAAGAGTGACAAAGGGCGTAGTTTTATGGAATTTGCGAAAATGACAAATATCTTGAAAACCGAAGGACTTTTAATTAATACCCGCAGGTACCATATTATCCATTCAGTACTCCACTCCCTGTATTTGTATATATGCCTTATAATTAAGAAATAGTCCGAATATTAAAACTTAAATTACTCAACTGATTTTATTGAAATGATTTATTAATTTTGAATTTAAGGAAGATAGTTTTCGCCGCAAAAGTGGTTTCAGTAACTTATTAAAACAAAAAATAATAGCCTAAGAAGAAAGTGAGCAAACTTACTGTTATCGCAAGGATATCGTAGAGAATAATTTAGAGAAGGATTGCGGTAAAAACCCCCGACGGATGGGAAGTAGTCAGGAAACGCAGATCTAGGCCAATATGATAAAAAGGAGGCTAGAACAAGTGGCCAATGTGAATTCTTGATGGAACTACCTTCTGTTTTTTACAGCCCAGCTCCCTTCTTCACGGATCATGATGGTAGGTCATTGGCTAACGATCAATGATGATAGAGTCTAATCTCATCCCATCTCTATTTTCCATTTTCTTTTTTTTTTTTGGTTTATTTTATTTCTTTTAAAAATAGTAAATTTTTTAGTGGTTTCCACTCACAATATCTTTTTATAAGTCTTACTCTCTCTCATTCAAACACACACACAGTATTTCTGTCTCAATTGTTCGTTTTTTACTTGGCTTGGCACAAAAATACTTGGTTAAAACGAAAGGTCAAGCTCGTTGAACAGTCCAAAAAACGGGCAAAGATAATTAGCCCGCATATAACCATTCCTCTTAGGGTTTTTACTAATGGGCTTTTGGATACATTTTTTTTTTTTAATTTTTTTTTAGAAATTTTTATGTTGAGACTCAAATTAAAAAAAAAAAGAAAAAAAAAAGTTAAATAATCTAAGGTGTTAGATCCGCCAGTAAATATACTGTTGTCATACCTATTGGTGAAGACTTATCGTCGTTACTGGCATCGGTGCGAGTACTGTGGGCGAGCGCTTTCGACGTAAGTACGTCATAATCAAGCAACTGTTGATGTAGTACAGAGTCCGGTTTGTAATCTCAGAGCTTTTATTTTAGGGTGAAGTAAGTCGCTAAAGCAGGCAACACACACGATTCAGGCAGGCCTGTCAGTTAGGCCTGAACAGTCCGCCTGAAATCCGGCCGCTTTAACGTCTATATACTCCGGCCGATCTGTCAGTTAAGACTGTTGAGGCGGCCGGAATATATACACGTTCAGGCGTCCGGCTTTCGGGCGGACAGTTTAGGCCTAAGTGACATGCCTATATGACCGTGTGTAGACTGCTTTACATCGGTGAGGGTAATTTGTTTGTCTGTACTCAATGCAAGGGTTCGTTCAGGTATAGTATTTGCCACTCGTGGGTTGATGCTAAAGACTAAGCAAAACAAAAATGAGCTTGTATATTTATTATTTGAGTAGTTAGAGTAAAGAGGAAAGTACACTTTTAAGCGCGCTATTTTTTTTTTTTTTTTTTTTTTTTTAAACCTTCAATATCTATTTTTTTAAAATTACCAAATGCCGCATGTAACAGATCTATAAGAGCTATAACTTTCAATATCTCTGACGCATATTTAGGACTGACTTTTATTATAAACGTTTGCGAGGTTATAGCGCTTAAAAATTTCTTGAATGTATTGTTTATTATCTCCTTAAGACTTCAGTCTGCATGTGATTTACATGATAAGTATGTATTTTTTTGTCAGGTACCTGTGAGATTTTAAATATATATATATATATATATATATATATATATATATATATATATATAAATAAACACATATACATACCTATTTATTTAAAAACTCACTCAAACATACACAACTAAATATTTTGTTGCCTTTCCTAGTATTCTTGTTTAAAATTAATGCTATTTTAACCTGAAGCAAAGAAAAACTTTTCACTGATTTTATTTTTATTTGTCCATAGCTACTCTGTCCCATTTATGTAAATGAAAAAAAGAAAAAAAAAAAAGTGCTCACCTACATTTATTTCATATTCAACATCTGTGCATATTTTATAAATGCATAGAATGGCAAATGTAGAAGGACTGGGGAATATGATATTTTATAATATCCCCCATGTTGGATCTGGCGAATTCTGCTGGGGGGGGGAGCTCCCCCCTCCCATCCCCCCGTCGAAACGTGACAGCTAACAGTTCTAGAGGCTTATGGAAATTTTCAACCTTCAATTTTATTTTAAAAGTGGAAAAAAAAATGAATATTAATTCCCTCGTTTCCCTTAATAAACAGACCTAGTTCCATCGAGCTTTGGGAAATACAGGGACCAGTGGGATTTTCAGCACGGTTTCTATATAAACAAATATTACACGACCTATGAACACCAAGGTACAAAAGCTGTATAATACAAATATATATATATATATATATATTTGTGTTATACAGCTTTTGTACCTTGGTGTTCATAGGTCGTGTAATATTTGTTTTCCCCGTTGATCAACTTCTTATAACATCGAATATATATATATATATATATATATATATATATATATATATATATATATATTTATTATGAATATTTATACATATATATATATTATGAATATATATATATATATATATATATATATATATTAGATTTAATTAAATCTAAAATTTATTATTTAAATTTAAAATTTAAGAGATTAAATTTAAAATCTTCATTTTATAAGGAACTAGCTGAATACCCGTGCTTCGTGACGGCAGATAAGTAGTTATTTTATGGCATTAAATAATGTATCATCAAAACTAACGCCACTACATACATTTGTGCAGTTTATGCTCGGTTCCCGTCATACTATAAGTTATTCATCTATTGATAAGAAATCAAAGTGTAATGCTTCTTGACACTGGGGTGCTTCAGACCAGTGTTAAGTAACAGAAGTTAAACCAATACACACTGAAATTTGTTGTCAATAATAAATGGACGTTAAAATTTATTTTTCCAAGATTTCATTGGGAATCTCCCATTATATTTACGAGCATCACCAAGAAGTGTTCTGACTGGGGATGCTGATGGGTGAGGAGGCTGTGCAAGGGTTCGGGATATTATTACCTCGGATGGACCATCACCAGGTATAGCGTAAACATATGAGGGACAACAACGGTTTATTCCTATTAATTTAAGGTCTGCCATCGTAGTTGAAATTAACCGCAATTAAAAATAATACTATAAAATATATAAGGTACAATAGCAGCTGTTCTCTTATCGTCCTAGCATCGAATGCTGCCAAGGCGTGCATGCTCTCTAACGAAATAAAAATTCAAACCCCTCTGAAAATACTTAAAAATTGAATATCAAAACAACCTTTCTTAGCGGGTGCTTATACTCCAAAGGGAGTGTCCATGCAAAATTTCAACTTTTTCTGTCGAGTGGTTTGGGCTGGGCGATGATAGGTCAGTGAGTGGTGTTTGACAAATATATAGTAGATACACCTCAAATTAATTTTTACAAGGATACAACAACAAATTTTTAGTTATTTATTATATGGGTCATTCCATGTCAAATCAATCCTTCTTGGATTTTAATAAAATTTAGTAGGTTGGTTACTCTAACAAAAAATAACCAAAAACAATTTTTTTTTAAATTTTTTATCTGTTTTCGTTTTTTTAGTATTAATTTTCAAAGTATTGAAAACCCGTATTTTTTTTTTGGTCAACTGGATAATGTTAATTGCTTGGTAGATTGAGTTCTATTTTAGCTAGAAAAATCAGCATAGTCTCATTGTTTAGCTTATTAAATGGGCTTTAATTTGATATGCAACAAGACCAACTTATTAGAAATATTACTTTTAAAAAAAAAAATTCGAAAACTAGTACGTAACGGTTTTCGAAAAACTGTACTTTTAAAATTCTGAAAAAAAATATATTTGAATCTTCAGTTCATTGACTACATATGCTGTTAGTTTCATTATGGGATGGGAACGGGATATACTTAATCTAATTTAGCTTGGTTTACCTTTAAAATTTGATGTTAGTGAGAAATGAGTCTTTGTAAACATTTATTTCAAATATATTTCTTTTGAATATATAAATTTGTAGGCCAGATTTGTTGATGCGCCATTAAGAAAAAAAAAAAAAAAAAAAAATGTCTTTTGAAGATTGCTAGAAACGCTTCTTTGATAGTACCAGGTCATTCAAAAAGTCCTGTCGTTTTTTTGGGGGAAATTATAAATAAATAAATATTTTCAAATAATCACCTTTATTCATCAAAATATCCACCATTACAGTCGGTAACCTTCTCCCAACGAGATGGTAAAGCCCAAATTCCTTCCTTAAAAAACTGTTGATTTTTACTGCAAAAATAAGTGGTCAGTTCGTGAATTAGGTTGTCACGGTCTTGAAAACATTTCTGTCTCAGATTGTTGTCGAGATCTCTCTGAATAGGTGATAATCAGTGGGTGACAGGTCAGGGGAATATGGTGGGTGAGGCAAAACTTCCCAGCCTATTTCTGTCAATTTTTGACAGAAATTTGAAAAATTGACAGAAATTTGAAAAATTGACAGAAATTTGAAAAATTGACAGAAATAGGCTGGGAAGTTTTGCCTCACCCACCATATTCCCCTGACCTGTCACCCACTGATTATCACCTATTGAGAGATCTCGACAACAATCTGAGACAGAAATGTTTTCAAGACCGTGACAACCTAATTCACGAACTGACCACTTATTTTTGCAGTAAAAATCAACAGTTTTTTAAGGAAGGAATTTGGGCTTTACCATCTCGTTGGGAGAAGGTTACCGACTGTAACGGTGGATATTTTGATGAATAAAGGTGATTATTTGAAAATATTTATTTATTTATAATTTCCCCCAAAAAAACGACAGGACTTTTTGAATGACCTGGTATATGTATACATGTATATGACACATATGTATATACATATGTGTCATAATAATAAAAGCATTAGTCCCGTAACAGGCCACAAGGGCCCAGAAGAGGGGCAGATACTGTAAAGGTACCTGATTCTTGGCCATACGGCACAGTATGCTCCGGCCGCCTGATTTTCCCCTTTGCAGGTGTCCATTAATTAATTAATTAAAGGCTGTGTGAGTCTAGGGACGTTCTGGGACCCCGAATCCAACCCTCGACTGACGACACTAGAAGATAAAAATCTTTAGTGCGCGCTCGGGTTTTGAACCTCGTTCCTCCAGTTCATTAGTCGAATGCTCTACCACTGAATTAACCTTGCCTCCTATATGTGTGTCATAAACACTGAATATTTCGCTTTTAACCAACTTATATCAATACTTTGGAAACTATTGAAGTTTTAAGCTAACCAAAAATGTGCATATTTAACCTACGATAACTGTCAAGCGTATAAAGAAATTTTTAACTCATTCCGTCGTTTTAGGACATCCGTAGCTAATTTTATAGTTTTTCCACTTTTCCTTAATGCATTTAAAGATAAAACCTAGAAACTGGTTTTATTCGATTCCTGACGTTTAAGTTTGAAAACGAAAAAAGTATTCTGGAGCTTATTAACGCTTAAAATTTTTTTAGTTCCGCGATAGTACATAACTATCAAATTTTAAAACCCGGTTTTTGAAATATTTTTCTGCATCACTTTCTGATGCAGCTTAGCTTTAAACTCTTAAGTGGGATTACCTTGTTCTAAAGAGGGGTTTGCCACGCTGAAAAAACAGAATTGCTTGAGATTTTGAGCATCTTGAATTGGAAAGAAATTAGAAAAGGGAGAGAGATGAAGAAATATAATTTATAATCATACCCATTGTCCAGAACGTTATTGAGAAACGTATATTACATTTGATGTTTACTTAAAGGGCAGAACAATGGTTATAAATGTCATTGGGACCTGAGTGGAGGATATGAATCCTCTTAATGTGTACACAGGCCACAACTCACGTGCGAGTGTGCACGACCGCAAACACACACGTGAGAATTTATACAGCACACATCGTGCGGAAATTCGGTTCCCACAGAGAAGCGGCAACCCTTCCAAAGCGCATGCGGTCAATAATATATATGATTCATATAAAGGGATTCAACAGCCTCTATTCTCCGGAGACGAAGTGGCGCCGACTAATCCCATGTGCGTGAGCGTAGGGGTTACCGGCGACAAACATACGGCGTGATTTATGCAGCACATTAGAAGCGGAAGGCTGTGGTACTTACCGGACACGCGTCGGAGCACTGACTCAGTTCTACAGCTCCGAGGCTATTGTCCGGATGGCAGATATGGAATGGGTTTTGGTGGATATTTCTACTTATGAAGGATATAGAGAGTCAGTCCAATTATGGCGGAACATAACTCCAGACACGTTAATGATTTCCGTTCTTTCTTAGAGTTAAAACTCATGCCACAAAAATTACACACATTATTCGCAAAAGCCAGGGGTGTATCAGGCTGTACCGTATGAAATGTCAGTTTTGGACTTGCCGATTTCCTTCTAATGTCTTGAAACTGTCGTGGCTCCTACTCCGAGTTATTTGGCATATTCCCTAGTGCTTTTTGAGGGACGAGCTTCAACCTTTTCTTTCTGGTGGTCATTGTCAAGCTTGGTTTCTGGCCTTCCTCGCTCCTCGGTATCAAGGTCAAAATTTCCACTTCGAAACCTGAAAAACCACCGTTAAACAATTCGTTCATTCACCGTTCCCTCCCCAAACGCCTTGTTAATGTTCATACACGCCTCAGCAGCGCTATGACCAAGCTTAAATTCATAACGAAAAATAATAAGGATTTCCGTTGGTCATAATTTAAGTTTTATTTTTTTCTCAGTGGATCGTTCTCACAACACAGTACGCAAGTTACTGATTAAATAATAGGAATAAAAGAGCTTTAATTCTATATGAATAACAATAATGTTTGTAAATAATGAAATAAAAAAGGGAAAGGATTAAATCGCAAAGTAAACAAAACTGACATTTCATACGGTACAGCCTGATATATAGAAAATAATTTGGAAGGAGAGGGCTTGGTTAACCGAGGCGATGAAATACTGAAATCCTCGAACTTGGAATAGTTAGCCAACTAAAACGCTTACAACCCAAAAAAAAATTATATTTTCTAAACTAAGCGATTTTATTTAAATGAAGTAGTCAGGGGATAGATGGGATTCGGCTAGGAAAACATCAATACGATTTTTGTAAAAATCTGTATTATGGACCTTTCCGCTACCCTTTTATCGTCTTCGTCAACTAAAAGTCAAAATAACAAATGCAGAATTAATAAAACAGAAATAGATAAACCACTAACGAAATATGATAGATCTGCAACTACAAATGAGAACATTTTGTTGTTAACAAGATAAACCACTAACGAAATATGATAGATCTGCAACTACAAATGAGAACATTTTGTTGTTAATAAGATAAACCACTAACAAAATATGATAGATCTGCAACTACAAATGAGAACTTTTTGTTGTTAATAATATAAACCACTAACGAAATATGATAGATCTGCAACTACAAATGAGAACATTTTGCTGTTAATAAGATAAACCACTAACGAAATATGATAGATCTGCAACTACAAATGAGAACATTTTGTTGTTAATAAGATAAACCACTAACGAAATGTGATAGATCTGCAACTACAAATGAGAACATTTTGTAGTTATAAGATAAACCACTAACGAAATGTGATAGATCTGCAACTACAAATGAGAACATTTTGTAGTTATAAGATAAACCACTAACGAAATGTGATAGATCTGCAACTACAAATGAGAACATTTTGTTGTTAATAAGATGGTAAGTGAATGGTAGTTCTCTTCTAGAACTTAGTTCCCCATTGATTTTTTTTTAAAGTTGGGGGGGGGGGGCTGCAGCCCCTTTTATATACGCCCATGGCAGAATCTAGCCTTCACACCTATACTATATTACTTTACTTAAAGAGCATTTATTTATATTGAAAAAAAAAAACAACAGAAAATCCAGCCAATCTTTCCAATCTGCAGCCAATTGTTTGTTTTAATCTGATCTTGTTTAATGAATCTGATTTTATTACGCTAACGTACTTTATTTTTAATAATTTAAAAATGATTTATGTTTTTTACTTTCTATTGTAAATGAATTGTGTTTTAGCACTTTCCTCCGAAGGAAAGTAGCTATTGAGGTTGGACTCATGACGGAATTTTGGAAAAATTTCTTCAAATCTTTATCGATCCTACCTAGTAGCCACCGAAAATGACCCCCGTTAAAATTTATATATATATATATATATATATATATATATATATATATATGCATATATATATATATATATATGCATATATATATATATATGCATATATATATATATATATGCATATATATATATATATGCATATATATATACATATATATATCTATATATATGCATATATATATATATATATATATATATATATATATATGTGTGTGTGTCTGTTAACACGATAGCGGCCAGAGTTTTTGTTTTTTCGTCACAAAACTTGGTATATAGCATTCAATTAGCAAACGATTCAACGAGTTCGTTAACCACCAAAGTCGGTCCACCGGAAGGGGGGGGGGTTTACCCCGAACCCAAAACACTAATTTGACGATGTCAGCCGTAATATTTGTTATATTTCAACTTGGTATTTGTAGTGGTAATATAGAGAGAAAAGTGAGATATAAAAATGAACTAAATCGGTTCATTAGAAGGGGGGGGGGGGCTTACTCCGGACCCACAATACCAATTCGCCACTACCAGCCGTGATTTTTGGTATATTTCGACGAAACTCGGTATTCGTAGTGATAATCCACAGGTAAATATGTGTTGTAAAAATAAACTAAATCGGTTCATTAGAAGGGGGGGGTTTACTCCGGACCCAAATTCCTAATATACTCATACCGGTCGTAATTTCTGCTGTATTGTAACGAAACGCGGTATACGTCGTGGGTAACTCATGAGAAAGAAGTGTTGTAAAAATGAGCTGAATCGGTCAATCGGAAAGCGGGGGTTTAATTTGTAATATATTTCAATAGAGAAGCCCGCCAGACGTAGGTTCACAAAGCCGCCGCAAGGAGCGCTTTCTACCACTAAAGTGACTGTATCCTGTTCCTGCGTTAGATCAAAATACGATAATATGAGGTTTTTTGTATTTATTACGTAGTGTAATAGGTACCATGTGTAAACATAACTCTGGAAGCAAATTAATAATTGATCAGTTACTCATTACAAAATTAAAAGAGAACTATTCATGTTTTTAGCACTTTCCTCCGAAGGAAAGAAGCTATTGAGGTTGGACTCATGACGGAATTTTTGAAAAAATTCTTCAAATCTTTATCGATCCTACCTAGTAGACACATAAAATGACCCCAGTTAAAATTTATATATATCTATATATATATATATATATACACACATATATATATATATATATATATATATATATGTGTGTGTGTGTGTCTGTTAACACGATAGCGGCCAGAGTTTTTGTTTTTTCGTCACGAAACTTGGTATATAGCATTCAATTAGCAAACGATTGAATGAGTTCGTTAACCACAAAAGTCGGTCCACCGGAAGGGGGGGTTTACCCCGAACCCAAAACACTAATTTGACTATGTAAGCCGTAATATTTGTTATATTTCAACGAAACTTGGTATTCGTAGTGGTAATATAGAGAGAAAAGTGAGATATAAAAATAAACTAAATTGGTTCATTAGAAGGGGGGGTTTACTCCGGGCCCACAATACCAATTCGCCACTACCAGCCGTGATTTTTGGTATATTTCGACGAAACTCGGCATTCGTAGTGGTAATCCACAGGTAAATATGTGTTGTAAAAATAAACTAAATCGGTTCACTAGAAGGGGGGGGGGGTTTACTCCGGACCCACAATACCAATTCGCCACTACCAGCCGTGATTTTTGGCATATTTCGACGAAACTCGGTATTCGTTGTGGTAATCTACAGGTAAATATGTGTTGTAAAAATAAACTAAATCGGTTCATTAGAAGGGGGGGTTTACTCCGGACCCAAATTCCTAATATACTCATACCTGTCGTAATTTCTGCTGTATTGTAACGAAACGCGGTATACGTCGTGGGTAACTCATGAGAAAGAAGTGTTGTAAAAATGAGCTGAATCGGTCAATCGGAAAGCGGGGGTTTAATTTGTAATATATTTCAATAGAAATATCCAGACGTAGGTTCACAAAACCGCCGCAAGGAGCGCTTTCTACCACTAGAGTGACTGTATCCTGTTCCTGCGTTAGATCAAAATACGATAATATGAGGTTTTTTGTATTTATTACGTAATGTAATAGGTACCATCTGGAAGCAAATTAATAATTGATCAGTTACTCATTACAAATTTAAAAGGGAACTATTCATGTTTTTATTTTATTTATGTAGGATATTGTAAGCAAATTTTTCTGGAAAGCAGTCTACACTACCCAAATTCTGAGGAAAGTGCTTAGTTATGCAGCTCCTGCGTGACGGACTTTTATATCTGTATATTATTTTTATTCATTTTCTAATAAATCGTGTTTTGGACACATGTATTTTTATAAGTTTAGCTATTAATTGGAAAAAGGTTAACATGATGTAAATGAAATATACACATTTTATAATCTGTATTTGTGAGCCCTATTACGCTGGAACAGCAACATTGCAACCCCAACTTCTAACATACTCAGTAATTTGTTGCTAATTTGTTGCTAATTTGTTACACTATTTTCAAATTTGTCGCTCCAGCCGTTTCCGAGAAAACGTGGCTGTGCTAGCGTAATATTACGCCAGCACAGCCACCCCTGTAACTTTTGATCTAATTGTCTGACGAAATTCAGATTGGTACGAGAATTTGTTGCTAATTTGTTGCTCTAGAATGACACCAACCACGAATTTGTCGCTCCAGCCGTTTCCGAGAAAACGTGGCTGTGCTAGCGTAATATTACGCCAGCACAGCCACCCCCGTAACTTTTGATCTAATTGTCTGACGAAATTCAGATTGGAACGAGAATTTGTTGCTAATTTGTTGCTCTAGAATGACACCAATCACGAATTTGTCGCTCCAGCCGTTTCCGAGAAAACGTGGCTGTGCTAGCGTAATATTACGCCAGCACAGCCACCCCTGTAACTTTTGATCTAATTCTCTGACGAAATTCAGATTGGTACGAGAATTTGTTGCTAATTTGTTGCTCTAGAATGACACCAATCACAAATTTGTCGCTCCAGCCGTTTCCGAGAAAACGTGGCTGTGCTAGCGTAATATTACGCCAGCACAGCCACCCCCGTAACTTTTGATCTTATTGTCTGACGAAATTCAGATTGGTACGAGAATTTGTTGCTAGTTTGTTGCTCTAGAATGACACCAATCACGAATTTGTCGCTCCAGCCGTTTCCGAGAAAACGTGGCTGTGCTAGCGTAATATTACGCCAGCACAGCCACCCCCGTAACTTTTGATCTAATTGTCTGACGAAATTCAGATTGGTACGAGAATTTGTTGCTAATTTGTTGCTCTAGAATGACACCAATCACGAATTTGTCGCTCCAGCCGTTTCCGAGAAAACGTGGCTGTGCTAGCGTAATATTACGCCAGCACAGCCATCCCCGTAACTTTTGATCTAATTGTCTGACGAAATTCAGATTGGTACGAGAATTTGTTGCTAATTTGTTGCTCTAGAATGACACCAATCACGAATTTTTCGCTCCAGCCGTTTCCGAGAAAACGTGGCTGTGCAAGCATAATATTACGCCACGAGTTCGGACGCATAGCGCAGGAAATCACGTGACCTTGAGCAAGTTTTTTCATTAAGGTCATAATTGGTTCAACAAATACGACCGATATTCCATTTTTCCTATATATTTAAGCCGAAATCGCCCTGAGAACACTTTGAAGTGAGTAACGAATATTTTAAGGTGAGTTGTAATTCCCATGATTTTCGTAGATGATGAAACGTCTGTGTATGTAATTAAACCCTAATTTTTCTTATTGTTTATATGGGCGTATATAAGGGGGGGGCTTAGGGGCTGCAGCCCCTCCCGGAATTTTGATTTCATGGTAATAACCTGAGACCGAAAATAACTATTTTTATTTCAAATGAGTTTCACTTAACCTTTAATTTTTATTATTAGGAAATAAAAATAGAAATTCCATCGTAATTGATAATATCAATTAGATATAAAATATATTATATTTTAATATTTAAAAAAAAAAGTTTAATAATTTTTATTTCAAAACCTTAAAAATAAAAATTATTTGAATAATGTTATTTCGACATTTTTTTATAACAATTTTCAATAACATTTTTTTTTTTACTTTAACTTTAAACATTATTTTAAATAATAAAAAAAAATTAATGCTATAATAAATAGAAAGTAATGCACAAAAACGAAGTCTATAATATACAATATATACTCATACAAATCAATTGGATTTAGAGGAACTTTGATTCACTGACATAAGCAAATAACTTCTATTAATCAAAAGGTTTCAAATCAAGTATTTATTGATTTATTCCGAGGATAAGAGATATTTAATAAATGAGTTTCACTTTACCTTTAATTTTTATTATTGTGAATTAAAAATAAAAATTCCATCGTAATTGATATATTTCATTATTTTTTTAAAACAATTTTCCAATAATTTTTATTTTAAGAACTTAAAAATAAAAATTATTTCATAACAGTTAATTATTAATTTTAAAAATATAAATTATGAAGTAATTTTCATTTTTTTAATTAAATCATTTTTAGGAAACATTTAATTTTGATTTCGGTCCTTGATAAAAACTTGTCATTAAACCCTTAAAAATATATTAAATAAGATCACTTAGTTCATAATACATATTTTATTTTACGTGTAATAACGTTTTAAGGTGCAAATGACCACTCACCGTAGATGCACAAAAAAAAAAAAAATAAATAAAAATAACGTTTTAGTTGCCTAAAACTATTCCAATCTCTAAATTTTTAGTATTCCATACCCTGGAAATGGTCTCAGCCCCCCCCCCCCCGAAATTTTCATTTTCCCTGCCCCGTGGGGTGAGTTCGGACATGCATCAATTATACCCGCGTCCTCTTGACCTAAAGGAAAAGAGTATTTATTCCAAAGAGGCTTTGAAAAATGTGATTGACCATGTCAAATCCAAGAAGAAGACTCTGAGAGAGGCAGCGGATCGATTTAGGTATTTTGTTGTTTCTTTATTTATTATTTATTTATTTCTTTAGTTTATTTATTTGTTGGTGTTCTGCATTATGCCGAAGTACACCTTATATTTTATATAGTTATTACAGAACATTATATGAGCTTATTGCCTATATATGTATATTATGTATATATTATTACATTGCATTATATTACCTTATTCTTTATGTATATATTATTACATTGCATTATATTACCTTCTTTTTTATGTATATATTATTACATCGCATTATATTACCTTATTGCCTATATGTTTACATACTAACATTAAATTATGCTTAATATAAGCTTGTTTTTATTATTTACTTAAATACATATGTACATATACATATAATATTAGATTACATGATTTTAAATTATTTTGAGTATTTATATATTGTGTTAGTGCTATTGCATTGTATTAAAAAATAATGTTAAGAATAGAACTTAAAAAAAAAAAAATTACATTAAAAATTAGTTTTAAAATATTTTGTTTTTGCTAAATGAATTACTGTTGTTTGAACGTAAAATTTAAAAAAAAAAATTAATAATTCTTATCCAAAATATTTTGTGATAATAGAATAAAACTTTATCCTTAAATCAGTAAAATACATTATTTATGAAATTACTAAACAATGTCATAGTTATTTATTATTTATTCTTCCCTTATACTACCTTTTATATCCTTCCTAATACCACCTCTGATAACCTTCCTAATGCCTCCTTCTAAATCCCTTCCTAATTCCACCTCTTATATCCTTCCTAGTAACATCCATGGGCATAGGAAGGGGGGCCTGAGAGGTCTGCAGACGCCCCTCCCACGAAATTTTGAGTTGGTAATAATGTGGCATAAACCCTCAAAAATAAATTAACTAAGACCACTTGGTTTATACAAAATACTTGAACCTTGGTGTTATAACGTTTTAGTTGGTTAAAACTATTCCAAGTTCTAAATTGTTAGTATTCCATACCCTGGAAAAGGCCTCACCCCCCCCCTCCCCCCCCCCAAATGTTACCCGCCCCTCCCGAAATGATTTTCTATTCCTATACGCCCATGATACCAACTTCGATATCATTCCTAATACTTAAAAATATTTTTAAATCTTTATCGATCTTACCTAATAGACTCCGAAAATGACCCCCGTTAAAATATATATATATAGGGTGTCCCGTAAATGTCTAGTCAAATTGTGAGGGGTGATAGAGGACCCTTGGGGGAACAAAAAATGTTCTATAACGATTTCCCGAATTCTCACCTATAAGGGAGAAATCGTCGTTTTATTGTTTTTTCGAGACAAACGTGGTTTTTGGAAAAATAATCGTTGTAGCTCCGTCCCAGGTGGTTCTACTAGAAAGGGAGTGAAACCAATCGAAAGCTGAGTAAATTTACTATAAGACTAGTTGGAAGTAAACGTATAAATGATTGAATGTAAGTATGTTTATCTTACCAAAAGAAAGCTATTCTAAATTTCCTGACATTTTCTTGATATTTCTTTCCAGCGTTACTCCTCAATGGGCAGAATTAGAGATTTCCGGGTTTCAGAAAAACTTCCCCATTTAATTATCTTTCCATTCATGTATCACAACCCTTTATTGAAGTATTTGAACGGTTTTAAAACAAAAGTTTTAAAAAAAAACATGGATCTGTGAAAAGAAAATTACTTCCACGAACATAAAAAAAATGCCTGAAACAGTAAATAAAATACAAATTTATTTTGATTTTATTAATTCAGGTACCTAATACTGGGTCCAGGAGGCGGCTATTACGGATCCCCAACTATACATTAACCTCAAAAATTATTATTTTTACCTAGATCACGCACGCATTTGAACACACTTTTACAGGTATTTATATTTAGAAAACAAATGCTTTAACTTGAATTGATACTGATTGCTACGCTTATGAAACTCACAGGGATTCTCGTGAGCCCATACGTTTTTATTGTGGTAATTAAAAATTCTATCCCTCATAAATAAGATGTACATAGTCCAGTACAAATGTTTTCAAATGCTAGGTAAAAATAATAATTTTGAGGTTAATGTATAGTTGGGGTTCCTTAATGGCCGCTTCCTGTACCCAGTATTAGTTACCTGAATTAATAAATTCAAAATAAATGTGTATTTTATTTATTTACTGTTTTAGAATTTAGAATATCTTTCTTTTGGTAAGATATACATACTTACATTCAATCATTTTTACGTTTACTCCCAACTAGTCTTATAGTAAATTTACTCACCTTTCGATTGGTTTCACTCCCTTTCTAGTAGAACCACCTGGGACGGAGCTACAACGATTATTTTTCCAAAAACCACGTTTGTCTCGAAAAAACAATAAAACGACGATTTCTCCCTTATAGGTAAGAATTCGGGAAATCGTTATAGAACATTTTTTGTTCCCCCAAGGGTCCTCTATCACCCCTCACAATTTGACTAGACATTTACGGGAACCCTGTATATATATATATATATATATATATATATATATATATATATATATATATATATATATACAGGGTGTTCAAAACTCGATTGACACCCCCCTTTTTTCCACAATTTTTGATATTTAAAAGCGAAACTTGGTGGGTATAAACGTGGTCGAATGTACATTCATTGGACCCAATGCACGACCCCTCAACTTTCTCCAGGTCTTCTCCAGCAACCCTAACTCTGGAATCTTCAATGGAAGGGGGTTATTTTTATGACGGATTATTGTAGAGAATTGAATTTTAGGTCGATTTTATATCGGTCATTTTTTCGCTAAAGCGCACCAATGAGTAACAAATTGCCAAAAACCGTTAAAACCCTTGTTTTTTGTCACTTTTCTGCCAATAACGCAGAAAGTATGTCCGTAATGGAAAAAGTAATTGGTATAATCGTTGTAGAGGATTAAATTTTCTTTCCAAAAAGTACCTTTAAATGCCTAAAACGTAAATAGGAATGGGGCAAAACACACTTTTGTTTTTGAAGTTTTCAGAAAAGTTTATGATCAACGTGGTCTACGCTTCCGTAAAACTTAATAAACGTTTTCTAAACTTTTTGCTCCACCTAAAAATCAAATCAATTACTTTATAAAGGCATTAAAATAATAAATTTTAAGCAATAGAACTCACCTAATCATTAGAATTTCGTAGCAATTATTTTTGTGTTGGACGATTTATTTATTTTTTACGGCGTCTTGACATCTAGGCCATTAGTGCCGACATCCAGGGTGCAGCGAGGAATTTCCTAAATAATAAAAGTTGAGGGGTCGTGCATTGGGTCCAATGAATGTACATTCCACCACGTTAAGACCCACCAAGTTTCGCAAATATCAAAAATTGTGGAAAAAAGGGGGGGGGGTCAATCGAGTTTTGAACACCCTGTATATATATATATAAATTTGAACCACCATTATTTTCGATCTCAAGGGGATCTGAAACGCAAAATTTTCTAGTTGGCACATCATCACATCACCTGTGTGACTAGGTGTCGTCAGTGTGTTTTGCAAGGAAGCCTTTTGTAAAAACGTTCATAATTTTCGATCTTTTTGGTCTGTAATTAACTTTTATGCAAGAATTAATATCAAGAATAATTTTCATTTAATTTTGATGATATCACAAAAAAAACACAAATTACTCTTATTTATTTGCTGTTTTTTTTTTTATTCTAGAATTTCAATTACATTATGAAATTGAGAGATAATCTCCGTTTTGAGTATTCCTTTGGAAATTTGATTAAAAAAAACAACATTTGTGTGATTCGGCAGTCTGGAGGATTTATTTTCGAAGAGAAGTGATTTTCGAAACGTTGTCACTAACCAGAAGTTTATATTATTACTGTTTGAATTGATACTACGGTTTGAATGAGATAATTGTGGACATTTAATGTACATTAGCCTTTAAGAACATTTAATGTACATTAGCCTTTAACAACATTTATGGGCCTTTATTTCTTTTTTTTATTTATTTAATTTATAGAGTTCTGCAACAGAGGCGAAAAACTCTTTAAATGTCAGTCGTCAACTTCAAATGTGATATATATGTATATAAGAACATATGAAGAAATAAACTTGTAGGTAGGTGTGGGTAAGTAAGGTGTGTCCAATACGAATCCTGGATAGGATGACTTCGTCCCGGCGGGACAACTGTTCATTTGTTCAGGCTTTCGTTGTATTTTTGTATATGGGCCTTTAAGAACATGAAAAAGTCCAACTCGCAGGAACTGCGTCATCTTAGCGCGGTTAAGTACATCTTGAAGAAATGGAATAGATTAGCATCACAAATCACAGGAAACTGACAGCCACTGCCATCATGATTACCACAGCCACTCCAAACTTATTACCAATACCTTTCACCGTTTGTTAGCTTATTTTACTACAATACTAATTTTACTGATAAATGCAATTTAAAACTAGAAACAACCAATTAAAAAGTGAGATAAAGAAAGAGAAAACCCATTTCAAAACAACAAAACAAACACTTTTTAAGTTTTAAGCGCTTATATCTCTCATTGACGTTGTCCCATCGAATATTGCTTCAGAACATTTTTTGTAGAGAATTTAGTAAGCATTCGAATGGTCACTTTCCACTTACCACGATTTCCCAACCGGTATCGAGATATTTACGAAAAATGTTTGGAGATCCGAAAATTTTTCACGTCTATTAATAAAATATTTTTTTTCGCATACTTCCTTAACTCCAAATGTAACCAAAATTTAATCATCTTAGTTGGGATTAATTTCCAAGATGTAGAAAATATTTCAATTGAATCCCGCGATTCTAAGTACTCACAAAAAAATAATGACCTACAAAAACATTGATTCCACTTTTCTCAGAAAGGGTTACATATATCACCTTAAAAATGGGTTCATTCGTTTTCATATGTTAACAAACCTATAAAACAAGTACCTGCAAGCATATAAACTCAAAAACGTAAGCGTTACGATTTTTTTTGCGCGAATTTCGCCCCAAACACTATCTTCAAGTAGGCGGATTCTGCTGGTTAACGAACTTGACCTTTCAAATTAGAAGACAGATCTTTGTGCCAAATTTCATCAAAATCGGACCATTTTTGAGCCGTCAGGAGCGCGAACAGACAAGCATATATATATATATATATATATATATATATATATATATATATATATATATATATATACATACAAATTTTAGCCACCTATATTTTCGTGATCTATAGGGTCTGAAACGTGAAAGTTTCTAGTCGGCACTTCCGGATTGCGTCATGAGGTCAACCTCATAAGCGGGTTCTCCCTATGGAGATAGGGAGTAACCGTGCTAAAAAGAGTATTTTATAAAGGGAGCCTGCTAGAGTTGTTGTTACCAGGTATGTAAACATAACATCACGTGGACGAGTTAAGAGAGTTAAGAATGAGGGAGGAAGCGGTGAATTTCCTGTAGCTACTAGGTACTGTCAGATTCCTGTGAAGGCTGATTCTTATAATCTCCCGTTCTCCGGTATGCCATTGCGTCGGTGTTTTAATTTTTCTCAAAATACCAAAACATAATATTAACCTTTAAGTAGAGATGTGGGGAGTTTAAAGCACCCCATGACTTAATTAGCACTATATTTTGAATTTAAAAATTTACAATCCATTTCATCGCTTTGGTACCTTCATAAAGAGTAGTTCTCTTCACATTGAGGTTGCATTCGCAGAAAAAAAATCATTATTTGTTTATTTCCTGGGCCTTTTACTGACTTAGGGTATTCTCAACACTCTACTTACGTAACAAAAATTTAAAATATAATGTCTTCTTTCGACCGCCGTTTGACATTTTATATGAAGAGAATCAAGAAATAATGAAGAGGCATTTTAAGTAAATGTGTGAAAATGATGGAGAAGATGAGTGTATTGATTCGGACGATGAGGAAAGAGATAGGTATTTTTGAAAAATCTACAATATATTTGTCAAATACCACTCACTCACTCACTCACTTACTGACCTATCATCCCCTAGCCCAAACCACACGACAGAAAATTTTGAAATTTTGCAGGACACTCCCTATAGAACGTAGGTGCTCGCTAAGAAAGAATTTTTTGATATTCGAATTTTTAAGTATTTTTAGAGGGGTTTAAAGTTTGAGTTGGTTAGAGCAGGCAAGCCTAGGTAGCATGCATTGCTAGGACGATAACAGAACAGCTGTTACTATACTGTATCTATTTCATAGTATTATTTTTAATTGAGGTTAATTTCAACTATCATGGCAGACCTTGAATTACTAAAACTGAGAAATAAAATGTGAATTTTTCCCTCAAAGAGTTTCCGCCTTGACACAAAAATTTGAAATTTTACACGGGCCATCCGTTTAAAGTATAAACACTCGCTAAGAAAGGTTTTTTATTTTTATATTCAAACGTTTAAGTACTTTTAGGGGGGGTTTGAATTATTAAGAAGAAAATGGTTCGAATTTGATAACATTTGGTACAAAAATCTTTCTTCTTATTTAAAAGTTTATGTTCATTAACCACCAATCACGAAAAGTTACGGGGGTGGCTGTGCTGGCGTAATATTACGCTAGCACAGCCACGTTTTCTCGGAAACGGCTGGAGCGACAAATTCGTGATTGGTGTCATTCTAGAGCAACAAATTAGCAACAAATTCTCGTACCAATCTGAATTTCGTAAGACAATTAGATCAAAAGTTACAGGGGTGGCTGTGCTGGCGTAATATTACGGTAGCACAGCCACGTTTTCTCGGAAACGGCTGGAGCGACAAATTCACGATTGGTGTCATTCTAGAGCAACAAATTAGCAACAAATTCTCGTACCAATCTGAATTTCGTCAGACAATTAGATCAAAAGTTACGGGGGTGGCTGTGCTGGCGTAATATTACGCTAGCACAGCCACGTTTTCTCGGAAACGGCTGGAGCGACAAATTCGTGATTGGTGTCATTCTAGAGCAACAAATTCTCGTACCAATCTGAATTTCGTCAGACAATTAGATCAAAAGTTACAGGGGTGGCTGTGCTGGCGTAATATTACGCTAGCACAGCCACGTTTTCTCGGAAACGGCTGGAGCGACAAATTCGTGATTGGTGTCATTCTAGAGCAACAAATTAGCAACAAATTCTCGTACAAATCTGAATTTCGTCAGACAATTAGATCAAAAGTTACAGGGGTGGCTGTGCTGGCGTAATATTACGGTAGCACAGCCACGTTTTCTCGGAAACGGCTGGAGCGACAAATTCACGATTGGTGTCATTCTAGAGCAACAAATTAGCAACAAATTCTCGTACCAATCTGAATTTCGTCAGACAATTAGATCAAAAGTTACGGGGGTGGCTGTGCTGGCGTAATATTACGCTAGCACAGCCACGTTTTCTCGGAAACGGCTGGAGCGACAAATTCGTGATTGGTGTCATTCTAGAGCAACAAATTAGCAACAAATTCTCGTACCAATCTGAATTTCGTCAGACAATTAGATCAAAAGTTACAGGGGTGGCTGTGCTGGCGTAATATTACGCTAGCACAGCCACGTTTTCTCGGAAACGGCTGGAGCGACAAATTCGTGATTGGTGTCATTCTAGAGCAACAAATTAGCAACAAATTCTCGTACAAATCTGAATTTCGTCAGACAATTAGATCAAAAGTTACAGGGGTGGCTGTGCTGGCGTAATATTACGGTAGCACAGCCACGTTTTCTCGGAAACGGCTGGAGCGACAAATTTGAAAATAGTGTAACAAATTAGCAACAAATTAGCAACAAATTACTGAGTATGTTAGAAGTTGGGGTTGCAATGTTGCTGTTCCAGCGTAATAGGGCTGTATTTGTGCTCATCGCCATAGTTGCGAAGCACTAAAAATAAATAAATAAACACAATTTGCCATAATAACAGTCAACTTTAATAGAAATCTGTCCCGTAGGAGCTTCGCAAGCTAAACCCACTCCACACTAGGTCTTATTTAGACATTAATAATTTTGGCGTGAGAATTTATTTTTAAATATGGTGTTTAAAAGAAATAAGCAATAATGGTTACTGTTGATCCCGTTACTTATTCTACTCATATGTTAATATCTTGATTCAGTAAATAGTCAGTAGAGGTTCAGATTGAACCGTGATATCATCTGGATCACAGTTTAGTTATCAAAATGATTTTCCTTTAGAGGAAAAAGTCTCAAAGTAGGAAACATGGTGAAATTTGGTGCATTTTGATTCAACAGCCGACAAAATAATTTAAGTTCTATACTGGTTACTAGCATTTTCAAGCCAATATATTATTGGTGGCTTTTATCTTTTTGAAGTAAGACAAAAATGAAGTCAATTGTTACCGCTACGCCCCACAAAGCCTTTGGGAGAATGATAAAATTAAAATGTATTGAGACAAAGATATGTTGACATGCTGTCCATCATAATAAAGCGAATATTCTTATCAATGATAAGGGTAATAAGACAGCTGATATTATTGATATCGACGTCCCCGAATGATAAGAATATCTGGAAATCTTATACCAAGAAATTGCGAAAATATCATGGCTAGGCCATGAAGCCGAAAAACGAATAAATTCGATTAAGCATCAGCCCCCATTATCTCGACCAACGGATCCATTCTTGAAACTATTCGCCTGAAACTCTAGGAGAAACTTATTAAAAACGCCCAACAAGTGATACTGCCTAATAAGAAAAAAGCAGAAAAGAAAACTATAATTATTTCGGTTGGCAGTTGTCCCTAAAAGAATCAATCCCAGAATTCTTCCCAGACTTTCCTCTTAAGTGGCTTTTTAAAGTACCTATTCCTTTTTAGTATCGAGTGTTCTGTAACGAGATTCATTGAAATATATTTCAACGCTAAACAATAAATATATAAATTTGAGCTACAAACATTTATACCATTAAGGGTATATAAATAATTTGGTTGGGCAGTAAATAGGGTTGAATTGCTGATTACTTAGGTATTATTCTCAATAGATTACGCTAGGATTCTTGTGTATCTTTACTTAGAATCTACAATGAATACATTTTCATGAAGGGTGCAATTATAAGTTAATTGTATTTTTTTTTTTTTTTAGATATCTTGATATAATTGCTATTATTCCGAATCGATAGGACAAAGAAAGTTATTTTATCGTTAACCCCAAAATCTTTCCTCAACCCAAGAACTTATTTCTTAAAATCAATATCATAAATCTACGTGCAAACAAATCATTTCTGCAAGTCAACAAAAAATCTAAACTAAGCAACAATATTAAGCGGACAATATTTTTCTACATTCCAAATTTTTCTACACCTTATTAAGACAACGTCTTTCGCAACCATTATTAGAGATTGAACTTATTCTGCTCAAAGGTGTTTAGAAAACTGAGGTACCCATTCCGGCCTTTAAGTTTTCTGCCCAAAGTTGTTCATATTATTGAACATACCTCTTTGAAGTATTCTAATGAAAGTACCCGTTTCGCCCTGTGTTTATTCTGAAACCCAATGAAAAGTTTTATATGTTTTGCGGAATAAGAAGAAAAACCCTGAACTTCATTTATTCATTGATATTTACTTTTTCTCGCAAATAAGTGCCTAGATTGTGAATAGTACCGTATTCCCTTCTGCACAAGGGGTGTTTGTTCCCTTATCCCAATATGAACCTTGTTATCAGCCTTATCTCATTCCTCATAGCTGGATGATCCGGCCCAAGCCGCCCTCTCCCATAACACTCCATTACCTCAAGCTCCCTTCAACCTGTCATTGATTTATGAGTATTTAAACTTGTAAAAATTGAAATTATAAGACCAACTTATCTTCCCTGCCATGTCAAACTATGGAATATCGGAGAAAACTAAAGAACGAACATATTCTATCCATTGACGAAGTAACATATTGAAAAATGGTCTTATTGGATACATTATTTCAGGTATTAAATGCCATTCTAAAGGAGTCAGAGTTGAGACAATTTATCGTCCACAATCTAAGAGCAAAGTTTTGAAAAACGAGTTTTTGCATATTCGATAGTTTCGGAGATAGGCGGGTTTCCTTTCTCTGTCTGCTCCGATTAAGGAATTAATGCTAGACAAATGCCTGTTAATCTGAAAAAAAGGTATGAAATCAAGTTGTGACATTATTCACGAGAATTCAAAGTGAAATAACTCCTTAAAATTTTCATTATTTTCAAAATATTTATTTTTGTGAATATATATATATATTTAAACTATAATGTTCCCGATTCCACAAGCAAGGCGACTGGGGTTTTGGTTATAACAGGGAGTTCTTCGCGCTACTTTTACTGCCTCTCGGGCGCTAATGGCCAAGATGTAGATGCGCCGTTAAAAAAAAAAAAAAAAAAAAAAAAAAAAAAATATATATATATATTTACGTGGATTGTAGAACCTAGTTAGTATGTACTTGGAATGAGTATTACTTATTACCAAGAAGGAATGAAGTCGTATTGACAAGACTTGGAGTCGGACATTCTTCACTATTAACAAAATATCTGATTCAAAGAGAGGACAATCGAATATGTAGAATTTTGAACGTAACTTTGATAACAAAACATATATAGAATGTAAAAGACGTGACCATTCTGCTCGACCCATAAAACTATTATATTTCCATACCAATTCTTAATAGAAAGCCGATTTTATTATTATAATTAAAATAATAAGCTTTTATTTTAATTTTTTTTTCTATCCCTCATTTGTTTACCCAGAAACATTCAATTTTAACTTTTCTCTCTAAAATCGGGTTCGCTGAGTATATGTTTCTTCTTTCTTCTCATTCAATTTTTTATATATATTTTTTAACATCTGTTTATTGAAGTGATCATTTCTTGAAAAAAGGAGGAACTGATGGCACTTATTGCGCTGCTTCACTAAATAAATAACCAATAAACCTATACTGATGAGATAATTATTTTTGTATTACAATGTTCACGTCCATTTAACTAAATATCTCAGATTTTTGGCTGTAGTTATTTTCAGGTTATTCTAGCCAGGATAGGGCTGATGTATTTTCTTTTTTCTAAAGGAAACCCCCCACTCTTAGTGGGAATCAAACCCATGCCCATAGACACGGAATGTTGATGACACGGCCATCGGGCTTCCTCTAGCTTTATAAATAAATTATAACTCCTCTCTCCTGTTTCTTGGTAAAGAATTTGGTCTTTTTTGCAGCTTCTGCGGAACGAAATATTTTTTATTGCACCATGTAAGAGGAGTGATCACAGGTAGCTGTAGTGGTTTTCATCGTTTCTTTGCAGTTTTACCACACCCTCTCTATGAGTATGTTGGTAAGCCTGCTGAAAGGGCACAGTGTTGCCAACCTAGCCCTCATAATTACCCCTAATCCGTAGGCTCTTCACCCTTTTGTCCCGCACCCTCCTCCTTCACATCCCCCCCCCTTCCACCATCTCTTTTCATGATCTGGCCTCTAATCATTTATTTGCTACCCTATTTGTTCTTATTTGTTCCTCTCATTGTGTGTATAATATTGTTACTTGCCGAGTAATTTATAAGATTGCATAAGTGTTTTACATTGTTTGTGGTTATGACCTTTGTTTTGGTCCAAAAGGCACTTGAAGAATTCAAATCTTCTACAAACAATGGTTTCATATTGAAAATTCAGTGAAGGCAGTCGCATTGTTAACATTTAAAATTGGCGCTGGTTGGATTTGTCAGATGAAGTATACACAAATTCAGGAGAAATTTAAACATTTTAGAAACAAAATAGATTAAAATGTACGATAAGCGGTTGCTTGAGGAAGTAAGATGAATTAAACTGCGTGTTTTTAATTATTTTAACTCCTGATTGAAATTAAATGAAATAGATGGCCTGGTACGTGCCTTTATATTTAATTTAATACAATTCTTTCCAGGAAATTAATTCTGAAACCATTTTTATATTTTAAAAATGTTACCTCTGATGTTCTTAGTGAAAGCATTCATGAGTATTTGATCAAATCTACTTTTTTTTAATTTATTTGCATAACATGATACTCAAAATTATGATGCATATTTTGGAAGGTTATGGTTTTATACCTCTGAGTAGGTAAGAGTGAGTGAGTGCAGTATGGCCTATTCTTAAGCTGGCCAAAACAACGTCTTTCCTCAGAGAGTGTCTTGAAGCAGTTTCCCAGACTCTTGAATCTCCCTGTCCTTTCGGAATCTTGCTTCTACCTTATGGCCACAATGAATACCACTTTTAGTTTAGCACTTTCCTCCGAAGGAAAGTAGCTATTGAGGTTGGACTCATGACGGAATTTTTGAAAAATTTCTTCGAATCTTTATCGATCCTACCTAGTAGACACCGAAAATGACCCCCGTTAAAATTTATATATATATATCTATATATATATATATATATATATATATATATATATATATATGCATACATATATATATATATATATATATATATATATATATATATATATATATGTGTGTCTGTTAACACGATAGCGGCCAGAGTTTTTGTTTTTTCGTCACGAAACTTGGTATATAGCATTCAATTAGCAAACGATTGAACGAGTTCGTTAACCACCAAAATCGGTCCACCGGAAGGGGGGGTTTACCCCGAACCCAAAACACTAATTTGACCATTTCAGCCGTAATATTTGTTATATTTCAACGAAACTTGGTATTCGTAGTGGTAATATAGAGAGAAAAGTGAGATATAAAAATGAACTAAATCGGTTCATAAGGAGGGGGGTTTACTCCGGACCGACAATACCAATTCGCCACTACCAGCCGTGATTTTAGGTATATTTAGACGAAACTCGGTATTCGTAGTGGTAATCTACAGGTAAATATGTGATGTAAAAATAAACTAAATCGGTTCATTAGGAGGGGGGGGGGGGGGGTTTACTCCGGACCCAAATTCCTAATATACTCATACTGGTCGTAATTTCTGCTGTATTCTAACGAAACGCGGTATACGTCGTGGGTAACTCATGAGAAAGAAGTTTTATAAAAATGAGCTGAATCGGTCAATCGGAAAGGGGGGTTTACTTTGTAATATATTTCAATAGAAAAGCCAGCCAGACATAGGTCCACAAAGGCGCCGCAAGGAGCGCTAGAGGGACTGTATCCTGTTTCTGCGTTAGATCAAAATACGATAATATGAGGTTTTTTGTATTTATTACGTAGTGTAATAGGTAACATGTGTAAACATAACTCTGGAAGCAAATTAATAATTGATCAGTTACTCATTACAAATTTAAAAGAGAACTATTCATGTTTTTATTTTATTTATGTAGGATATTTTAAGCAAATTGTTCTGGAAAGCAGTCTACACTACCCAAATTTTGAGGAAAGTGCTTAGTTATGCAGCTCCTGCGTGACGGACTTTTGTAATGTTGAGACAATTGGCTCACGAAATTGAATATATGTGTACCAAGAACAACCGTGAATCAAACTTGAGAAGACGAGAATTCTCCTTAAGGAGTATTGTCATAAGCAAGAACACCGTAGTTTTTAACCAAAAATCAAATTATTCCATAATTAATGTCGGTGGGCTGTCCATCCAAGATTCAGTGGTCTCCCACTATTAAAGTAGGATTTTCTTCTACAGTAGCCTGCAGGAGTTAGCAGTCAAGTTCTGTTGGTAGACCTGTACGAGGCTTGTCTTCAAACTTGCGGTTGCCCGCTCGAAATCGTTCAAACCACCGCTGCACTTGTCGCTCACTAATGAATTTTTCGCCATATATTTCTACAAGCTTTCGTATCACTAAAACAACATTTTCTCCTTTATCGAATTCCTAAAGAAGGACATGGCGTAAGTGGTGTCTTGGGAGATCCATTTCAAAAGAAATTTCAGCAGAGAATAAATTAGAAACACTAACCAAAATTTGATAAATAGTAGTGTATTTAATGCTATTATAAACAAAAAATGTAAAAAAAAAAAATAAATTGAAAAGGAAAGAACATAAACATACAGAACATTAAAAACTGTCATTACTTTTGCGATGGCCTGACATGTCAACAGTTTAAACGTGGGCCTGCCGGTGGTAGATCTTTTGAAGTTAAGGCAAAAATGAAATGTATATAGTTAAATTGCTCCTAGAGATGCGTCGAGTGTAATTTATTTTAATGGAAAGCACCAATTAAAATAAATTTATGAAGTCTTGAAGATTTTTTTAAATAAATGATCTTCTACTATGTTTAAAATACCGAGGTTCAAGATCTTTTAATATAATAGTTTTCAACAGAGATATGTACTCAACGAAGGAGTTTGTTCTTGAAAATATCCAATACGTGGAACAATAGATTTATTACCATAAGTGTGTGTGCGCGCGCGTGTGTGTGCGGGCGTGCGTGCGTGAGCGCGTGTGGCGCGCGTATGTGCGCGCGCGTGTGTGCGTGCGCACGTGTATGTATATATAATAGTTTTCAACAGAAATATGTACCCAACGAAGGAGTTTGTTCTTGAAAATATCCAATATGTGGAACAATAGATTTATTACTTTTATTAAGTAAGGTATATTTATGCCAACTTATCATACAAGATAATAAAATATACATGATCATATCGTCGACACAAATGCATAGTATCGAATGTGAAAAGTTGTTGGTACCTTATAGATGACTTTATATATATTTCATCCTATGATATGTTTTAATTAGACTTAATGCACATTCGTTAGATTGATTTTCTGTATTCTTGATCTTGTCTCGGCTTCTTTCTCCAGCGGTGCTCGTTATCCGGTCGTTATATTTCGCCCAAATCCTATTGGGCTTCATCAGACGTGTTCTTTACTCTTCGGGGTGTGCAGGAGCTATGCTTAGCTCCTGCACACCCCGAAGAGTAAAGAACACGTCTGATGAAGCCCAATAGGATTTGGGCAAAATATAACGACCGGACAACGAGCACCGCTGGAGAAAGAAGCCGAGACAAGATCAAGACGATGCCCCAGCGAAGGAGCTTAAAGGAGAACATGATTTTCTGTAATTAATAATTAGTTTTCTTTAATTTTCGAGAGTTTGCCACAACGTACATCAGTCCAACAGTAATCAGAAATATTGGAAATGAAAAATGCGTCTTTTCACATTTGATACTTTGCATTTGTATCGACGATATACTAAGTTTACAAGTCCGTATCGTTATTTCTGCCCTGTTATTGTATTTCTTATATCTTCTACATCCTACGGAATACCCCTGGTAAAAAAAATAATAACTCCTGGGGATGTTGTTCCCAATATCCTCGGAAAATAATTCTGCCCTGTTTTCCCTGAAGGCTTTCCTCAGGTTACATTTCCACTAGGAGTTTCCGCTTTTCCTCTCCTATTGAATTGGAAAATAAGCCAAACCTACTCCCATTTCAACAATATCTCTCCCTTTTTTTCTGGATATTTCTTCAATAGCATTTACATAAAATGTCGTCCCGAATTACATTTAACCTTAGGTATAATAAAACCTACCGTTTTCCTCGGGATAATATCGCCTTTGTTTCATGATATTCTCCTTTCAGGGATGTGTCTTTCTTAATAAAGTTGAAGTTGTTGAAAGATGAAAACCGTTCGGGAAAAAAGTTAATTGAATTATACCCACTATAAGTTTAATTATAGGACTTCAACACTTATTTTCCTTGTTGGAATTGTGGGTTCTTTGATAAATGTGACGTATGACGATTTTAGAAGCATGAATTTTTAGCACAATTCATTCATTCTTCCACTGGGAGGAAATGACACTTTCACGATTCAATTCCCATTTAACATGAAAATACCGGTTTTCAATTTGTATCATTATATATATATATATATATATATATATATATATATATATATATATAGATCAAAATGACATTGTTGTATGTCATCCTAAATAATTGAGACTGACTGCCTGAATAAACGATTTATGAAAAATAAACGATATAACAAAAGATTCCGTCACGCAGAAGCTGCATAACTAAGCACTTTCCTCAGAATTGGGTAGTGTCGAGTGCATTCCTGAGTAATTTGCTTAAAATAACCTATATAGGGGAATAAAATAAAAACTTAAATTGTTCTACTCTTTTGCATTTTTTATGAGCAGCTGTTTCAATTATTAATTTTATAATTCCCTCCAGAGTTTTGTGTATGCGGGGTACTACACTACGTACTAAATACACAAAGCTTCACTTTTTGATCTATTGATCTTGATGAGTTTCGCGAACCTACGTTTTGCGGAAGAATTCAATTCAAACATAGTACAAAGTAACACCCCCCCCCCTTCGAATAGACCGATTTAGTTCATTTTCATGTCAATTCTTTCTTATTAGATACCCAGGACTTATAAAGAGTTTCGTTACAATACAACAGAAATTACGACCGGTATAAGGAAATTAGTGATTTCTGTCCGGAGTAAACCCTCCCTTCTAGTCAACCGATTTAGTTTATTTTCATAACAATTTTTTTCTCTTCAATTGACCACAACAAATACCGAGTTTCGTTGAAATATAACAAATATTAAGGCTGGTATTGGCAAATGACTACTTTGGCTCCGGAGCAAACCCCCCCTCTATATAGACCGATTTTGTTGGTTAACGAACTCGTTAAATCGTTTGATGGAAGAATACTACATTCCAAGTTTCATGGCGAAAAAACAAAAACTCTGGCCTGTATCGTGTTAACGGACCCATATATAACTATATACAGGGTGATTCAGGTCTAAGTAGCCAAACTCTAGGAGGGGATTGTAGACATAATTTCCAACAAAAAAGTTCATTTCAAGTGTGGAGCGATTCCGAAAGGATAGGAGCTATGCCAAATTTTCTGTTTTTTTTAACGTAGTCATGATTTTTAACGAATAAGAAAGGTTTTCTCAAAAACTATTCTAAATAATTAAATTCTATTTATGGCATCATAAAATAGACAAAATTTCCTTTAAAAATACATTAATTTCATTCACTAAAACCATTATTAAAAGATTCTTTCTGGACGTCCAATAACGCAATTCTGTTTTTATCAATGAATCAGAGTATTTTCGCGATTTTTTTCCTCAGCCCTCTAATGGACTACAGATTCAATACTTACAGGAAAACTTCTACATTTAGTAAGCATTAAATCTATGAAATGAAGCGGAGGTTTATTAGGGAATAAATTGAACGATTGGCTCCCTTTTGTCAAAAAAATGTGGAATGTAGTTTTGTTACTTTCAAATAATGTGAAGAAATTAAAAATTATTCATTTTTAATGGCCTAACTGTGGGTATCCATTGTCCATTCCGGAAGCAATAAATGTAACTGAATGAAATGATTGGAAAAATTATCTTGAATAGGTTTTGAGAAATCCTTTCTTGTTCATTAAAAATTGGACATAGCTCCTTTTCCTTCCGAAATCGGACCATACTTGAAATGAACTTTTTTGTTGGAAATTTTGTCTGCAATCACCTCCTAGAGTTTGGCTACTTAGACCTGAATCACCCTGTATATATATATATATATATATATATATATATATATATATATATATATATATATATATATATATATAAATTTGAACGGAGGTCATTTTCGGTGTTTACTTGGAAGAAATTTTCCAAAAATTCCGTCATGAGTGCAACCTCAATAGATACTTTCCTTCGGAGGAAAGTGCTAACAGGCCTTTATACAATTCAAAGTTCAATAAAACCTATTACCATTACAAGGTATCTTACCTAACTGGTATAAGTCCAAATTTTTCACAGGCAATTTATTATTTGCAGAACTTTTTCAGAGTTAAGTCCCATTTTCAATGTCCTGTAGCACAATACCTTGATTATAAACAAGTAAAGTGTAAAACATTACTTGAGTTATGTAGAGTGATTTGCAACATGCATTTTTTAACGTAATGGTATTTTATACGTTTATTTTATATTTATTATTTAGTTCACTTACTAGCTTTATCTAATGTTCGAATTTTCATTCTAGCGGAAGGTCAAATAATAAAAAACTTCACAAGATAGTTACTTTATGTCATCCCTACATGTTTCATACCTTTTTGATACCTCTATTTAGTATTTGATTTTATAAATCTTCTGAATTACGACTTATAAAATAATAATACTCCTAATATTGCCCAGAAAAATAAATACGTAACAAAGAAATACCGAAAAAATCATTTCTTAAAAATCAATTTATTATTTTGTGTATATTATTTTCATTTGATATTGTTTTTGAGCCTCGTTTATTTAAGGTATAATAATAACAAAAATATAAATATGTTTGCCTATATATATATATATATATATATATATATATATATATATATATATATATATATAAAATGAAAAGATATATGGATTTTTCGGAACTATTGTGGCGTGAACAACTGCAACAGTAGCATTCTGTAATATGTTGATTTTTCTTTATGTTCTGATGGTATCATGTTCTTGGGAGTAAAAAAAAAAAAAAAAAAAAAAAAAAAAAAAAAGCCTGAAATTTAGTTCTTCATGCTACATTATCTCAACCTTTGGCTTATAGATTTTTTTTTTCCTCAAATCTTTGAGCTTTAGTATATATTGATTGAAACCTGAACCTGTCGATTATCGGGTGGCGATGTAGAGTAGTATCGATTGTTGAGGTCGACCTGCGTCCTGTGGTTACCTCCCCTTGCAATTAGTGGTCTCTTCTACCTTGCCTTGTTCTCATTTTCCTCGTCTCTTCTGTGTTTTACAGAAATGTATTCAATATGGAGATATTCAATCGAAGGGAATAATCCTCTTGGAATAATTGTTTTTAAAAAATAATTATCATATTATTAGATTATTCGTTTGAAACAGGATCATATTACAGAAACTTCAGCGACCTTTTGCTGTTCAGGAAAGACTTAAATGTAATACAAAGTTTTTGCCAATAATTTATTAATAATAATAACCGATGAATATCTAAAGTAAATGAAGTTTTTCTAGTATATTGGTTTGTTTTTCTTTAACAGCGAGAATTGTTTCAAGAAACAGTTAGAACTGGTGAAGGATGAAACTTGACTGTTATAAACAAAAAGTATTCTAAACGTTATCAAAAATGATTGTAAACATTTCGACTAAATCTTATTTAATATTTTTAGATATTGACTAAATTTCTGCTAAGTTTAGATAACGATGTTCACAGAGTTGTTGGGTACAGATATTCATACTTAATAATTATATTTAATTCTTACTGCGACGTTTCGGATCTTTTTATCCTTCTTCTGACATCTATTCTGTAATTTTACATATTCTATATAATATTGCTTATAAATTATCGTATAATGTACATATTATGTTACATTGAAAGTATACTTACAATATAAATACTAATTCGAGAACATTATTAATAATTGTATTTAAATCAAGTTTTAATTTTAATATTAAGTTAATGTAGTAGGACTATAACTTTTATTAATAAATTTCAACTTGTTTTACAAATAAGTAATTTTTTTGTGTATATAATTATTTTTTACTTTTTCAGTTTCTGATAAAGTTAGTACTACTTTATGTAGATTTTCTGTTGAACTTATTTTATATATTTCTATTGTAATACCTGGTTATTATTTATGTTCACTCATATAAAAAATGGTTGAAAACCAACATGTTGAGAGTTCTTAATTAATAAAAAAAAACTAGTTTTTGTTTTAATTAAATTTTTCATTTAAAATAATTACATCAATTACTAGTTTTAAAGGGGAAATTTCCAAATTATTATAGTTATTTCACTGGTTATTAATAAAACTAGGGATATGAATCGAAAGGACAACTATAAAGAGGATGATTGTTGGTAGTTTGTAGATTGGTAGATAAAGCTGGCTAGTGAATGTTGCCAGAGATAAGGCTAAGCCATGGAGTGTTGCTGGCTGTTGATAAATGTTGCTGGGCTAATGGGCTTGGTTCATAGATTTTCCCATTATAATGAACTCTCTTGGATCTAGAAATGGCCAATATTCGTTTAGAATTTCCTGCTTTTTACACACACACGCACGCACACACGCACGCACGCACGCACGAATGCACGCACGCCCCCCCCCCCCACACACACACACACACGACCAATAGAATAGCGTTTTCGATGATCCAGATCTCTGAACAAGACCCACATCTTTAACCTTCGTTGAACCTAATACGTAAGTACCCCTGTTACTTATTTGTGCATTTCCAACTTGGCCAGTTTTTGTTAAAAGATGACCGCTATAACGATTAGATTTATTTAAAAAATTCTGGCACCAATGAAGGTTCATTTCTCTTCTTTTAGCTTTTCCTCCGACCGAGGATTCTAATAGTTAGTGTTTTTGGTGAATGGAGAGTGTTGAGCACGCTTTCGTATATCCAGCGCAAAGGGAGTACTTAATCCCAAGGGTTTAAGCCCGGATCTAGGATTAAGCCACTTTGCTAAAGGATATCCTTCTCTGCACGTCCAGAGCCTCTGTGCTCAATCTGGAAGAGAGTACTCCCCCCAGTCCTTCCTATAGAATTAGAGAGCCCAATTGTTGCCTATTGTAACGATCCTATCAGTTTATAAGATATCGGTAATCATGGCTTAAGCTTCTTACAATCTTTCCTACGTACAGCATTCTTAATGGAGATGGAGATAGTTAGCCAATGCAGTGATACGAAGTCAAGGGATAGTTGGGATTCGGCTAGGAGGAAAAACGTCAGACCTTCAGGCAGAAATCTGTATTGGACGTTTCCAATATCCACAGAAAATATGATTATAGAAAATGTTAATTTTTTTCTTACTGACAACCACATTTTATATAACTACCTATCTACCTATGGTAATGTTCATTTTAGCACTTTCCTCCGAAGGAAAGTAGCTATTGAGGTTGCACTCATGACGGAATTTTTCAAAATGTATTCAAATCTTTATCGATCCTACCTAGTAGACACTAAAAATGACCCCGTCAATATTTATATATATATCTATATTTTTTTATATCAATTATTGTGCATAAGCTGCTGAGGCCATGAGCACTATCTCTCTCTCTCTCTCTCTCTCTCTCTCTCTCTATATATATATATATATATATATATATATATATATATATATATATATATGTGTGTGTGTGTGTGTGTGTGTATGTGTGTCTGTTAACACGATAGCGGCCAGAGTTTTTGCTTTTTCGTCGCGAAACTTGGTATATAGCGTTCAATTAGTAAACGATTGAACGAGTTCGTAAACCAGCTAAATCGGTCAAACGGAAGAGGGGGGTTTACCCCGGACCTGAAACACTAATTTGACCAAGCACCCCGTAGTTTTTGATATATTTCAACGAAACTTGGTTTTCGTAGTATTAATCTACAGAGAAAAATGGGTTGTAAAAATAAACTAAATCGGTTCATTAGGAGGGGGGGGGGGTTTACTCCGGACCCACATTACCAATTCGCCACTACCAGTCGTAATTTTTGTTATATTTCGACGAAATTCAGTATCCGTAGTGGTAATCTATAGAGGAAAATGTGCTGTAAAAATAAACTAAATCGGTTCATTAGGAGGGGGGTTTACTCCGGACCCAAATTACTAATATACTCATACCGGTCGTAATTTCTGCTGTATTGCAACAAAACACGGTTTACGTCGTGGGTAACTCATGGGAAAGAAGTGTTGTAAAAATGAGCTAAATCGGTCAATCGGAAAGGGGGGGTTTACTTTGTAATATATTTCAATAGAATAGCCCGCCAGACGTAGGTTCGCGAGGCCGCCGCAAGGAGCGCTTTTTACCACTAGTGGGAATGTATCCTCTTCCTGCGTCAGATCAAAAGATGAAGATTCGAAGGTTTCATGCACGTATACACATAACTCTGGAAGCAAATTAATTACGAAGTTAATAATTGAACGTTTACTCATTACAAAATTAAAAGAGAACTATTCATATTTTTATTTTATTTATATAGGATATTTTAAGCAAATTATTCTGGAATGCAGTGTACACTACCCAAATTCTGAGGAAAGTGCTTAGATATGCAGCTCCTGCGTGACGGACTTTTTTAAAAATAAGATTGGTTCAAAATTTATTGTCATGATGTATAAAAACGCTCATTACTAACTGTTTTTTTTTACTTATAATTTTTATATATTTATTTGAAGCTGAAGAAGCCTGCCAACGTGCAGCCGAAACGTCCAATACAGATTTTTTCCTAAGGTCTGACGTTTTTTTTCTCCTAGCCGAATCCCTAACATTCCTTGACTTCGTATGAAATTCCTGTATTTCAAGACATCAAACTTCTAATTGCTCGTTTCTAAATGCATACACACATGTATGCATATTAACATTTTAGCGGCAAAAGCGTTTGTTTTTTTTGCTTTTTTGATGCGACAATTTGTAGTTAACATCTCAATGTAAAACGACAGTACGACTTCATGCACTATCAAAATCGGTCCATATCAATCCAGGGGATTGCTCCGAAGACAAATAACCAACATGCTCCTAACTGTAGACCTTTTTGTAATATTGCAAAGAAACTCGGCACAATTCACACTCATCTGTACAAAATGTTGTGTTGTAAAATAAACTAAATCGTCCAATTATAAATGTGGGTTTACCCAGGTCCAAATAATCAATTTGCGCTTAACGGCCGTTAAAATTGCTTCCTTGCAAGAAAACTGATTTAAAAATTGTCCAAAAAATGAAAAACATTTTCTGTAAAAATGTAAGTGTAATGAAATTTGTGTTCAAAATAAACAAAAACAAAATTAATAACAGAGCTACCTGTTGTTACAAATATAAAGAGCAAATCTTCATTTTTTCGGTTTATTTAAACAATTATTCTTAAAAATTGTATTGTACACTACACAGTACCTTGCACTTAATAAAACGTGTTATATTTAAGTGGACTATGTATTGTTTTTTGTGTTCAACGTCATGGCAATGTATACGTTACAATTTAAATAAAGAAATACAAAACGTGCTACAAAAGAAGCGTAAAGCCACTCCTGCAATGTTTTATGTACTTATATAATTTTATCACTAGGCCAAGTTTTCTGGTATCATTCAGCAGCTCTACGCCGCTGAAATCACCGCATATATTCGACTATACCAAAAAAATCTATTGTAATGTGTCTACGGATAGATTTTTGATTGTATTGTCTTTTTTTGGGGGGATATTTTCCAAGATCTCATAAATATATTGTAAGCCAAGCGCTCCTTCATTGGCCCGTTGAAACTCCATTTCCCTTATTCCTCTATGCAGGTACCCAGTTAGTGGGCGGAGGGCCAATGATAATCTGTGATCGCAATTTTTACAACAAAACACCAAGGCAAGGACATAACGTGATACTGTACGCTATAAGGCACCCAAAGTGTGTGTGTGTGTGTGTGAACCGTCTTGTTCCCTTTCTATTTAGAAAGCAATTCATTTGTAAATTGCTGTTTTTACGCGATTGGTTTTTCTTTGTTTGTTGTTACGCGATTTCCTAGCTTGTTGTTTATGTTCCTAGCTTGTTGTTTATGTTCCTAGTTTGATGTTTATTTTACCGAAACAGAGGAAGCGCTGTTAAATTGCATTATCCACCGAAAAACATCCTTGATTTTTATTATCAACGAGTTGGAATGACTAGGTTTTTTTATATACCCTTGAGCGAGCGGAAACGCATAGCAATTGTGCCATTAACTAAGTGCTACGCGTTTTCGCTCGCTAAAGGTTATATTGAAACTCTAGTTAACCACAAAAACTCAATTGACGCCTTGATCCCGATATCTGACCCAGTGATGATCCAGATCATTGAGAGCCGGTTCTTTAACCTGCGTTGAAGCTAATACCTAAGTACCCTTCTTACTTGTATGCCTTGAAATACACGAATAGATACGTTGGAAAGATCATTACAATAGGCAAACATTGGGCACTCTAATTCTATAGGAAGGACTGGGGGGAGTACTCTCTTCCAGATTGTGCACAGAGGCTCTGGGCGTGCAGAGAAGGATACCCTTAAGCAAAGTGGCTTAATCCTAGATCCGGACTTAAACCCTTGGGCTTAAGTCCTCCCTTTGCGCTGGATATACGAAAGCGTGCTCAACACTCTCCAATCACCAAAAACAAACAAACTAGCAATTAGAATGCTACATTCTCGGATGGAAGAAAAGCTAAAACTAGAAAAGTGAACCTTCATTGGTGCCAGAAATCTTATAATAAATCAGATCGTTATAGCGGCAACAATGATTATGCACAAATAAGTGAGAGGGCATTATTAGGTTCTTGGCAAGGTATGAAGGTTCTAAACCTTTGCCTAATACTATGATATCATAATTTACATAGGCAAACTCTTTTTTATAGAGGGGTCTGGAACTTGGCCTTCCTTTTTTCGACGTTAGTTTTTTTGGTGGGGGGGGGGGATCATCTTATCAAAATACCTGTAGCTTCTTGTACAATGTTTGAGTCTAAACTTGCTGATTACATGACCGTTATCAACCAGAAACTCTCGAGAATTGTCCTCCTGAAGTGGCATCGTGAAGTCCCACTAGATGGCGCATTGTTGCGGCTGAAATGCTCGTCCAGATGAAGGTATCTCCATTGAAACTGGATTCCCTTTGATGTTCATCTCGATGGTGGCTGGAGAATCGATCATGAGGTCGAGCTGGAGCCAGACAATCTACTCGTGCAATTAGTATCGGATACTATCGATTATCCTCATACCTTCATGGTAGGCCATTAATCTTCATCTGTTACCAGGAACACCTTATACATCTCCAGAGGTATCTCACATTCCTTACTCACAATATTCGCTTATCGGCTATTATTTCTTCCTTGAAACTGTTTTTGCGGGTTCTTCTCTTTTGGAACGTTACTTTTTTTGAGGGAGCGAACAGCAAAGAAAAATGAGAGAACACAAACAAAAGTGTGTTATAGACAAAAATATGCCTTTCCAAGGAACAGTAAGTCTCGTGACATACACCGCGGTCCAAGCCTCGTCCCGTGCCGACTCGGCACGTCATTCCATTGTTGCGCCGAGTTGGCGTTATTTCCAACTGGCGGCAGCTCATTACGTTTGTTTCTTTAGTCTAAAACCAGCGTTTTTAAGCCAAAGGCCTGACGTGGGACCAAAGATCCCGAGCAAGCGAAGCCCATTGCCGGCGAAATCAAACGGCAAATGATTCCCGTATACTTCCACTATCCATGTAACTTACTGTTTTAAGTTCTTCTGGATATGACCCTCTCGACTTGGTGATAACTGACTTTTTGCAAGACATGCTTTCTCAGGGTTTATTCTGAAAACGAAGACCGTTTGCAAACTAGGTTGCGGTTGGAGTCGGCCTTTCTAGTTTTCTTATCCTGGGGAAGCCGGCAAAATGTCTGGCGAAACGACAGTTATTATCTTAATGACGCGGTCATATCCAAAGGGCAAATGACTATATTCTGAATCCGTAAAGTATCCGTATAATCCTTAAGATAAATTCCAGGGAAAATACGCTCCAAGGGAATTAGTGACTAAGGGGTTTTGCTTCCGTGCGAAGGGCACATTTTCAAAAACTACTTCCGTATATCTTGAAGGACTTTTAATCCTTCCAAAAATAATGCTTGTTTAGCCGAGTCAATACTAGTCGACTCGCTTGGCATAATAATCAAACATTCATGTACGCATAAATAGGACATTACTCATTTACTTTTTTTTTCTTAAACCGAAAAGGATCTAGCGACTTTTTTACATCCCAAAAAATAAATAAAATGTGGAAGAATTACTATTCTCTCCAAGTAAGCATCTGCATTTATATTACTTATATACTTATATATATATATATATATATATATATATATATATATATATATATATATATATATATATATATATATATATATCATGGAACTATCATCTCAAGGCTTTACTTTTTGGACCAAGGGGAGGCTCTCAAAGAGGTTATTTTTGAAGAATGTGTTTTATCATTTGGATACAAAGAATAAATCTGGGTAACTGAAAATTGAATCATCTGAATGTAGCAATGCCCACCCTGTGTATCCAGCAACCCAATGCAGTTGGTCAGCCCTCTTTATTATCTAATTTATTTATAAAGTTTTCTCCTTCGATTACGTAAAGATTCAAATTACCATTCGCTATAAAAGTTTTTTTAAAAAAAGAAAATCCGCGTTACATTTTTCAGTAAGGTGGCAACCTTTCGCCATATCGTCGATACAAATGCAAAGTAACGAATGTGAAAAAATACATCTTTCATTGTCCATCTTTACTGATTTCTGCTTGACTTATGTACGGCAAATTCTTGAATCCTAGTTCGCTCTATTAAAGGGAAAGTATTCCACTATCAAAAGGTCGAATCTGCCGAATATTTGACTGTCCAAAAAAAAAGTTATGAATAAATGCTTTTCCACTCTGAAAAGTGGTAATTTTCACATTCGATATTTTGCATTTACAGCGACGATATTTACTTGGAATCTGCTTAAAATTACTGATAAAAAAAAGTTTATACTATATAAATTGTTTCTTATCGACTGGCTAAAATATTTTTAAGTTTTTATATAATGTGTTTATACTCTTCGCTATCAAACAATATAAAAGTTAATAAAATTTTTAAATAAGAAATCTTGTCAATAAAACGTTCCCAGTTATGTAGGTGTCATCAACATATAAGCCCCGAGAAAATTTATTCATACATCCTGCGTCATTTCCCTAAGGAATAAAATAGTTTTAAAAACTGAAAAATTATTCAACGCTGAATCATGCCAGTGACGACTCAGAGGAAAGAAGACTAGAAAAATTGAAGTAAAAATTAAAAACTCAAGACCCGAGAAAATTATAATTCGTTTTTGTTATACGTTTTTTCTGGTGCATCGAATGCTAAGGTCATTGGCAAACGTATTTATAATATTCATGATTCTCGCCATAATAGATAATAATTCCTCTATCGTATCCATAATTAAATACATAAGTTATTATAATATTTAACTGAGTACTCTTTTATTTGTCTATACATAATGGATTTTGTGCTTTGTTCAATGAAGCTAAACAGGAGTTGATTTTGTAGGCCTTCAAATGGTCGTTTCACATTGTTGCGACAAATCAAATTGATGCATTTTCGTTGGTGGCGTTAATTGGTTTATTAGATATAAGAAACGCATGAAATAATTTTAAGAAGTAAAGGCAATATTTGGGATTTGGCTAAGAATCACTATTGGCTTTTTGGAAAATTCAGTTATCTTCAAGCCTTCTTTAGCAAAAAAATGAATAAAAAAAAAAACACTCTCTTGCAATGATCAATGACATAAAAAGGTCTGCCCTTACAAACATTCAACTTTACGAAACGAAAATCTGTTCCACTTAACGAAATCTCAAAAAACTTGCGACCTCTGAATGTGCCCATATTAATTTAAACGCTTACAACATAAACGAGAAAACCGACAGACAGGATTTCTTCAATCTTCCCCAATATTCTACAAGCACTCTGGACCCATACATAGTTTTTCCCATGACCCTTGTGTCTATGTGTTCTTATATTATGAACTTTCCGGATATTTTCTCTTTGATCTAGTAAACCCCCGGGAGAGTTAAATATACCCACGGAGAAGTCATATTTTTCTACAATTTCATCATGTTTCCTAACTGGTAGCTATGGCCTTCCCTCCACCCTCTAGGCATTCATTTGTAATATTTTATCATGGTTTCCTAACTGGTAGCTATGGTATTCCCGCCACCCTCTAGGCATTCATTTGTAATATTTTATCATGGTTTCCTAACTAGTAGCTATGGTATTCCCGCCACCCTCTAGGCATTCATTTGTAATATTTCATCATGGTTTCTTAACTGGTAGCTATGGTATTCCCGCCACCCTCTAGGCATTCATTTGTAATATTTTATTATGGTTTCCTAACTGGTAGCTATGGTATTCCCTCCACCCCCTAGGCATTCATTTGTAATATTTCATCATGGTTTCCTAACTGGTAGCTATGGTATTCCCTCCACCCTCTAGGCATTCATTTGTAATATTTTATCATGGTTTCCTAACTAGTAGCTATGGTATTCCCGCCACCCTCTAGGCATTCATTTGTAATATTTTATTATTGTTTCCTAACTGGTAGCTATGGTATTCCCTCCACCCTCTAGGCATTCATTTGTAATATTTCATCATGGTTTCCTAACTGGTAGCTATGGTATTCCCGCCACCCTCTAGGCATTCATTTGTAATATTTTATCATGGTTTCCTAACTAGTAGCTATGGTATTCCCGCCACCCTCTAGGCATTCATTTGTAATATTTTATTATGGTTTCCTAACTGGTAGCTATGGTATTCCCTCCACCCTCTAGGCATTCATTTGTAATATTTCATCATGGTTTCCTAACTGGTAGCTATGGTATTCCCTCCACCCTCTAGGCATTCATTTGTAATATTTTATCATGGTTTCCTAACTAGTAGCTATGGTATTCCCGCCACCCTCTAGGCATTCATTTTTAATATTTTATTATTGTTTCCTAACTGGTAGCTATGGTATTCCCTCCACCCTCTAGGCATTCATTTGTAATATTTCATCATGGTTTCCTAACTGGTAGCTATGGTATTCCCTCCACCCACTAGGCATTCATTTGTAATATTTCGTCATGGTTTCCTAACTGGTAGCTATGGTATTCCCTCCACCCTCTAGGCATTCATTTGTAATATTTCGTCATGGTTTCCTAACTGGTAGCTATGGTATTCCCTCCACCCACTAGGCATTCATTTGTAATATTTCGTCATGGTTTCCTAACTGGTAGCTATGGTATTCCCTCCACCCACTAGGCATTCATTTGTAATATTTTATTTATTATTTAAAATAAATAAAATATAGTCTCCATGTATATCTGTACTTCGTTCATTTTATCTCCAATATTAGTATTATTATCTCTGTACTAGCCTCGATAATTTGTCCATAATCTGATCTCTTTTTCATTTGATTTTTTGAAAAAATAATTTTTGCTAATATAAAAAAAAAAAAAACATTTATTAACGATTTTCATAGTCCAATATATTGTTGGGCGTTCAAATTATTATTTTCAATATTCTTATCTTCGTGGACGGCGGAACCTCAACAAATAAAATCTTCAACACTCAGTATCACCAACTTTATTTCATCCCTACATGTTTCACACCCTTATTGGTGCCTCTTCAGGGGAAAAAAAATACAAAAATAAAACTTACAGCCTACACCTGAGGAGGATAACCTTCCACCAGTACGGCCACGTCTAGAATGATCATGGTCTGAAAGAATTCAATATGGCGAAAAATAAACAGCTGATCGATAATCGATATGTCATACTTTTAAAAATGTTTAAAAATGAATTTCCAGAAGAAATATAGTCCTGACAATTAAAACCATCTTCCCACCTTCAAAATAAAAACATAATTTTACTTTTTGTCAAATAATTTAATAAAAATAGTATTTAAATGTAGTATTTCCGCTTTTTTATTTACCACTTTTTTCCTATTTCTTATGATATGGATATTTTCCTTTATTCTTCTTTTCAATCTATTTCTTTCTTTACCCAATGTGCTAATATTTTCAAAATCAAAACTATGTTTATATTTTATAGCATGATAAGCCAACGCTGTTTTATTCTCTCCTTTATCAAATATCCATATCATAAGAAATAGGAAAAAAGTGGTAAATAAAAAAACGGAAATACTACATTTAAATACTATTTTTATTAACTTATTTGACAAAAAGTAAAATTATGTTTTTATTTTGAAGGTGGGAAGATGGTTTTAATTGTTAGGACTATATTTCTTCTGGAAATTCATTTTTAAACATTTTTAAAGGTATGACATATCGATTATCGATCAGCTGTTTATTTTCCGCCATATTGAATTCTTTCAGACCATGATCATTCTAGACGTGGCCGTACTGGTGGAAGGTTATCCTCCTCAGGTGTAGGCTGTAAGTTTTATTTTTGTAATTTTTTTCCCTGAAGAGGCACCAATAAGGGTGTGAAACATGTAGGGATGAAATAAAGTTGGTGATACTGAGTGTTGAAGATTTTATTTGTTGACCTTCCGCCGTCCACGAAGATAAGAATATTGAGAAAAGGGTCAGTTGAAGAATAATTATTATTTTCAATTTTCATCGTCCAAAAAGCTTACTGAAACGTTTAAAATATAGGGAAGGTAGATATAGTCAGGTTTCGATCGTGGTATCTTAATAAATCTACATTTTTTAAAGGAAGATGCGTGATAATTTTTTCCGACGTTTCTGCTTGAAATTCAAGCCTTCAGCTGTGAAACAATAAATGAAATTAAAAACATGATATGATAAATGGACGAGGATGAGTTTTCTGTCATTTCTTCTCTATATAAATTAGTATTAACTCTGTCCTTCTTGTATTACCTGATGAGGACCGTACCGTCGGCAAAAATTAACATACATATTTCTATAAAAAATGTAGTTTTACTAAGACACCACGACTGAAACCTTGCAAAATCTACTTTCGCATTCCCAACGGTCAACGATCACTCAATGAAGTTCAAAATATAGATTTAAAAAAAATCTGATTGTTGTTACAAGCAGAAATCCAGCAATTCCTTGACTTCCTATGACCTCGAATATCATTATCTGCAACTCATTATGAAATAATATTGTTTTGAGTATGAAATTTAAGCAATATATTGAATTTGAAGTTTCTATATAGATAATATAGTGAGAGAAATGTTCATATTTTTTCACAATAGTTTGTGTATATTTTAAATATTATTCTTATAACTTATAGTTTATTTACTTTATTTTTATATTGCATTTTTTACCAAATATGTTACTAAATCATCTTGCTGTTTTGGAGCTCCGTAAATTTTTAAATGAATGACTAATAAAAAAAAAATATATTTACATATTTGAAATACATTTCTAGTCCTTACATCCAGATGCTGTTTTCTGTTCGATATAACAGGAGTCTTGGATAGTCAGGAAACGCATTGAATGTCCGAACGACTTCAATTACTTGTGTCTCGGAAGAATGGCTGATGGTTGAGTTGAGTCTTTGTGGTTGGCTTATAGATTTTTCATCGTCCTGCAGAGAGTAAAGGCTGCTGACCGGAACGTCATACGCAAATAACCAGGAGTTTCGCCTCAACACCCACACAAGGGGTCCTTCAAACTACAGGATGGCTTACATGTTAGAAGACAAAGTTTTTATTTATAGTTAATATTTTTTATCAAAAATATTTTCCCAAATAACATTATTGTTCAGCACGCTCCGCGAGAACGTAGCAAGTGAGATTATTCGCATAAAAGAACTTCTTGCAAGAAGAATCTTCATAGCACCTGCCGATTTAATGCCGGGAAATAACCCCCGTTAAGATTCCTCGGGATAAAAATGATATTTCTTTGGACGTTGAAATAACTTTTATTAAATTTATTTAGTTTTTTAGCTTGTATAGAAAATTATTTAAAGTTAATTAAGTCTTTTCTTTGTTACAGGTAAGGAGAAATAAATTATCTGCGGTGACCTGTGTTGCAGGTAGGCTGTGGTATTTTATACTAGGTGATATCCTCTGTTATATGCAGGCCGAAATTGAGACTGTGAAATCCTCGGTTATATGCAGGCAGAAATAGATAGTCTGTAATATCCTCTGTAATATGCAGACAGAAATAGATTCTCTGTGATATCCTCTGTAATATGCAGACAGAAATAGATACTCTGTGATATCCTCTGTAATATGCAGAAAGAAATAGATACTCTGTGACATCCTCTATAATATGCAGGCAGAAATAGATGCTCTGTGATATCCTCGGTTATAAGAAGGCAGAAATAGATAGTCTGTGATATCCTCTGTAATATGCAGGCAGAAATAGATACTCTGTGATATCCTCTGTAATATGCAGACAGAAATAGATACTCTGTGCTATCCTCGGTCATATGCAGGCAGAAATAGATACTCTGTGATATCCTCTGTAATATGCAGGCAGAAATAGATGCTCTGTGATATCCTCTGTAATATGCAGGCAGAAATAGATACTCTGTGACATCCTCTGTAATATGCAGGCAGAAATAGATACTCTGTGACATCCTCTATAATATGCAGGCAGAAATAGATGCTCTGTGATATCCTCTGTAATATGCAGGCAGAAATAGATAGTCTGTGCTATCCTCAGCCATATGCAGGCAGAAATAGATACTCTGTGATATCCTCTGTAATATGCAGGCAGAAATAGATGCTCTGTGATATCCTCTGTAATATGCAGGCAGAAATAGATACTCTGTGATATCCTCTGTAATATGCAGGCAGAAGTAGATACTCTGTGATATCCTCTGTAATATGCAGGCAGAAATAGATACTCTGTGATATCCTCTGTAATATGCAGGCAGAAATAGATGCTCTGTGATATCCTCTGTAATATGCAGGCAGAAATAGATACTCTGTGACATCCTCTGTAATATGCAGGCAGAAATAGATGCTCTGTGATATCCTCTGTAATATGCAGGCAGAAATAGATACTCTGTGATATCCTCGGTAATATGCAGGCAGAAATAGATACTCTGTGACATCCTCTGTAATATGCAGGCAGAAATAGATACTCTGTGATATCCTCTGTAATATGCAGGCAGAAATAGATGCTCTGTGATATCCTCTGTAATATGCAGGCAGAAATAGATACTCTGTGACATCCTCTGTAATATGCAGGCAGAAATAGATACTCTGTGATATCCTCTGTAATATGCAGGCAGAAATAGATGCTCTGTGATATCCTCTGTAATATGCAGGCAGAAATAGATACTCTGTGACATCCTCTGTAATATGCAGGCAGAAATAGATGCTCTGTGATATCCTCTGTAATATGCAGGCAGAAGTAGATACTCTGTGATATCCTCTGTAATATGCAGGCAGAAATAGATACTCTGTGATATCCTCTGTAATATGCAGGCAGAAATAGATGCTCTGTGATATCCTCTGTAATATGCAGGCAGAAATAGATACTCTGTGACATCCTCTGTAATATGCAGGCAGAAATAGATGCTCTGTGATATCCTCTGTAATATGCAGGCAGAAATAGATACTCTGTGATATCCTCTGTAATATGCAGGCAGAAATAGATACTCTGTGACATCCTTTGTAATATGCAGGTAGAAATAGATACTCTGTGATATCCTCTGTAATATGCAGGCAGAAATAGATGCTCTGTGATATCCTCTGTAATATGCAGGCAGAAATAGATACTCTGTGACATCCTCTGTAATATGCAGGCAGAAATAGATACTCTGTGATATCCTCTGTAATATGCAGGCAGAAATAGATGCTCTGTGATATCCTCTGTAATATGCAGGCAGAAATAGATAATCTGTGATATCCTCTGTAATGTGCAGGCAGAAATAGATGCTCTGTGATATCCTCTGTAATATGCAGGCAGAAGTAGATACTCTGTGATATCCTCTGTAATATGCAGGCAGAAATAGATACTCTGTGATATCCTCTGTAATATGCAGGCAGAAATAGATACTCTGTGACATCCTCTGTAATATGCAGGCAGAAATAGATACTCTGTGATATCCTCTGTAATATGCAGGCAGAAATAGATACTCTGTGATATCCTCTGTAATATGCAGGCAGAAATAGATACTCTGTGATATCCTCTGTAATATGCAGGTAGAAATAGATACTCTGTGATATCCTCTGTAATATGCAGGCAGAAATAGATGCTCTGTGATATCCTCTGTAATATGCAGGCAGAAATAGATACTCTGTGACATCCTCTGTAATATGCAGGCAGAAATAGATACTCTGTGATATCCTCTGTAATATGCAGGCAGAAATAGATGCTCTGTGATATCCTCTGTAATATGCAGGCAGAAATAGATAATCTGTGATATCCTCTGTAATATGCAGGCAGAAATAGATACTCTGTGATATCCTCTGTAATATGCAGGCAGAAATAGATGCTCTGTGATATTCTCTGTAATATGCAGACAGAAATAGATACTCTGTGACATCCTCTGTAATATGCAGGCAGAAATAGATACTCTGTGACATCCTTTGTAATATGCAGACAGAAATAGATACTCTGTGACATCCTCTGTAATATGCAGGTAGAAATAGATACTCTGTGACATCCTCTGTAATATGCAGGCAGAAATAGATACTCTGTGATATCCTCTGTAATATGCAGGCAGAAATAGATAGTCTGTGCTATCCTCAGCCATATGCAGGCAGAAATAGATACTCTGTGATATCCTCTGTAATGTGCAGGCAGAAATAGATGCTCTGTGATATCCTCTGTAATATGCAGGCAGAAGTAGATACTCTGTGATATCCTCTGTAATATGCAGGCAGAAATAGATACTCTGTGATATCCTCTGTAATATGCAGGCAGAAATAGATACTCTGTGATATCCTCTGTAATATGCAGGTAGAAATAGATACTCTGTGATATCCTCTGTAATATGCAGGCAGAAATAGATACTCTGTGATATCCTCTGTAATATGCAGGCAGAAATAGATACTCTGTGGTATCCTCTGTAATATGCAGGAAATAGATTCTCTCTAGTATATATTTTTTTTAATTTAAACATATACTTTTTATTACTATAATTATTTGTCAGTGGTTTCTTTCCTTCAACATTTGGAAAAGAGTGAATCGCTACTTTCGCGAGCTCTTAAATAAATAAAATAATGTAAACATATAATAACCAGATATAATAACCAGATATAATAACCAGATATAATTTTCCGTTGCATAGTATAAATCTAAATGTTCTATTTTTTTTTTAGAATGCCTTAAAATATTTTTCTAACATATTTTTTTATCTATGTGGTTTATACCACACCTACTATTGCTTCGCATCTTTTTTTCTTATTTTCTGTTCGAAGTTGTATAGATTGTAATTTACTTTTTTACAATATAAATTAAATTTAATTAACAAAATAAGGCGAAATTTAATTGCTGTCCATGCAATTAGCCTGAAATAATATAGCAGCATTAACAATTAGGAATCGTGTAATTTATACAATTGTTATTTTAAATCAACATAAAACAGTACTTCATTATTTTCATTACCCGTGGTTGTTTTTAGGGAATGTTTTTTGTTCTTAAATGAGGCGATGGACATTTTATGTTAATTAAGATCCTTCTCGAGGGCGGAGGTTAATTGGGTTGTTTATTATTATATACTTTAGGTTCCATCCAATTTTATGTTTATGGAGTAGACAAAAAAAAAAAAAAATCATTCTTGATGATTTGAACTTTTATTAAAGTTACTTATAAGATGAATGTTTTCGGTATATTATCTGGCGAGAGTAAGAGGCGCGAATACTGTAATGGCACTATGCTTCTAGAGACTGATATATATGTATATGTATATATACAGGGTGTCCCGCAAGACGTCATAACTTTACGAGTTTATTGTGCACCTCATTTGTAGTTCATTGATGCAAAAATGAGCGTTCTAGCTAAAAATGTAACAGAGCTACTCAAAATTTGTCTATTTTAAAAACTACCTACTTTTTTTTTTTTTTTTTTTTTTTTTTTTTTTTTTTTTTTTTTTTTTTTTTTTTTTTTTTTTTTAAAGAAACGCTGTGTTTTCGGGATTTCCGATCAGTGTATTGTAAATAAAGACAACATTGTTAAAATCAACATTAAATTTCCAATAACAAACACCCGTTAGGTGCTAATGACCCTGGCAGTCGGAGCACCTATAATTAATAAAAAAAGTCCGTCACGCAGGAGCTGCATAACTAAGCACTTTCCTCAGAATTTGGGTAGTGTAGATTGCTTTCCAGAACAATTTGCTTAAAATATCCTACATAAATAAAATAAAAACATGAATAGTTCTCTTTTAAATTTGTAATGAGTAACTGATCAATTAATAATTTGCTTCCAGAGTTATGTTTACACATGGTATCCTATTACACTACGTAATAAATACAAAAAACCTCATATTATCGTATTTTGATCTAACGCAGGAACAGGATACAGTCACTCTAGTGGTAGAAAGCGCTCCTTGCGGTGGCTTTGTGAACCTACGTCTGACGGGCTTTTCTATTGAAATATATTACAAATTAAACCCCCGCTTTCCGATTGACCGATTCAGCTCATTTTTACAACACTTCCTTCTCATGAGTTACCCACGACGTATACCGCGTTTCGTTACAATACAGCAGAAATTACGACCGGTATGAGTATATTAAGAATTTGGGTCAAAAGAAAACCCCCCCTTCTAATGAACCGATTTAGTTTATTTTTACAACACATATTTACCTGTAGATTACCACTACGAATACCGAGTTTCGTCGAAATATACCAAAAATCACGGCTGGTTGTGGCGAATTGGTATTGTGGGTCCGGAGTAAACCCCCCCTCCTAATGAACCGATTTAGTTTATTTTTACAACAGTTATTTACCTGTGGATTACCACTACGAATACCGAGTTTCATCGAAATATACCAAAACTCACGGCTGGTAGTGGCGAATTGGTATTATGGGTCCGGAGTAAACCCCCCCTTCTAATGAACCGATTTAGTTCATTTTTATATCTCACTTTTCTCTCTATATTACCACTACGAATACCAAGTTTCGTTTAAATATAACAAATATTACGGCTGACATAGTCAAATTAGTGTTTTGGGTTCGGGGTAAACCCCCCCTTCCGGTGGACCGACTTTGGTGGTTAACGAACTCGTTCAATCGTTTGCTAATTGAATGCTATATACCAAGTTTCGTGACGAAAAAACAAAAACTCTGGCCGCTATCGTGTTAACAGACACACACACACACACATATATATATATATATATATATATATATATATATAAATTTTAACGGAGGTCATTTTCGGTGTCTACTAGGTAGGATCGATAAAGATTTGAAGAAATTTTTCAAAAATTCCGTCATGAGTCCAACCTCAATAGCTACTTTCCTTCGGAGGGAAGTGCTAAAAGGAACACTTGTTATTGAAATATTATCAACACCAGTTATATTAACTAATTATCTAACTATTAATTAACATTAATTAATATATATTTGTCATTGGTATGTAGTTTCTTATTTCTTTGTAAAATCAATTAATGTTACTAATTACTATTAAAATCAATTATTGTACCTTTTTATTTTTTCATTCTACTCCTTCTAAGAATTTAAGACGATATGCTCTTTTATAAGTTAATTGTATTTATAGTTCTGTTATCTATCACAATTATAAACTTTTTTTTTTTTGTTTCTGTATTAATTTCTTTTTTTGTCATTTTAGCTGACGAAGGCTACCAATAGCCGAAACGTCCGAAATATAGATTTTTTAAAACAAAATCATATTGAGGTTTACATTATTATCATATTACATTGTTTTGGCTACCTGGACACGAGGACATCGATATGAGTACAGCAGTGGACTTACAGGCAAAACTGGCTACAAACCGACCCTTACCAGATATAAACACTGTGACGTCATCAGACTTGACTAAAACCTTACGAACTAACACACTGTTCGAATGGGAGAAATATTGGTTTAAAAGTAATTGCAAATTAAGAGAAATTAAAAATACGACCAAAGCCTGGGTAAAAGAACAATTCTCTCGTAGAGACGAAGTAATTTTATCCAGGCTTCGGATAGGACACACCCGACTCACCCATTCGTACTTACTAGACAAAACAGAAAGACCCCTTTGTCGACAATGCAACAGAACTCTAACTGTCAAACATGTACTGACCGACTGCAGACAACGCAGCAACTTGACGATTCCTTATGACTTACATGATTTACTGACAGAGGATAGTCCATACATCCACATACTTCTTACACATCTCAAATCAACGCTCTTTTATTCCAAGATATAACTATATGTCTCCTACAATCGAAATGATTTTTGGCCTTTTTTTTTTTTTTTTTTTTCTCTCCATTAGTTTTTATTCTATATGAATAATTTTGTTGCCTTATAATTTCCTCTTGTCTTATTTTCTTTATTACTTTTTTTTTTTTTTTTTTTTTTTTTATTACAATCAGACTGCGACATTAACGGACCTTGATTCTGCTATCCATATGAGTTTATCGTTACAGTCACGGAACTCATAATTAATAAAATAAATATTGAGGTTTATTTAGCCGAATCCCAACCATTCCATCTTTACTTATCACCTCGACGGCTAACTATCTAATCATCATATATATATATATATATATATATATATATATATATATATATATATATATATATTACAGGGTGTGCCACGAGGGCCCTGAGGGGCAGATACTATAGAGGTATCTGATTCATGACCATACGGCACACTAGGGAGATAGCATGGTCAGTACTATGCTCCGGCCGCCTGATTTTCCCCTTGGCCGCTTCGACTGCTAGAGTCATTAGCACCCAAGGTACCCTTTATTAAATTAATTAAAGGCTGGGTTGGCCTAGGGACGGTCAGGGAGGCCGAATTCAACCTCAACGAAGACACTAGAAGAAAAAATCTTTAGTGCTTGCTCGGGATTTGAAAACCTCGTCCCCAATATACATATATATATATATATATATATATATATATATATATATATATATATATATATATACATAGTTTGTATTGAGAAGAATAGCACTTCAGTGAATATGTTTACAAGCAGACAATGACTATTGCATTTTCGTGCAGATGTGAAGTGCGGGACCAGCTGTATTGGAGCCCAGAACGCCTGTGCGGCCCCCCTCATTTTCCCATCGAATCCTAACAGTTGTAACAACACAACGACTACCTCTCCTTTATTCTTATTCAATCTTGCGGACTTTTAACTGGGAGTTTGTGTAGACAGTATTCATATTTTTTGGTTGGCGCCCTTTTTATCTCTTTTTGTACAATATTATTCGGACTGATGATAAATGACAATAAAACATCGGTATTTTTTTTTATGTAAGCCAGCAGCATTAATTATTCTGTTTATTTTTAATTTTTGTGTCCGGGTATGCTTTGTTTATCCTCAAGAGTGCTCGCCTTCTAAGTAGCAGTGGTAATTATGTTTCAATTAGGATTTAAAAATACATAATTTTTTACTTTTTTCAAAAAGTAATTATTAGCACTTTCCTAAGTAATAGCCTATTATTTTTTTTTGTGGGAATGTATGTAATGGCCGTTTCTGTGTCAAGTATGTGTGTTTCTATTTTTTTCTGTGGGTTCGACTGTGGTAGGTTGTGTTTCAGCCCTTTATCTAGTAGTTAATTAATTAATTTAGTAGTAAATTTGATAGTGGGGAGGTTGATGATGCGTTCGTGGAAAGTGGTATTTGTCTTAGGTTGTCTGTTGTTGAGTTTAGCTAGTAATAGTATATGTCGGTGTCAGTTTGTCAGTAAGGCATTGTGTGTTGAATCTAATGTTGGCTTTTGTGTTGTGTATTTTTAATATCTTGTCAATCATGCGTGTTTTTTTTTTTTTTTTTTTTTTTTTTTTTTTTTTTTTTTTTTTTTTTTTTTTTTTACGGCGCATCTACATCTAGGTCATTAGCGCCGACATCCAGGGTGCAGCGAGGAATTTTACCAGCGAGCCGCGGGATGATAAAATTCCTGCCGGAGGTTGGGAATCGAACCCACCATCTCCCGCTTATGAATCCAAGGCGCTAGCCATTAGACCACGGGAGACCCCTCATGCGTGTTAGTAGTACCTTAGCCTGACTGGCTGTGTTAGGTAAATACTCTAAGGGGTTAGATCCGCCAGTAAATATACTGTTGTCATACCGGTTGGTGGAGACCGTCGTCACTGGCATCGCTGCGAGTACTGTGGGCGAGCGCTTTCGACACTTGAAGTACTGCCGGACCTAACCCCTTAAAGTATTTACCTAACACAGCCAGTCAGGCTAAGGTACTACTAACACGCATGATTAACAAGACATTAAAATTACACAACACAATATCTAACATTAGATTCAAATAACAACGCCTTACTGACAAACTGACACCGACATATCCGGTAAACGTGCACAGGAGTGATAGTCCAGTCAACGAACAGTTATAGATGGAAATTTTTGGAACAAAATTTCTGACTTTGTTTGGGATGGATAGGAGGTGAACATATCAAAAGTTCTCGCCCGTAGCCTTTGTGCCGGGGGTGAGGGGGGGGGGGGGGTTAGAAGGTCCCATTTTTCGGGTTTTCACTTATATCTCGGAAACCCTGCGTCCTAGCGACATGACTATTCTATAACAAATGAAAGCTGATTAAATTTCCTACAAGTTCTATTCAACAAAGTTTTTCGAGATATCTTTAGTTTTCGAAATATCCGCTCTTGAATGTCTGTCATTTTGGGAAACAATTTTTTTTCTATTCTCGACCGGATATCTCTTTAACGATGACCCCAAAAAATGAATGTCGGCTATAGGGTTGTAGCGCATTCCATTCGCTTCAATAATATATATTACGTTACTATTTTATGTATTTTCTTTCAAACGTTATATACGCACTCACATGGTCTTAGCAAAACCATTGCCAATATAATGAACAAGATCTTATATAATTGAGTGTGAATATCTGGTTAGTGGGCCCAAAATTATATATTTCGTGCTATTTATACGTCCACTACTCACTATATTTACATAATGGAGTATATTTTGGAAAATACATAATACATTGACTGGGAATAGTGAAAAATTGAAAGGTTCATTGGTCGACTGTTGTCGCCAGATATCACTATGAACATTAAAACTGTTTTCACGTTTGAAGGAAAATACATAAAATAGTAAAGTTATAAATATATATATATATATATATATATATATATATATATATATATACATATATATTTATTATTGAAGGGAATGTAATGCTCTACAACCCTATAAACGGCATTTATTTTTTTGGTTTATCGTTAAAGAGTTATCCGGTCAAAAAGAGCAAAAAGTGTGTTTTTTCCCAAAATGGCAGACATTCAAGAGCGGATATTTCAAAAACTTAAGATATCTCGAAAAACTTTATTGTATAGAACTTGTAGGAAATTTAATCTGCTTTAATTGTTTATAGAATGGTCATGTCGCTAGAACAAAGGGTTTCCGAGATATTAGTGAAAACCCTAAAAATGGGACCTTCTAAACCCCCCCTCCCCCCCGGCAAAAAGGCTACGGGTGAGGACTTTTGATATGTTGACCTCCTAACTAGCCGAAACAAAGTTTTGAAGTCAAAAATTGTGTTCCAAACATTTCCATCTATAACTCTTAGTTACCTGGACTATTAGTCGCTAAAGTTCATATTTCATGATGAACACTTAAATTATTTTTACGTTTGAAGGAAAATACATAAAATAGCAAAGTAATATATATTATTGAAGGGAATGCAATACTCTACAACCATATAACCGTTATTTATTTTTTGGGTTCATCGTTGAAGAGTTATCCCGTCAATCCGGGGAAAAAATATGCGGCAAAAGTGTTTTTCCCCAAAATGACATACTTTCAAGTGCGGATATTTCGAAAACTAAAGATATCTCGAAAAAGTTTATAGAATAGAACTTGTAGTAAATTTAATCAGCTTTTATTTGTTATCGAATAGTCATGTCGCTAGGACTCAGGGTTTCCGAGATATAAGTGAAAACGCAAAAAATGGGACCTTCTGAACCCCCCTCCCCCCGCCACAAACGCTACGGGCGAGGACTTTTGATATCTTCACCTCCTATCGAGCCTAAACAATGTTACGAAGTCCAAAATTGTGTTCCAAAAATTTCCACCTATAGCTATTTTTGCCTACACTGTGAGGTTAGTTTTGGTGAATACTCCGACTAGGCAGCTTCGTGTTGTGCTTACTTCACTGTATACTCTCTGCACTCGAGTATTATAGGCCTTTTTGCTCGTTCTGTATTGTTTAGCAGTGTTAAAGTGATTATGTCTGTCCGAAAACGGAACCGAATTTTTGAGGATTGCATTGAAATTTAGGGATCAGACCCCTGTTTGTGGCGAGTTAAGAGCAAGAAATACCATAACCGTCTGTTTTTTGCTGTTTATAGCCCTTAACAAACCCACCAAAGCAATCACGTCATCTTGTCCTCTCGCCATTTCTATACTGTAGAAATCCTTCACTCGTCCGGTTTACCGTATTGTTTGTGAACTCTCGCCTGTACAAGTATATTGTACAGATATACCTGTACGGGTAAACCTTTCCGGTCTAACCGGAACGTCTATGGCCGCCCATACAAATAAAGTCGACCGGAAGTCACATTGCTTCCAGTCGGAGTCTCTAGTCCCAAGTATTCTGGGCCTTAATGTTATCGTTCTTATGGACTTACCAGTATTTCTGGTTGTATTATTATTAATTATTATGCTAAACTGGGTAGGAGCGGTGAATACAAAATTAGTCGCGGAGTGGGGATAAAGGAGGAGGTGGAGTGGGGGGAGTGAAAAGGGAGGGGGAAGCAGACAGCCTAACTTGCCTGACTTAACAATGCTTTAGACACTTTTCCAAGCTTTCTTTAGTTTATCTTGCCTTTTATCTTTCCAAACTTATATTAAACTTAGAGCTGTCTGCGATTACTCAAGTACTAACCTACTTATCTCTAGATTAGCCCTCTTTTATCTTATTTATAAAATACAATTATTGGGGCTTTACGAGACTAACAATAAGCCACGATTTTCTTCTTTTTAGCTTCTTAAATTTAATAAATACTCAGCATTATTATATTTTCTCTTTTCGTTTGGATTACTAGGAGTTACTGTAGTAAACAATACTATTTATATTGCCATTTCTAGCGTGCTTACCTTCTCCGTGGAAATCGGCTTAGGAATAAAATTCACATAATTTAGAGAAAACCCCTATTTGTGAGAAACACATTCACCTACATATAACAATTTGGCAATAAACATTTGTTCTAATTTTTCGTTTCTTGCAAAAAATTTTTTTTTTTTTGGCTCGCGGGCTACTCTTGGAAAAAAATAAATTTATTATTTAAAAAAAAAAAAAAAAACTGAAGAAATAATGTACAATTAAATTAATTTAATTAAAAAGGTCAAAACTCTGAGTACTTTAACAAGGTTTTTTTTGCAAAACATTTGTGCTCAAAATGGTTCTTTGCTTATGGTCAGTATCTTTAATATGCACAAAAACACCAACAACACATATTTCTAAATGAAGTACTTAGGAGGAAATCACTGACGAACTGGGGCTGTTTGGAAAGGATGTGGCTGGAACCACCTTGGGTAGCCTTTTGGGGTTTGTCAGACTCTGAAGATGGTAGCAGGAGCTGCCGACAGCGCTAAGTACAAAAAATAAAATTGTTGTGAAGGGACGTGACGTTGTTTCATTTGACTTAAGTAACATACTAAATAATTAAAAAAAAAAAAAAAATTGGTCGGCTTCTAAGTCCAAAGTATCGATAATGAAATTTGTGAATGTATATATATATATATATATATATATATATATATATATATATATATATATATATATATCGACTTCAAATCGCTAGCAAGCACTAAAGATTGTTTCTTCTAGTGTCTTCGTTCATGGGTAGAATTCGGCCTCCCTGACCGTCCTTAGGCCAACCCAGCCTTTAATAAATTTATTAATGGGTACCTTGTGCGCTAATGACTGTAGCAGTCGAAGCAGCCAAGGGGAAATCAGGCGGCCGGAGAATAGTACTGACCACACTATTCCCCTAGTTTGCCGTTTGGCCATGAATCAGACACCTCTTTAGTATCTGCCCATCAGGGCCCCCGTAACCTGTTACGGGACTAATTTTATATATATATATATATATATATATATATATATATACACATATATATATATATATATATATATATACACATATATATATATATATATACACATACATATATACATAACAAATATACTTACATACATCCTCGGCGACTGCAGCACATTCCTGGCCCTAGCCTGCAAAAGAAATCGCCCCCTCATATCTGTCCCTAGTCTCGCCCACCAGCTTGACGCCTCCAGCCGCATCGCATCCCTGAAAACTAATATATATATATATATATGTGTATATATATATATATATATATATATATATATATATATATATATATATATAAAACTTTACGGGTAACTAGGAAGATGAGTGGTTTGTACTCTCCACTATCCGTTTGATTCGCATCTTTGCAGGATTAAATCTTAATTAGCACATATTTTGCAATAATATTGTTTCTTGGTGTAATATTAATATTTGTTATCCAGGGCTCTTCAAAGGTTTAATCCCTCCGGCAAATTAGCTGCCTAATCATTTTTATTGAGTCGAGGAAAATATTTTCCGAAGAGAGGTTTTCATTAGCGCGGTATCCTAAGAATCGCCTAAAATATTCTAAGGTTTTAAAGGAAGATTGGTAGGATATTGGATATTAGGGAGGAAGGACTACAGGTTAATCCTGGAAGGAGAATCCTTTGAAGACGAAGGACTCGGGAGGCGATCAACTCTCCCCCTTTAATGAGCCTAGAATTAATAAATTAGAAAGAGAAGATGGCGAACCCAGCCGTGAGGGGGCGACTCCCCCCTAAAACCCCTGGAGCACGCCCATATTTTCGGGGGGAGGAGGAAGGGCTTACCTCGGTATTCATTAGGTATACTCCTTCAAAGATTTACCAGGATTTTACCTGAGATTCCAATCAGTCATCTCTGGGGAGGGGGGTTTTAGGCTAAAAAAAAAAAAGCTTTGTAAAACCTAAAGCCTGTATTTCCGATAAACCTACCGCTTTATCTCTTTAGGCATCTAGAATGATAAGTTTTTACATATATTTTTTGCCGGCTTATGTTTATTATTATTTATTGTTGTTGCTCGGCATTTTTGGCGTATTCCCCTCCAAAAAAACCTTCTAAACTCACTCAAGAGAAGTATACTATTGTGGGATCACCAATCTGTCCATTTTTCCCCTGGTGATTCTGCATCGAAAAATAATCTACACGTGTCCGAGCGTTTCGCCCAATGCGTCTTAGGAGCCGAGAAATAAAAAAAAAATTGAGTTGAAACTTGCTTTATTTTATATCTCGAGTTTGAAAAATGATACTGGCATGATTCTCTTGCCAACGAGCATTATACATTTTTTCCTACTCCAAAAATAATAGCAGATTTAAAAACAGGACATAACAATATGTTAGCCAAAAATTTACTTGACGTTTTGAAATTCAATATCTCATCTTGAGGTAACTTTTACGTACATGGACTCTTTGAATAGAAGAGAACAAATAAATAGAAAATATATGATTAAATATAATTTTAAAAACATAATTAAAAAAATGCATTGCAATAAGAGAGAAAGTTTTGTCTAAAGATAGGAACTAGTCGTCTAGTCTTCGCTCAATGAAGAGTCTGCCTCTATTCTCACAGACCTCCATGGGCGTATATAGAAAATAATTTCGGAGGGGGCTGGGAAAATTTCGGGGGGGGGGGCTGAGACCATTTCCGGTGTATGGAATACTAACAATTTAGATCTTGGAAGAGTTTTAGCCAGATTAAACGCTATTACATCCAAAATAGAATATGTTTTATGAACTAAATGATCTTATTGAATTTATTTTTAAGGTTTTTATGCAATTTTTACCGATCAAATCAAAATTTCGGGGGGGGGGCTGTAGCCCCCTCAGCCCCCCCCTTATATTCACCCATGCAAGCCTCCGACGTAAGATGGGTGAACTTTGGAATTTGGTAGGGCAACATTCAAAGCGTAAAGCTTTACTTATGATATTAATATTGGATCCCATACTACCAAATACGTAATCCTACCTGAATTCTTCTAGTCCCTATAGATTTTTTTTTTTTTTATTTATTTATTTGTTTGGTGCATCTACTGCTAAGGTCATTAGCACCATACAAAATTGTTTCATTTTTTACCATATGATAAAATAATTTTTACTAGGCATTTAACAAAATATAAACCTAGATTAGATAAGAATTGATCCTAAATCTACTACTAAAGATACGATATATTATGACTTAAAATCTAAACTTAACTTATGCTATATTATGTACAAATTTACAAATTATTGGTAGTATCCTTTTTAAGAAATACTGGATCTACCCTTAAAACTAACTAGAAGTTAACGAGTAATATTTACATATTTACGAATTCAAAATTCACTCAATAAATACTCACACACACACACCACACACACACACACACACACACACACACACACACACACACACACACAAACACGTAGGCACACACACGTTAAATAAATTACATTCACTCTTGTTGGACACATGAATTAACAAAATATTTTTACACAAATCGTCAATATTCTATTGCATAGTCTTGGATTTCTCTTATATTTGGCAGAAAACTTTAATGTCCTTCAGATAATCTATCAGCCTTTTCACAGATTGCTCTTCTCTACACAACAACTCTTTGGCTTATTTGGCAAATGGTGTCTCCGCCTTGCATCTTCAAGCCCCGGGCACTCCACCAGGATGTGCATTACATCTAGGAGAGCATCACATTGCTCGCAATGGGGACGGCGTCGACCAACAAGATGATACCCATGAGTTAGGCGCGTGTGACCTATTCTCAAACGGGTAACGATCACATCATCTCGTATTTTCAGGCTGCTTACAGGGCTACCAACCATCACGGAGCTCTCAACGTTTTTAATAAATCTTTCTATATTGTTATAATCATCCTGCCATTTATTCGTTACTAGGAGTTTCATGTAACTCTTCGCATCGTTCAAATGAATGGGTCTAGAACCTAGAGACTTCTCAATACAAAAACTAGTTGATAGTTTCGGGCGACGTTTATTATCAACTTTTATTGATCTGTGTGTAGAGTCTTATTCTGATGCGCTTACTCAATTATGTGTGCGTAGGTGGAGTGGTGGGTTAAACCCCTCCAATTAACTGATTAGTAATTTTTAATGGCTGTAATAATTTGTAAATGTTTTATTCTGAAAACCAGAAAATATATCTATTTATTTTAATTTTGACGTCTACATATGCATAACATTTTTGGTATGGATTTTGGACACTTTTCTATATACGATAGGGTGGACGTTTTCAATTTATCGAAAAAAAAGTTGCAACGATACCACGATAGGCACGAAACGCTCACACCTTAAAATCAGCACATTAAAAGTTGGTGCCAACGGCCATAGCCACGTTGAGTGCACCGGTTCCCGTAGATCACCGAACTTAAGCAACATCGGGCTTGGTCAGTACCTGAATGGGTGACCGACCACGTGCTGTAGGTATTAGAAAAGGGTGGCAACCTGTAGATAGCCCCAAGCTAATGGCCAAGATGTAGATGCGCCGTTAAAAAAAAAAAAAAAAAAAAAAAAAAAAAAAAAAAAAAAAAAAAAAAAAAAAAAAATTAAAAGTTGGTATAGTAACACCAAACATTATTTTTACTTCTCTGATAAATACGTTATACATTTCTTCCAGACGATTCACTGCTGAGTGTTGTGCTGGCAGCCATGTAGCTCCAATCGGTAGAACTCCTTACTCCTTACTCGGTATTACTTACTTCAGCAATTTAATATTTTAAACATTTTTTTTTCTTGTACCTTCGTCTATTTATTTATAACTCTCTTTATTTGGGTTGAAAATTTTCTGTATGTCCATATTCTGATCAATATGCGCTCTCAGTTATTTCAATTAAATCAGGCAGTTAGTTTAAATCAGGCACTAAAAGAAATAATCGCTAAACAGGCCTCAAGGGAACTATGATAAAATAAATAAATCACAAAATTAAATCAGAAAGTAATGGTGTTATTACATTTAGGGTAAATTTTCTCTTAATTAATTAGATAATAAATATTAGGGAAAGGAGCTAGAGCCGGGCCTGTATTAAGTATGACTTAGAAAATTTATTATGGTTGGAGTATTGAATAGCCACCCTCAAGCCTTTTGCTACATTATAAAGTGCCGAGAGCGGGGGGTTGGTTTGGTTTCCCGGCGATTTTTATGGTCTCTCTCGTCTTGAGAATATTATAAAGGCATTCTTAAGTATTCAACGGCCCTTTTAAGGTTACGCAGCTCCATTTTTACTCAAAAGGCCGGTTACTCTGAATTATTTACCACTTGGCTTAATTAGCCTATTTAACGCGAATATTTAACCCGTTTTTTTATGATTTTATGCTTTTGAACCTTTAGATGGAATCATTAATTTCATTATTTAATATTTAATTGCCCTTTAATTTGTTCTTACATTTTTTATGTATATGTTTTTTTTTCTCGATTAATTTATTTTTCATAAAAAGGAATTTTTAATTAGTGTAATGCTGATTTAAACAGCATTGGAACAACATCCAGCAAACGTCCAATCTCTGTAAGGAACACAGCCCAGATTATTTAACTTTCTTATTTATTTGTGGTGTTTTACGTACCATACAATAGTAATGTAACATAAATCTTTCTTTTCTTGCGTTATTAGAAACTTATATACAATATTTTTACAATGAATACGTTCTGTCATCAATGGAATATGGATGTTTTTAAACGACACCATTAATTAAAAAAAAAAATTGTTCATTTCAAATCAGGACCTTGGAAGAGAAAGGGTGAATAACGAAATCCGGATGTTGGGAAATCTAAGTCAAAGTTCTAGAAGTGCTTCAGGAAAGCAAAGGCGAATGTTTACTCGATGAAATGCTGATAAACCTGATAGGAAAAGTATGCAATAGAAATTCCATCTTTTAATTTTAGTTTATACGATTGATTTACAGGTAACAAAATGCTAGGAGGGGCGTTTCTGACCCGGGATTCGCCCTTGAAATCTAAACTTAAATTTTTCATAGATGATGTGCTATTGACTTTAACTTGAAATTGGGAGGGAACTAAAGGCAGACCAGAGTAAGAAGGTGTAGCTTCGTGCTACCTACATGTTTCTGACTCAGAAAACAAAATAAAGAAAAAGTAGATTTCTCGGATTCGCCCTTTTTCTTCCAAGGTCCTGAAATTGGGAGGGAACTAAAGGCAAACCAGAGTAAGAAGGTGAAGCTTCGTGCTACCTACATGTTTCTGACTCAGAAAACAAAATAAAGAAAAAGTAGATTTTTCGGATTCGCCCTTTTTCTTCCAAGGTCCTGAAATTGGGAGGGAACTAAAGACAAACCAGAGTAAGAAGGTGTAGCTTCGTGCTACCTACATGTTTCTGACTCAGAAAACAAAATAAAGAAAAAGTAGATTTCTCGGATTCGCCCTTTTTCTTCCAAGGTCCTGAAATTGGGAGGGAACTAAAGGCAGACCAGAGTAAGAAGGTGAAGCTTCGTGATACCTACATGTTTTTCACTCAGAAAACAAAATAAAGAAAAAGTAGATTTTTCGGATTCGCCCTTTTTCTTCCAAGGTCCTGAAATTGGGAGGGAACTAAAGGCAGACCAGAGTAAGAAGGTGAAGCTTCGTGATACCTACATGTTTCTCACTCAGAAAACAAAATAAAGAAAAAGTAGATTTTTCGGATTCGCCCTTTTTCTTCCAAGGTCCTGAAATGGCTTCGTACAAACAAATATTGATTCTGAAATATTACCTCAAAAGTTTTTCAATAATTTTTATGAAATAAGCATAAGATTTGATGATATATAAACGCGTTTTCATACTAGCAATTTTATTAAACTTGTCCTTTCAGTTCACATACATATCGTTTGGAAACAGTTTGGGCATTCAATTTTGGTTGTAATTTTGGATTTTGTAATAGGGGTTTCTTTCGAAAGAAAAATATATGTAACAAAACAATTTTCTCCAGTTCCTTTAGGTGTTTTGGGGGTGTTACAATCTGTATAGCCGCCCTATTGGAAATCCATTACACTGAGCTAATAATCAACAAGCGGATGGATTGCATGTCTTGCCATATGCAAAAGGTTTACCTTTATGTAATTAGGTTGTATACTTACTTTACTTGTATTAATGACCTTGAAGAGGGTTCAAAATGGACATGAAACCGGTAGGGCAGTTTTAATATAGTGACAAGCATGTAGAAGTGTTTTAGCACTTTCCTCCGAAGGAAAGTAGCTATTGAGGTTGCACTCATGACGGAATTTTTGACAAATTTCTTCAAATCTTTATAGATCCTACCTAGTAGACACCGAAAATGACCCCCGTTAAAATTTATATATATATATATATATATATATATATCTGTTAACACGATAGCGGCCAGAGTTTTTGTTTTTTCGTCACGAAACTTGGTATATAGCATTCAATTAGCAAACGATTGAACGAGTTTGTTAACCACCAAAATCGGTCCACCGGAAGGGGGGGTTTACCCCGAACCCAAAACACTAATTTGACCATATCAGCCGTAATATTTGTTATATTTCAACGAAACTTGGTATTCGTAGTGGTAATATAGAGAGAAAAGTGAGATATAAAAATGAACTAAATCGGTTCATAAGGAGGGGAGGTTTATTCCGGACCCGCAATACCAATTCCCCACTACCAGCCGTGATGTTTGGTATATTTCGACGAAACTCGGTATTCGTAGTGGTAATCTACAGATAAATATGTGTTGTAAAAATAAACTAAATCGGTTCATTAGGAGGGGGGGGGGGGGTTATCCGGACCCCTCCTGTTTCTGCGTTAGATCAAAATACGATAATATGAGGTGTTTTGTATTTATTACGTAGTGTAGTAGATACCATGTGTAAACATAACTCTGGAAGCAAATTAATAATTGATCAGTTACTCATTACAAAATTAAAAGAGAACTATTCAGGTTTTTATTTTATTTATGTAGGATATTTTAAGCAAATTGTTCTGGAAAGCAGTCTACACTACCCAAATTCTGAGGAAAGTGCTTAGTTATGCAGCTCCTGCGTGACGGACTTCTTATTTCTTCAATTGCCCTTCTGCCTACTGGTTTCCTTCACTTATCAATTCATGTAAAACGTACGGTGTGTAAGGTGAAGTCCCAAGCAGTAAGTAAGTAGATGATTTGTCGTGTGAATTGTATTCCACCAGCTCTTATTAATAGGGGTACATATTTTTTACCTATTTTTATTAAGAATGTGATGAATTTACAGAAATGAAATCTAGTTTGGATCTATAAATTTTAACGCGATCCATTCATCGCTAATATTGTTCTTTTTTATTTGAAATCTGTACAAAATAAAAAGTGTTCAATGATGAAGATTTCAGTGACGCAGAGTAAACTAATCAGTTCCTTTTGAGTAGGTCCGTGTCTATACGTCCTTAGTGTTCTATTGGCTCTTTCTGTTTTGTCTAGTTAGTACTAATACGTAAGGAGGGTGTGTCCTATCCGAAGTTTTGATATGTATTATTGCTGTTGACAACTTATAATTTTTTTAAATTTACCTATAACATTATCAATTTCTAACAAATCATCACAATCCACAGAAAAATGTTCTGTATTGAATTTAAAACACCCGGAGCGGGAGTCGTTGCCCCTTCATGGGACCCGAATGAATGCAATTGGCATTGCCTTGAATGGAATTAACCCTTTCGACTTGCAGATTCCTCAGCCAATGGCATGAATTAAAGCAGGCAATACCGCAAGCTGAAACAAATCCTTGAATAGCCTCGTTTAGGTCTGATTTTTGATATATTTTCTTTGAAAAACTCTAAATTTACTTCCAATTTCAATTAATATGTGATTTGCCTTCCGGGTCTGTAGGGTACCACAGCTATTTTAGGCCATAGCTCAAAGGTGTAACCTAACTGTGACAAATACTGGAATTTTTGTAGATAGAATGTTCTAGTGACATTCCCATCAAGTTTTCAATATATAACAACAAAATAAAACTTTCTTTGAATAAATGTATCACAACTACTTGGACCCCCCTCAGGAAATTGATTAATTAAATTAGCATAGCGCTATTATTTTAAGAGGCTAATCTTCTTCCATAAAATAAGTCAGAACAGTTCTGTGAATAATCACCGTGTGATGTATGAACGTCAGATGATAAATAATCAACTTCTTAGGCACTTGAAGTTAATACCCCCAAAAACAATGAAAAAACAAAACAATCAATTAAAGTAATTAAATCATGTGTCTCATGACGATCTGACGTTATTTATTTATGTAAGGCCATCTTACATAAGTTTGGCCAGGAGCAGTCAGGTTAGTCTACGAGTTATATTAATAGGTATGACTATTTATTTTGGGGATTATTTTTAAACATGTAGCAAATCTATTATAAAACAGCTGACGTACATACGCCATATTGTATTTTCTCAGCCTACAATTGAGATCACTACCGGTGTATGGTTGTCCTTTTCTATAGAAAGCCGTAAGGTTTATAATGTATCGATGTATCCCCAAGTAGTTATAAAACATTCAGAGAGTAGTATTTTTATTTTAGACAAAGTATGTGTTTTGTTGAGTCAGTACCATCGCTCAATCCTTTGAAGATATATAGTATCAGGCTGTACCGTATGAAATGTCAGTTTTGGACTTGCCGATTTCCTTCAAATGTCTTGAAACAGTCGTGGCTCCTACTCCGAGTTCTTTGGCATATTCCCTAGTGCTTTTTGAGGGACAAGCATCAACCCTTTCTTTCAGGTGGTCATTGTCAAGCTTGGTTTCTCGCCTTCCTCGCTCCTCGTTGTCAAGGTCAAAATTTCCACGTCGAAACCTGGAAAACTACCCTAAACAGTTCGTTCATTCACCGTTCCCTCCCCGAACGCCGTGTTAATGTTCATACACGCCTCAGCAGCGCTATGACTGAACTTAAATTCATAACGAAAAATAATACGGATTTCCGTTGAAGTCATAATTTAAGTTTTATTTTTTTCTCAGTGGATCGTTCTCACAACACAGTACGCAAGTTACTGATTAAATTAATAGGAATAAAAGAGCTTTAATTCTATATGAATAACAATGATGTTTGTAAAAAAGGGGAAAGGATTAAATGGCAAAGAACAACTGACATTTCATACTTAGCCCAACCCAGTATATGCGTTTTTGAACCTTTTGATATGTTCTTAGAGTCTTGTATAAATCAAAACCTTTAAATATTAAGTAACATGGACTGTGAAATTCTCTTTATTAATCCTGTCGACATTCTTAACATTTCCACAGCTCTACGGTGTCCCACATGGAGGAATTCTCAGCCTCCTCCTCTTCGTTCCCTATACTTACTCTTCCATTCTATCTACCGTTACAGTACACTTGTGTATTTATACGACTTGTCTAACTACAGTCGCCACACCATTTCCGCAAATACTAAACCTCTCTTAATCCCCTAGAACATTTTAATCGTATATGAAGATGGCTGAAACCGACGAAAAACTGTGTAATCAAGCACTGCTAGCCAAATATTATACACGCCTCGCTTGTCCGCCTGCACAGTGCAAAATCTTCTCTATCGAAATCAAAATATCTACATACGAGTATAGCACATTTATTAGATTCGTTATTGAGTTGGACGATCTAGTGGTAGGTGTGGCTCCTGAAGTGGCACCTAATAAGAGCCACGTAGAGCTAAATTAAATAAATAAATTGATTTCTTTAAGTATTATTTTATTGACATCCCGCATGGGGTCATTCCATATCAAGTGATCCAAAATAAAGGGAAAAATTTCCCTCACATTTTTTGATTTTTTTTTAAATTTGGCTCATCAATAGTGCCCCAAACGAAAATTGAAAAGCCAAATTTTTAGAAATTTATCTTTATTAGTTATCGAGTTATGAAAGTTTAAGTTTTTTAAAAAAGCACATTTTAGGACCGACACTTGATCATAAAATGTCCCATAACCCCCAAACGAAATGAGCTAGAGAGGTGTGGTAAAAAGCATTCGTTAGTGTATTAAATGCCGATTAAAATGATATACATCATGACTTATTTATGAAAATTGAAATTTTAAAGTAATTTTTGAAACTTTAGAATTTAAATTTCTCGTAAAACGTATGTTCAAAAATTTTCAAAAAATTTGTAATTTTTCTTTGATATTTTATCTCAGTTTTGTGTAAATTTCAAGTTGGGATCTGAATGGGATCAAATTTATTTTAATTAATACCTTAATCAAAGGTAGCTTGGTATCTTGTTGGTACGTCAAAAATTAAAATTTTTCAGAAAATGAAATGAAATCCACCTAATATAGACGCAAGACGAAGAAATAAAGAAAACAAGTCCTTTGGCATACATCACGTTTTGGCTACGTTTCCGAGAAAAACGCAAAAAACTAAAAGAAATTATAAAAAAGACGTCTATTAAAAGGGGTACCAATTGTTTTTATAGTATATGTATCAACTCCACCCCCTCCACTCACCCTTTCACCCCATCTCCTTTAACCCCCCCCCCCAAATATAGGAGTGAATATGCCTCTGATTTTCTGTGTAATGATGAAATATTAGGTCCACATTTTTTTACCCCTCGACTTTTACCCTTAGTTGGGCATTAACTATGGCGTTTTATAGTACATGGTGGGCCGGTATCTTGGCCGGTTCGATCTTCAGACCTCACGATCTTGGCTTTCTTAGCATGAGGACACATTAAAGATTTGGTCTACAGGGAGCCCATTGGCACAAGGGAGTACCTCATCCGCCGCATCAAATGGGCCTGGGAGCAGATTACAGCAGAGCAATGCACAAATACCATCCAGTCTGTCAATGTGCGATCTGATGCCTGTATTGCTGCAAGGGGCCAAACCTTTGAACAGTTTTTAAATGGATTGTTAGGAATTATTAGAAGAAGAAATTATTATTTTATATTTATGTATGCGTCCAGTGTCAAATGTTAAACTGTTTTAAGAATTGCAAATTTATTTTTATTAAGAATTTAAAGTTTTTTTTTGTATTGTGTTTTAGCACTTTCCTCAGAACGAAAGTAGATATTTTAAATTATGTTGAACTTACAGCTTTACATGGCGTCAGTTAAATTTTTTCGAGCAAGACATTTTTTTGTCTGTTGTTTTTTTTTGGGGGGGGGATAGGTGTGTGGGTAGAGGGGGTGAAATATAAAACGTAATTTTAATGATTTTTATTTAGGAATTATGAAATAGTGCCTTTTCACAATTGTATTTTAGTTTTTTACGTTTTTCTCGGAAAGGCAGCCAAAACGAGATATATGCCAAAGGACTTTTTCTTTCTTTTTTCATCCTGCATCGATTCCCGAAGTAAGGCCGTTATTTGGGTGGTCACCCTGTATATATTAGATGGATTTCATTTCATTTTCTGGAAATTTCAATTTTTTAAAGCACCAACATAAAGGTAATATTTAAAATAAATATGATCCCATTGAGATCCCAGCTTGAAATTTATACAAAGCTGAGAGAAAATATCAAAGAAAGATTACAAATTTTTTGAAAATTTTTAAACATACGTTTTACGAGAAATTTAAATTCTAAAGTTTCAAAAAATACCTTAAAATTTCAATTTTCATAAATAAGTCATGATATATATATATATATCATTTTAATTAGCATTTAATACACTAACGAATCCTTTTTATCACACCCCTCTAGCTCATTTCGTTTGGGAGTTATGGGACATTTTATGATCAAGTGTCTGTCCTAAAATGTGCTTTTTTAAAAAACTTAAACTTTCATAACTCGAAAACTAATAAAGATAAATTTCTAAAAATTTGAATTTTTAATTGTCGTATGAGGTACTAATTGATGAGCCAAATTTAAAAAAAATCAAAAACTGTGGATGTGGGAAAAAACTGTGGATCACTTGATATGGAGTGACCCCATGGTAATATATTCGACTAATACAGTTTGGTCACATAATCTTCACTTTTTCGAATGAGGTTTTTCGTCCTCCAGTAAAACAAGGCTACAGAAAATATACACCCCCTCCCCATTGAATTTTCATAGTACATTGTCGAGGGTAATTTGTTGGAAACGGCCGGGAGAGGAGTGATTGTTTGACTTTAAACTGTGTAAATTAATTCGGTTTCCCTGCTCGGGCTCATGTTTGCGGAATACTGGCTGTAAAACGAAGTTCTCGAGCTGGGCTCGTTGCGAGTCGTTCGGTCCCTGCTTATTGGGGCATTTATAGTCCAAAAAAAGTACGACTCGCAGGAACTCAGTCATCTTCCATGATACTGATCACAAATGGATGGAGAGCTGACAACGCACGAGTGTTTTACGTGCCTTGAAATTTTGCTATAATGTACCTCTTGGGTGTATAAGAAGCTATATATGTCTTGTCCAGACTTACATTGGAACACCAGGTACTGCGCATAGGGGAAAGGTGCAAAAAAAGATTGCCCCAAAAAATAGTGTTTCATTCAGAAGCCCTACCTGGTGTTCAGGCTACGCAAAATTTCAAGGAAAACTCTTGATAAAACATAATAAAACACTTCATGAAACGTGCGGTTACCGGCTCTTAAACTAAAATGAGAGATCCCTTGAAGTGATCAAGACAATCGTTAGCAATAGCTTTCTATTTCGTCAAGTGCGTCAATGACTGTGGCTCGCAAATCTCTCTTCGACTCCAGCCGCTGGGTGGAGCAGAAGGGAGCTTGTGTAGGCCCCTTTCAACGTATAGCTTGTGTAGGCCCCTTTCAACGTATAGCTTGTGTAGGCCCCTTTCAACGTATAGCTTGTGTAGGCCCCTTTCAACGTATAGCTTGTGTAGGCCCCTTTCAACGTATAGCTTGTGTAGGCCCCTTTCAACGTATAGCTTGTGTAGGCCCCTTTCAACGTATAGCTTGTGTAGGCCCCTTTCAACGTATAGCTTGTGTAGGCCCCTTTCAACGTATAGCTTGTGTAGGCCCCTTTCAACGTATAGCTTGTGTAGGCCCCTTTCAACGTATAGCTTGTGTAGGCCCCTTTCAACGTATAGCTTGTGTAGGCCACATTTCCGAGTTGCATAAACTGCGGTGAATACATTTTTATTCAAGATTCCTTAATCCTAAATAAAAAAATCTTGGGTGGAGAATGTAGCTTGATCGACAATTGGAAGGTGAAGGAGACATTTCGTATTTTCATTCATAATTTATTGGAATGAGGATTATGAGAAGTCTTTGGGGGGGGGGGGGGAGGTTGAAACCTTTCGCAATTTTCCTTTAGCCAATCATTTTCACTCCTAACTTTCTGTGCTTCGATTGTCGCATTGTTTTATCAATTATGATTTAATAAGAGTTCATTCTTCTTTCACTTGAAAGGCTCTATTGGCATTTAGGCCTTTCGTTTTTTAAATCAAATGATCAATTTCTGTTTTCTTTTTGTCTGCCATTAAGTATAATTCGTCTTAAGACCTTCAAGATTTATGCTTATCAATAATAAAGTACTTTTGTTTGAACCTTTATTCTCATGACTAATTTGCACCATTCGTAGGATTGTCTTAGTACATTTTTGACGGGGATTTTATAAATATAAATATATATATATATATATATATATATATATATATATATATATGTATATATATATATATATATGTATATGTCACTTAAAAGACTACAATAGCCATAAACCCCAATGAAACCTGTCCCATCTGCAATAGTAATCAGTTAGAGGATATTTACTATTTACTAGTAACATGCCCAATCTATAATCCATACAGAACCTCCTACCTTCCAGACATTATAAACATCCCTCTCGGAAACCTTTAGATTTTCCTCAAAGATTTGAATGAATATCAAGCTCGAAAACTATACTATTTTACGATAGCGTCCCTAAACCTCCGAAAAATTTGCTCTGGAATCTTGAAAATGTAAGATGTTTTAGGCACAAAGTATGGCATATCTTATTGTTATAATACTTTTATATTATGCTTTGATTGAGTTCCGTTATGTACCATGTTTTAATTTTCTTTTTATTTCTGTTAGTTGTTAATTTGTATTAATCTGTTAAATAGTAAGACCACACCCCTTTGTATGGGGCAATGCCCTAAAAACAAAGTATGTAAATAAATAAATATTACTTACTTACTTACTACGGCGCTACAACCCGATGTCGATTCTTGGCCTCCTCCAACAGCTTCCTCCCATTGTCTCTATCTTGTGCTGAAGCCATCCAGTTTCTGACACCCAGAATAGACCTGGCATCCTCCGCCACTCGGCCAGACCATCTCAGACTTGGCCTCCTCCAACAGCTTCCTCCAATTGTCTCTATCTTGTGCTGAAGCCATCCAGTTTCTGACACCCAGAATAGACCTAGCATCCTCCGCCACTCGGCCAGACCATCTCAGACTTGGCCTCCTCCAACAGCTTCCTCCAATAGTCTCTATCTTGTGCTGAAGCCATCCAGTTTCTGACACCCAGAATAGACCTAGCATCCTCCGCCACTCGGCCAGACCATCTCAGACTTGGCCTCCTCCAACAGCTTCCTCCAATTGTCTCTATCTTGTGCTGAAGCCATCCAGTTTCTGACACCCAGAATAGACCTAGCATCCTCCGCCACACGGCCAGACCATCTCAGACTTGGCCTCCTCCAACAGCTTCCTCCAATAGTCTCTATCTTGTAATGAAGCCATCCAGTTTCTTACACCCAGAATAGACCTCCTCATCCTCCGCCACACGGTCAGACCATCTCAGACTTGGTCTTCATCTTCTTTGGGTCTCCATTGTTTCTTCGGAATGTCCCTCTCGACCATTCTTGCAACATGTCCAGCCCACGTTAGTCTACTCAATTTCATTAATTGGACTATATCTGGCTCCCCGAACAGTCCATACAGCTCTTGGTTAGTACGACGCCTCCATTGACCAGCTACTTGTCTGCCTCCATATAGCCTCCTCAGAATCTTTCTCTCAAACACCATCTCGTGCTCACAGGATTGAGAGGTTGTCCAAGACTCAGAGCCATGCAGACAGGCCGAATTTTGTATAAGTAAACAAATATATGTCACTTAAACATTCGTACTTACTACAAAGAGGGCATAGATAAGCCTGTTACAACGTAAATAAGACAATGCTATAACCTAAATATTCCCTACTAATACATTATACGATTGTGACACTTGTTCTCAGTTATATATTTTAAATTGGCAGAAGGTTATATATTATAAAGCGTCCTCTCAATTCGATTTTAAATCCTTGATGTGAATAGTGTGGATAAATGGAGCCATGAACATCTAGAGTATAGATGCTCACTGCTGACAACATACTTCACGGAACTTTTTCTCGTGTCTGTCATACAGTTAATACACACCAAGGGTTAACCCTTGTGACAGACACGATAGAAATTTCAGTGAAGTATGTTGGTAGAAGTGAGCATCTAGACTCTAGATGCTCATGGCTCCACTTATTCACACTTTAATCACACCACTAGCGATTTTAAACAGCTGTTTTGTCTATGGCCATTTTTTATTATTATTTATTTTTTATTTTAATTTTAACGTCCATTATTATTAACTATAAAAATAATTTCTGGACGGGTTATCTGTAGGTTACCACCATTTTCTAACCAGAATAGGGCTATTGTCTTTTCTTTTTTCTAAAGAAAAGACACCACCCCATAGTAGGAATAGAACCCACGACCTTTGGCACGGAGTGTTAAGTGCTCACGCCTTAACACTCACGGCCACCGGGCCTCCTTTTTTTTTATTAGGTAAAACGTGGCCTGGGCTGTGAAAGGTCTTCCTAAGTTGTGGCTGAAAAGAAATATAGCTTGTTACACTGCTCGTGAAGAGGTGTCTAGTGACGCGAAACATGTAGAGCACAAAATAAAAATAAAGTAATCGAAAGCTATTATAATGTATGACTTTCTACCAATTTAAAATACATATCTGACAACATTGGATACCAATTGGCATACCACTCAAATTTGAAAAATCACACATATTTACTCTAAAATATAAATTATTCAATTCTGTGTCAAAGTTAAATTCATATTTGTAATTATATTCCTAACCTTATCTCTTTATAGATTTTTAATGCTATGTCAGTTATTCATTTATGTTTTATTCTATTTTGAATTTTTATTTTATTTTAGTTATATTTGTATTTTATTTGTTAGTTTTTTATTCTTTTTTTATTTTTTCACTTTTAACTCAAACTTACTTCTCGTAACAATACAGTCATCTGTATAGAGATGGATGCTCCACTTTCTTAACTCTATTTATCCTAGAAGAAGGTTCTCCTCCTCAAATTTTAAGAGGCTGTATGTTTTATATTTGTTACATAATCCCCTGAAGAGGCACATAAAAGTGCGAAACATGTAGGGAGGAAATAAAGTTGTTGACATTATTTGGTGGAGTTTTAATTTTTGATCTTCCGTCTATAACGAAAATTCGATGATTAAATAAATACACTTACTTGCTTTATGATTGCTTTCCAGACGGTCAGAGTAAATGACTCGTAGCATGCTTACTTACATACGTTTCCTCCCATTTGCGGGATGTACACGCGAAAGTGTGGCTTACAGCAGAGCCTGTGGAATCACTAAAAAAATTAAACTAAAATGAAATATCACTATCTGTATTTATTCTGCTTTTGTTCAAATACAGGATATTTCGATTTGAACTATTTATAAGACAATTACTAACTATTTACAAGGAACTATTAAATATTACTAAAAATAAGCAGAACCATATGACCAATTTAGTTTCATACACCCACCGGTATTTGATTAACAAGGGAAGGGAAGTACAAAATCCCTGTGAAAGTGTTTTTTAACCTTCCGAGCAAATAAAGCGAAATGAAAAACTGAAAAGTATGACGTTGAATATCGGCCGAGCCGACTTATCGACAAGCTCCGCGCGTGTGTGAGTGTGTTAATTAAAAAACGGACGGAAAGGTCATAAAGCACTAACGAAGGCCACTAATCCGATGGATCCTCCCTACAATATGACCATCACGTCCTCCTTGTTTACCCCACAAACCTTCTATTAATCCTTCAAAAGCAATAACTTCAAAAAAACTATTTTTGCTTTTATTTATTTTTCCTATTTTTTACTCAATTTGCTGACCCCGGCCATTGACCCCTTATTTATGCTTTTTTTTAAAATTTATAAATCACGTATAACTCTTGAATACCTTATGACGAATTCTGATTAACTGTGCCGAATCTGTAACAAGGATCTGACAGACTATAAGTTGAAACAAGACTTGGAAATTCCACAAGACATGAACGAACTACTTCGTAATGGCAGTCACCGTATCAACGCTATACTAACTTTTCTAAAAACAACAATATTTATAACAACATTTAACAACCTAAGGGTGGCAACCTATAGATAGCCCGGCCAAGATGTAGATGCGCCGTAAAAAAGAAAAAAAAAAAAAGAAAAAACATTTAACAACCACACTAAACTTCCCTAAAAAATAACCATGTCCATACTATATGCACTTCAAACTGATTTGCATTATATTGACGACCCAAACTGTGGTTTTTAACAACTTCCTTAAAAGGTTATATGCAATAATAAATGCATACCACTCATGGCATAATGTATTCATCATGTTATGATTATAAATAGGATTCTTGTTCTTCCTATGTATAGTCATATTATACATGGGATCTAAACTGTACGTAGGAGCTGTAATCATATGCATAGTTTCTTTGTTTTTCTACATTATTTTTATTTTTATCTGTATATTTATACAAATTTATTATTTTCACAAAGTTATTTTTATTATTAGCAGTTTGTTTTTTTGTTGTTTTTTTTAACGGCGCATCTACATCTTGGCCATTAGCGCTGGGCTATCTTCAGGTTGCCACCCTTTTCTAATGCCAACGCACGTGGTCGGTCACCCATTCAGGTACTGACCACGCCCGACGTTGCTTAACTTCGGTGATCTACGGGAACCGGTGTATTCAACGTGGCTATGGCCGTTGGCAACAGTTTGTTATCCACAAACTTGATTAATTGTATTATTAGCTGGATAGGTAAAATTGTATTATTGTGTAATCGGGTTTATAATTATTAGGTAGCTGAATGAATATGTGTTACCATTTTATATCTGTATTTTGGCGAATCGCCTTCGTTGAGGTGAGGTTGACGTCATGACGCAATTCAAAATTGCCGACTAGAAAATCGGCACATAAAAACCTACTAATAACTGCTTCTATTCCTTTAATAATGCCACTAGAAATATGACGGAGTCCTTGCGAGTCTGAGTTTTTAATTTAAATTCGAAAATCACTAAAGACAAAAAAGTACTTTGAGTTTGATTAAGAATTGAACAATAAAAAAACAAATCAAATAAATAAAGCCTATTGAACGTTCTGCAAATATGGTGCTTATGTGAGTTTTGATTAAGCGATTTCATTTATACAAATAGGTGCTTATATTGCGTACATTTTCGCTTAGGATACTAGGTTCGGTGCCTAAGATCTTGTTTTGATTAAGCGATTTCATTTATACAAATAGGTGCTTATATTGCGTACATTTTCGCTTAGGATATTAGGTTAGGTGCCTAAGATCTTGTTTTGATTAAGCGATTTCATTTATACAAATAGGTGCTTATATTGCGTACATTTTCGCTTAGGATACTAGGTTAGGTGCCTAAGATCTTGTTTTGATTAAGCGATTTCATTTATACAAATAGGTGCTTATATTGCGTACATTTTCGCTTAGGATACTAGGTTCGGTGCCTAAGATCTTGTTTTGATTAAGCGATTTCATTTATACAAATAGGTGCTTATATTGCGTACATTTTCGCTTAGGATACTAGGTTAGGTGCCTAAGATCTTGTTTTGATTAAGCGATTTCATTTATACAAATAGGTGCTTATATTGCGTACATTTCCGCTTAGGATACTAGGTTAGGTGCCTAAGATCTTGTTTCGATTTGAAATTTCATTGCACATTTTTACATGTATTTACATTTTTTAAGAAAGATTAAGACAAAAAATTAACTGTTTATTTGTTAATTAACTGTTCTCTTTCTGTTCAAAATACGTTGAGTTTGATTAAGAATTGAAAAATATAAAAAAGAAAATAAATAAAGAACATAAATTAAAAGAAAAAAATAACAAGAATGAAAATCATAATAGCCAAATACAACAACTAAAATTCAAATAGATATTTAATACTGGTTACATTATTGAATTTTAGCTTAAAATTATTGAAGCATTATGTTTTATAATCACAAATGCAATGTGTTTTTTTTGACAATAATTGAATTGTGCCAATTGAAGTAACCAAACGAAGAAGTTACAAACCAAGTTGAGGGATAACGCTTCAATATTCTGATACTTTATTACTTCAATTCAACGTTTTGGACTACTTGCTCATCTTCAGGAATGCTAATTTTCACACTCACCGTGATCCATCGATAAATATCGTGAAATTTAACATAGCAAAAACAAATAATAAATTTTGGTTGTATTTTTTTTTTTTTTTTTTTTTTAAATTTATTTTATTTTAGAATATCACAATCTACAATTCAATTGTATTATGTAATTTGATACATGTTACTTGCTCACGCCTCAGGTGTCTCCAGTTGTCAACCGAATGCCTTCCTTGTTAGGAAGGACTCTAGGATGACCTGGAGTTACCTTACGCCATCCAACCACAGCCTGCGACTAGCAAGGAGGATTGGAGGCGAAGGAGAAGTGGGCTGTGATATCATGAGGAGAGAAAATATCCACAGATATCACTCTCAATTTATACAATTATAATTTCTTTGTTCACTCCACGACACTTGGTTGTATTTAATTATGAAATATTAGATGCTTTGCAGTTTTTTTTGACAGCTTTATTGACCAAAAAGATACGTTTGAATTAACGTTCCACTTGTACAACCCAAAAGTTATAGGAATCAATAGATTGGTGACATAATAACTACATCAAGGTACGAAATTCCACCGTAACTCAATCAAGCCACTCCTGACTGTTGGGTCGTGCCGGCATGAAATAATTATGACCCGGAGGGAGGCAGCACTGGTAAAAAAGATTAATTCATCCTGGGAACAAAAACTTTTGTTTAAATTGGTAATATTTTATGAGAAATAGAGGGGGTCAAAATGAAGGGGGAGTCTGTGCTTTATTAAAAATTTATAGACAAACTTTACCATGGTCTCGCGATTCCTGCTCGGTGTTTCACTCAATAATGACAAGATGAAATACTCTCTTTGCTCGATGTCCTAGTTTCTATCATCTTCGAAAGTAATTATTCAAATCTATTTATCAATTTATACTATAATTCGGTGGATTTTTTTGTTGTTTCTTTTGTAGACCGTTGTTGACAAGGAAATTGTAGAAAATTATCTTGACATCTGAAATTATCACCAAGGATAATGAACCCTAACGCTTAAGTAATAGTTAACAGTCAACTAGCAGCAACAGTCGGTGAATAGGAAAACTCAGTGGCTTAAACTGTTGCAATAGACGACCTTTGTGTTTTTGCACTTCTAAATAAAGTGTTAATCAACTTTTGACTTTTTCTACTCAAGTTAAAATTATTTTTTCAATGTCGCCATACATTGGCGGTCCTTTTGGGGCCATTATCGTATCAGTACACATAAACACACACAAACACACATGTATTTATATATATATATATATATATATATATATATATATATATATATATATATATATATATATATATATTTATAATCTCTCCGGTGTTACTCCAGCGGTTTTCTGGTCGCAAGGGTTTAATATAGCACCTAACTTCACCAGACGTGGTACTCATAGTCGCAGGTTAGGCCAGAGCTATGATCTGTCATCTAGTGAGAGATATACACACACACACACACACACACACACACACATATATATATATATATATATATATATATATATATATATATGTATATATATATATATGTATATATATACATATATATATATATATATATATATATATATTTATATACACTTAAACACAGGGTGCATTGGAAGTTGATGACAAAACTCATGGTGATGAAACCAGACAAAAGGTTTAGTTAAACGCTGCCAACGTCACATTTTTATCCAGACATGTGCGGTAAGATTTTTATGAAATTTGGTACAAAAATTTCTCGTCTAATTTGTAAGATCGAGTTTGTTAACCAGCAGAATCCCTCCGCCGGAAGATGCTCTTCTAAGCGAAATTCGCCCGAAAAAAATCGTAGCGCTTACATTTTCGAGTTCTTAAACTTGCAGGTACTCGTATTATAGGTCTCGTAATGTACAAAAAGGAATGAAACCATTTATAAAGCGATATCTGTAACCGTTTTCGAGAAACCTACGTTTCCAAACTAATTTTCAGTTTTGGTTTTCAGAAACGATTAATTTAGTTGAAACTTGTTTCAGACGGTCAATTTTATAAAAACACACCTACTTTCTTCTGTACTCTTTTATTAGGCTCTACAGAAAAAAAAGAAGAGAATTAAACAACATGCCAAAAACCTTGACGAGAAAGACAACAAGACTGCATTGGTGGATCATGCGATACAATATAGCCACACATTTAATTTTGATACGGTAAAGATATTAGATAAAGAGAAAAACCCCATAAAAAGAAAAATTAAGGAAAATATACACATAATTAAAAATAGGAAAAAGGCCGTCAACAAAAAAACAGATATTAAATACCTGGATAAAATATTTTTTAATTTAATAAACAAGACGACTTAAGAATTTTATTAAATGACAAAAACATTTTTTGGAAAATCGACATTTACCCTAAAACTATCGATTTTAAACAGCTGATACCCAGTAGACATGATTGATCTTATCAGTCCAGACGTGGCCCTACCTGCAGAAGGTTCTCTAATGGATAGGCTGTAACCATATTTTATTTTATTTAGATTAAGTGCTCCTGAAGAGGCGTCACAGCGACGTGAAACATGTAGAGCCTAATAAAAGAGTACAGAAGAAAGTAAGTTTGTTTTTATAAAATTGACCTTCTGCCACAGACGAATATATTGGAAAAATAGGGTCACTATCTTATAATATTGTTTCAGACGTTTGATATTCATCTATTCTATGATAGGTAAATTTTGGTTCCGTTTGGAGTTAAGGAAGTACTAGAAATAAAATATTTTATTAAGAGGCGAGAAAGTTGGGGTTGATACGATCAGTTTCTTGTTGTTGTGCCTTAAACCTATTTTCTCTTCCTTTTTTTTCACGAAAGATCAAACCCCACCAACAACTGCTACTATTCCTTTACTAATAGCACTGGAGATATGAACGGAACCGTGCTAAGACGGCGCTGTTCCTGCGTTTAGTTGTTTACGGACCGTTTTTTCCATTTGGAAACATCGTTTTAGATCAGTTTAGATAGTTTCTTGGCTCCAAGTTGAGATCTTGTTGTTTTAGAATGCATGTTACGGGAATTCGATTTAAATATAATGCTTTGTATTAACTATTGAACTTAAATAGGCTTAGTTATTCTCTGTTCTTAAAACATTCCAATTTACTTTTTTGTTGAAGGAAATGTCTTCCTATGTCCTTGTTGACTTGAATTTAAAACAAAGATCCGTCCTGGAGATGGAAAAAGGTGAGATGAGAAAGGGAACCCACTGTTTCCATGAAATGGCAAAGGTGAGATCATAAGAAGCTTATTTGAGGATTCCATTACTTGTAGAGTCCTTTGGTGAAGACGATATGATAATTACAACAGGAAACCTTAGCTTTTTATCTGAGCATTAAGAGCCTTCGTTTTATCTGACAAGTTTTTATGTGTTGTTTACAAAGGATTGTGCTCTACTTTCTTCAAAAAAAGTCACAGCTATATATTGACTTATGCGGTGGCTTCTTTGTTGTAATATTAATATAACAATATTTTAATTAGTAAGTTATTGATTTATACTTGCTTGGTGTCGTGTACGATAAAAAATTCCGTCACTTAGGAGCTGCATAACTGTGCACTTTCCTCAGAATTTGGGTAGTGTAGATTGCATTCCTGAATAATTTTCTTAAAATATCCTATATAAATAAAATTAAAACACGAACTTAATAAATACACAAAAAATTATATTTTGGTCTTTTGAACTGACGCAGGAAGAGGATACAGGACTGAAGGGGGACTTCCCCCTAGCGGTAGAAAGCGCTTCTAGCGGCGGCTTTGTTAGCCGCTACTTCTGGCGGGCTAATTCACTTGAAATATAGTACAAAGTAAACCCCCCTTTCCGATAGACCGATTTAGCTCATTTTTACAGCACTTCTTTCTTATGAATTACCCACGACGTATACTGAGTTACAATACCGCAGAAATTTCGACCGGTATGAGTATATTACAATCGTAATTTGGGTCCAGAGTAACCCCCCCTTCTAATGAACCGATTTAGTTTATTTTACAACAAAAATGGTCTGTCATTGTAGATATTATTAAAAAATAAGCATCTTATTAAGTTGGGTGGTGAATTCATGAAATGTATTATTAATATTGGAGCCTTTTATGAAGTACCTTTCGGAGGAAAGGGAGATAATTTAGTAAATTAGGAAGGAATAAACCCTTTAATTGGATTATTACTCTTTAAAAGAAACAGTTCATTTCTTAGTAATTGTGAATTTACTACTGAAAAAAAAAAAAGGTTTATTACATGAATCTGATTTATCTATTTTTTCTTCTTCTTGATGTTTGTTTCTTTGTTTGTGTATATTAATATTTTTAGTGAAATATTCTATTTCCTGTTTCTTGTAGGAGTACAACGCCAATCTAGGCGATTACATTTTTTTTTAAATATAATTCCTTAACTTAGGAAAAATTTTGCAAGAACAATCCCTTTAGCATGTAAACACTCGCTAAGAGAGGATTTTTTTGATATTCAAATTTTGAAGTATTTTTAGAGGGGAATTTTTTTGTTGGTTAGAGCAGGCAAGCCTAGGCAGCACGCGTCGCTAGGACGATAACAGATCAGCTGTTACCGTACTGTATCTATTTCACAATATTATTTTTATTTGCGGTTAATTTCAACTATGATGGCAGACGTTGAATTACTAGAAATAAACTGTGGTCTCTCATACAGTTTACGCTACACTACTTGGTGATGGTCCATCCGAGGTAATAATATGAGTAACCCTTGCACAGCCTCCTCACCCATCAGTATCCCCAGTCATAACAATTCTTGATAATGCTCGCAAATATAATGGGTGTTTCCAAATGACATCTTGGAAACATAAATGTTTATTCAAGGTAGGGAGTGTCAGGGTTCGGTCACTGCTACTTAATAAAACTACATTTTATTAAGTAGCAGTGACCGAACCCCGACAATCCCTACCCTGCATCATCTACGGTCAACGATCTCTTCTCAATAAATGTTTATTATCTCCCCGTTATCTGTTTCTTGACACTGGTCGGAAGCGCCCCAATGTCAAGAAGCATTATACTCTGATTACTTATCAATTGACAAATAACTTATAGTATGACGGGATCCGTGGTACAATAAGCTGCAGAAAATTATATAGTAGCGTTAATTTTGCTGATACATTATTTAACGCAATAAAATAACTACTTATCTGCCGTGACGAAGCACGGGTATTCAGCTAGTATTTTAATATAAAATAAGAATGGTAATAATATGAAGAAAACCTTAAAATATCAACTGGAACTGGTTTCGGTCGGTCTGTAAATGGTTAAAGTATCTTAACCATTTCTTTTTCCTCTCACGATTTTTTATACCAAATGCAAGTGCTATCTTATATACCACCCTTTTTGTACCTGTTTGCTAAAATGCCGATTTCAAACCGTATCAGAGAACGGAAACTTTCTCCTTATTTAAATACTTTACTGGGAAAACGTTGCTTATCAACCCCGCATATGAGTACACTCTTTTTATGGAGCCATTTCTTGTGTGGTTGACCACTCGGAGGCCTAGGAACCACCTGTGGGTTCCATTCACCACGTCCGGGTTTCAGAATGCAATTTTTTAAATTGCTCTCAAAATATTGTTTTCTATATGTTGGCCGGGCTGCTAAACTTTTTGATAACTCAAAATTAATAGATATTTGTTCCGCAATATCTACGAGTAACAATAATTATGTTTCGAACAAATTGAAAATAATGTTTAAAATATCGAGCTAATAAATCTTCACTTCAATCTCACTCTCTCAAAATCCTTATCTCACCAGCTTATTTGTGTAAAAGTGCGAGAAAAAGATAAAAAAAGTTGGTTCAAATACACATTTTGTGGCTGCCTAGAAACAAAAAATTTCTTTTGAATACTGACGCGGACAAAAAAAAACATAAACTGCAGCTATAACATTCACAACTGAAAAAGAATAAAAAAATATACAACACACTTATCTGCTCACACATATTATCATGGAATGGCAAAAGACTTGGACTCACAATATTGACAACTAATTATGTGAAATAAAGGAGTGCTTAATTGCCTGGCTCTCGAGAAATCGATACACAAGAAGAGATGGTCGTAGTAACCAGGCTCAGAATAGGCCATTCACTGCTGACTCATTAGCTTATAATTACAGGACCTGACTAACCACACTGCATAATGTGTTCTGTAATATTAATGTGTAATAATAATTTGGACACTATTATACAACATTTAATAATTCGAAATATTTATAATAAAATATATTTAAAAATAAAATGTTATTTAATAGATACATTCATTGTCCTTACGATCTACAATATTATAAAACGCAATCATTTTCGCTTTCTAAAATTAATTTTTAAATTGTCTTTATTTATACAATATTTATTATTTTAATACGTGTACATATGTATACTTATGTTACCTCTCTGGAGGTAATCGATTTTTGAGGGTGAGGTAATTGCATAATAATAAATAAATAAATCTGTTTAATTAATGACAATATAATTAATAAAAGGACATGCTTCTTGCTTACTACGGATACTAATAATTTTAAATAAAATATAAACAAATCTTTTACATGCACAAACGCACCGATATAAATAATTAGTTTTTTTTGCTCATTCTTTTATCAATAAAATGAAAAATAAATAGAAATTAAAAAGGTGCTACTCTGCATGCTTTTATAAAAAAATATAATAAATATGAGCATGTTTCATGCATCCCTAATTGCACTAATATACTTATGCTTAACAACTAACATATGTTCCTTAGGCTATTACTTGCGCAAGTAAATAATATATAGTATGGTCTGGCATCAGTGAATCCCACAAAAAACTTTCGACACTATTTCCCAACCGCACATGGTGTCCTCTCGTCCCTTAGCCGGCATTACCTCCCATGCTTTTCATTACCCGCAATTTCATATTTTCGCGGGTTCCCGCTGAGATATGCATAGAGGCAAGTGAGGCGTAGTGTGACCTTGACGGCGTTGTTGGATCTCACCTCGCTGTTACACTTATATGCATTAATATTTCACATACATTTTATATTGTTCAACAAAACATATATATCCGAAATCAAAAACGTTAGGTCAGTTGGCCTATATTAATGTGTAACAATATAAACGAGCAAATAGCTTCATTCCGGTCTTGTAAATTCGATAAATAAATAAAATATCCTGTAATGATATCTTTTCCTTTATTACGTGACATTATTATATACCTATTTTTCCTTTATTGCGAAGGGGATCGCACATAAATATGACAGCTAAAATAAATAATTTAAGTAAGATTGAATAATATTTCTTGCTTCCTGCAGACATTAATTCATATCAAAGAAATGGACTATGGTTTTCTGTTGAAATTGCAACAATATCTAAGAGAATATTACACTTTATGGACTCCACATTCTCCTTTCTTCTATTTCCAATAACCTGGTATTAATTGTATTTTACAGTGTTCTCCCCCCTCAGATGGCCAGGAATATAATAGAAATTTTATATATATATATATATATATATATATATATGTATATATATATATATATATATATATATATATATATATATATATATATATATAAACCTTTGATCAAAATTTCGAGGCCCCAGAATCCCCCTTTTTTGTTACATTGAATTTCATAAGATTCCACAATTTTTTCTTATGTTACCTATTTTAATTTGATTTATATCTATCTTGTAATTAATTTTAACTGTTTTATTGATATTTTTAACTAAATAAGAAGTAAAATTGTCTTCTATTTCCCTTGCGGTCCTACATGAAATGTGAATCGCAGAACGACGCCATAGCAGTGCGTTTCCGTTCTTATCCCTAGTGGAATTCGAAAAGGTTGGAAAGGAAACAGTTAATGTTTTGTATTATTCTTTCGAGAAAAATGTATTCATATGAAAACATTTAAAATAAAATCTGAAAGCTTAGCAAGATAAACGGTATCCTAAGCGGAAATTAGTCCATTTGAGAACCGATCTCTTCAAATAAGAACGCTCTATTAAAACTTGTACGGGAACCGTATTTGTAGGGAATTTTATATTATTTCGGATAGATACTTAACATTTACAACGATTTCCTGATCGGTTTCATGATATATAAGTATATATCATCCGAAATGGGAGTTTCGGAAATGGTGGAACCGTCTGAAATATTTACCTCAAAATTTCGCATATGCGGAAATGTAGTTTTTCGTCTATCTGAACAGGCTATACTTGGCATTTCCCCTTATGTATACGTCATAATTGGGATTTCTCCCTATAGAGGGAGGGTAAAAAAGCTCTAAAGCCATTATTTATTTTTTTTGGTTTAGAAAGTGGAGAAGTGTGGTTCTGCTTCTATGTAGTCTATTGTAAAAAAAAAGGAAAAAAAATCTGAAGATTGTTGAGATATTGTTGACATATGATGTAAGTAAAGGAGTTAAGATGACTGACATATTGGGTGGCTGTCAGAAGGCGAGCCGCTGAGAAGGTGGGACTTAACTCCAGACTTATCATTCTCCAGCCATGTTGTTAAAACTTAGTCTGTTTGTTCTTGGTCTTGGAGCTTATCGCATCTTTACAGTGCAGCCAACTTAGCCATGATGGAGTGTGCTGCTTACTCCCGCAGCTTCAGGCTTAACACTCATCCGTCCACTTAGTCTTGCATACATCAACTTTCTTCCCACTTTTCAAGAAAAGTAATTCGATGACGACTATGCCTATATAATCTTCATTATGTTGGGAAACATGTTTTCCATGTAAAAACATATTTATTGGTTGCGCAGGGGTTTATTTTATTAAAGCTTCGGATGACGAGCAAGGCATACGTTAGACATATCTTTACCACGACGAATAACGTTTGATTAATTGGTTATTTTTAAGTGTTTTACAAATCCCTCTTTTTAGAAAAAATTATATATATATATATATATATATATATATATATATATATATATATGGGGGCGAGGTTAGCTCAGTGGTAAAGCACACGACTAATGAACTGGAGGACCAGGTTCAAAACCTGAGCGCGCACTAAAGATTTTTTCTTCTGGTGCTGCCGTTCGAGGGTTGGATTTGGGGTCCCAGATCGTCCCTAGGCTCACCCAGCCTGTAATTAATTTAATTAATAATGGGTACCTTGGGTGCTAATGACTCTAGCAGTCGTAGCAGCCAAGGGGAAAATCAGGCGGCCGTAGCATAGTATCGGCCACACTATCTCCCTAGTGTGCCGTATGGTCAAGAATCAGATACCTCTACAGTATAGTATCTGCCCCTCTGGGTCCTTGTGGCCTGTTACGGGACTGATTTATATATATATATATATATATATATATATATATATATATATATATATATAATAATATTTATTTGTGATTGAACATTGTTCTTACAAATATGGTCGGGGTAAGTATATACATATCATTGTACGTAAATTAGAGTAGACTCTTATAAAAAAATAAATAAATAAAATAGAGTACACTTTCATAATATAAATTAATTAAGGACTGATTGTTCGGTTCAGCCACTATTCATTGCGGTTTCTTCTTTTCTTCAGTATATTCTCTAGGTAAATGCAAAAGGCATTTATATCGGTGATGCTAGAGGTGGTCAGGAAATAATAAGTTGCGGAGTTGTTGGTGTGTTCATCAATAATGGGTTTCAGAGTATTTCTGAGGTTGGTGTATTCAGGACATCGCCACAGCAGATGCTCCAAGTCTTCTTGTTACAATTCACAGTTGGTGCATATTTTATTCATGTCTATTTTAAATCTTTGACGACGGATGCTGAGGTAAAGTATATTCTTGTTCGCTAATCTTAGTTGACTGATGCTTCTGTGTATATTTATGTTCATATTTACTAGAAGGTAGCTGTTGTAGGTATGAATTGCACAATATATGGTACTGTAGGAGGTTGTGTTGATATGGTCTAGGTCATCTTGAATCAGGTTTGCTTTTATTTTTGGGGCTATTTCTTGGAGTAATTTGAAGTTTGGGGTTGGAGCTGCGACTTGGTCTGTTATATCATACTTTAGTAGAAAATATTTTAACTTCGTTACCCAGTTTTGAGAAGATATATTGTTCGGTTTTGAGTCCAGGAGGAGTAATTTTTGAAAGCATAATTTTGGGTACCTTGTTTCATCCATGCCGATTAGTTTCATCCACCATCCTGCAATTCTCTGTGCTGCCTGTGTTGAAATAGTGTAGTCATTAGTTTCTATACGGATAAAACTGTGCGGTGTAGATTGGGGTAGATTTAAAATTGATTTGTAATATTTGGAGGCTATTGTTTGAATTTGGTCAAAGTACCATAAGCCCCATAGTTCTGAGGAGTAGAGGAATACGGAATTGATAACTGTATGGAGAAGTGCTTTTTTGGTGTCCCAGGAGTCCGATTTAGCGTTGAACAATATCTTCTTTATCGCGGCTATGGCATGATTGGCTTTAGATGTCTGAGCATTTAGTGTTTTTATGAAGCTTCCAGTTGACGAGAAATTAACTCCAAGATAGTTATATTGTTTTACGATATCTATTTTATTGTTGTTGATGTAGAAATTAGGGTGGGCTTTATGTTTAGGGCTACGATGGAAAATGAGTATCTTAGTCTTCGATGTGTTGATTTTAAGATTGTTACGGAGGCAGTATTTTTCTAAGGATCTATTTTGTGGTAATATATATATATATATATATATATATATATATATATATATATATATATATATATATATATTACCACAAAATAATATAAATTTTTTTTTTAATTTTTCGCATCGCAGGATGGACATATTACTCTTTTTACCACAAGTATTTTTATTGCGCCGAAGACATGTTTGGTTTCCCCTCCTGTTCTTTTTCCGTCCATAGAAGAAACATTTTCTGAACATTGAGTATTTCTGGAGTTGATGGCGTAGATGTCTGCTCGCTAGGAGGTCTACCTAGATTTTAGCTAGGAGATTTTTCAATATTTCATTAATGTCAGGTGTAACTAAACAGAAAGCAAGTCTTCAAAAAGACTTCGGTTTCACTAAACGTTTCGTCACTGTGACGTCAGTTCCTTCAGCCTCTTATAAGGCCAGGTCTTCATCGGTAACCATATTAATGTGTAAAACTACGGTAAATCATGAAATAAATCCTTGAGCTCTACATAAACGATGAAGTAGTCATGACGTATATGACAAGACGGTGTTGTATCCGATGCTGAAACTAAGTCTGTCACAGATGTACAACAAATACGAGGAAGAATAAAGGTGAATGACTTATTTTTCCAGTTTGTTGCCTAGAAGACTACTGATAGATACGGTAGTTCACGGTTACAACCGTCAACCTATGCCCAGATAATCACCGTACAAGGAAGGAAACGGAAGCTGTCGTATTCGACACCTACTTGTGGTAGAAGGGTTAATTGTACGAGAAATTAATGTCATGGTTCAAAATGATGCTTCTGTCCGCCAGTTGTCCATAAATATCTGCGCAAGTCGTCCGCTAGTTTAATCGGTTGCATTGTATCCAACAAATTTGTTCCTTTTTTATCGCTATTGTCCAAGCACAGTGCGGTAAATAGCTCAATCCAGCGCGAGCAAAGCCATAAACGTACAATATTCAACTTATTATCGATACAAATTACGTAATATGCTGTGGAATGATATGCGTTTCACATCAATCTGCTTTATCAGGAACGCCGATTTCCTGCCATTATTGTTACTACAAAGCAAGAAAAAAGTTCCTTAATGACATCATCACTGGCTTATTACGTAGTAGCTTCGCACGCTAACCTGTACTTTCCATCGGAATTCGCTTCGTATACATTTCCCCGCTGATCAATGATGGCCGCCTTCGCGTGTGCGTCCTCTGTACAAACCGCACTCTCGGCTATTAACTACTAATTGCATTTGCATGAGAACGCATTTAGGTGAAATATCCCACGTGTATAGTAGCACTCTCTACGGCGCAACATGTGCATATTTCAGTTATGAACCTACCTATTGCTGCTGCCTTTGAGTTATGGTAATGTTTTCCGGATTACTTTACCAGCAAGAAGCGCTGTTTTGATTAATTCTAGCTATAATTTGGCCAAATTATTTGAATATAATTTTATTAAACGGTCTGCTTTTTGAGCATGCATAAGATATGAAAAATTACATTTTCAAGCATCAAAGTTATATAACATGTACCCATCAAATACTATTATTGAAATGTGACCTTATAAAGCTACTTCTTTATTTATCAGGTGGTATCTAAAAAAAAAAAAAAAAAAAAAAAAAAATAGTCCAACTTTCAGGAAGTGCGTCCTCCTGCTCGTTTCTGCTCTTATCCCTGCAGTAATTTTTTTAAAAAATAATAGAAAAATAAAATAGAATAATTTTTGCAATAGAAAAAGTAAATGTTTTGCCTTAATCATTCGTCAAATATGTAAACACAGGAATAATGACATCTCAAAGTGAAACAAGATGTTAACATCAGAAAACTGACAGTATTCTAAGCGGAAATTGCTTTATTTAAGCGCCGATTACTCCCAATGAGATCACTTTATCAAATATCGCATTAGTACATTATTTATTTATTTAAATTTTAACGTCGATTTATTATTAACTATGAATTTTAGGACGTGTTATCTATAGGTTAACACCCTTTTCTAGCCAGGATAGGGCTGATGCCTTTTCTTTTTTCTAAAGAAAAGCCACCACCCCCAGTGGGAATCGAACCCACGACTCGGAGTGGCTCGAAGTGTTAAGTGCTCACGCCTTAACCCTCACGGCCATCGGGCCTCATTAGAACATTAGAAACATCGAATTGATTCTTTACATCTTCTACGATTTCGAGATATATAAGTATATATCCGAAAACCCAAAGAAAAACATATTTGTTTCCATTTTTCTCGACAATGTTCAATCCTTTTGTCCACATTCGTGCGCTTCTATTTTTTTTTTCTCAGAATAACACGAGGTAAGACGGACATGGAACAAACACTTGAACGGAAAGTTACTTTTTACGTTCCTGGTCTACTAAGTCGAGGAGGGTTTCCGGCTGCCTTGGTTGTGTCCTGATCCCTGATCTGACTACTTGTTTCAGGAACGCACTAAAGTACTCCCTTCTTCATCTTCTGCCTCTGGCGCCGTCTACTCGAGTCTCCATCTTTTGCATCGGGTACCTTCCTCGATCCATCCTTTGGACATGCTCAAGCCATATCCAAGCTCTTTGCAAATGTCCAATCCATATCTAAGCCTTTTGCAGATGTCCAAGCCATACCCAAGCCCTTTGCAAATGTCCAAGCCCTTTGCAAATGCCCAAGCCATATCCAAGCCCTTTGCAAATGTCCTAACCATATCCAAGCCCTTTGCAAATGTCCAATCCATATCCAAGGCCTTTGCACATGCCCAAGCCATATACATCCAAGCCCCTTCCATCCAGGGTTTATCTGACAGTATTATCGCTTATCTGCCCCTTTCTTGTTTTCCCTGCAATGGCTCTTAGGAACCTCATTTCCTGAGCTTCTACCTTGCTCCCAGTGTTTCACGGTAAAGTAATTCAAACACATAAGTTAGAATGGGTGTATAATATACACTGTATATACAGAACTGTATATGACAATTTTTTTTTCGTGCTTCATATTACTTACTGGTTAATTTTACTTTTCGCTTAAAGATGGACCTTTAATGTTTCCAAGAATATCACAATAAAAAATTTCACAAAGGCAATGGTAGATAAGGCTTTTCTCTTGCCTCAAAAAAGCTAAAATTATTTCATTAACGAACCTTCTGAATAAATATTGCCCAGCATCCTCCGACTTGTTTGAAGCTTCTCCAAGCAAGTTTAAAGCCATACACCCCTACTAAAGCCAACTCCCTCCGGATCCACACGCCCTCCTACCCCACCCACCAGCAGAGACAAATGTTTACTGTGTGAGAATGCAATAAGGCCTACTCGAAAACAGCAGCGAAAATTCCGAATCTAATGTGAAATCCTCCCCCTTCTTACAATTCCCAATTCTCATTCTTTACCCCCACTCTCTCTCTCAATCCCACGGACCCTAAACTCTCACACGAGGAACAGCTGTTATTTATCTACCCCTCAATATCAATCTTGCATTTGGATGTTTCCAACTAAATCTGTGATGTTTTGGTATCTTATTGAATTAGCTCTGATTAGTTAATAACAGCATTTTAATTATTGTTTTTTTTTGTAGCCGTCAACTGCCGAGCAGGAAAATTATTGATGGCAAGGGCCGACAACAAGAATGCTGCCAATTCGGTTCCTCGTTCCTGATTATTTTTTGTTATACGAATGTATAAGGTCTCTTATAATGTAACTTGCCCTTAATACAAGGTGTTTTCACCGCAAGCAAAGCAAAGCTTACCCTTAACAATGAACGAAATACAGCAAATAGTGAAAATATCAATTTAAAAGGGGAATGTATCGTCCCTACCATGTCAAACTATCGAATATGCAAAAACTCGTTTTTCAGATTCGTGACTTTGCTCTTAAATTGTGGACGATATGGCTTGTAGTAAATTGTCCCAACTCTAACCCATTTAGAATAGCCTTTAATGCTTTAGATAAAGTGCCGAATGAGGCCATTTTTTTCAATATATTACTTTGTCAATGGATAGGATATGTTCGTTCTCTAGTTTGCTCCTATTTACATATTCGATAGTTTGACATGGTAGGGACGATATCAAGGTGATTATCACAGTCCATTTTTATTTTGCTTATCATGAAATCCAATCCACTAGTCGCTGTTTGCTGGCAATTACGGTTACCAGCTAACAATAAATGACAGATAAAAATAGATAACTCACAGTATTTGCTGTACGATTGGTAAGAAACGTAAGAAAGTCCTGCTGGTTATGGGTTGAGAGACCTATGATAGATATTCGGAACTCTCAAAGAGTTAAATAGGTGGAGGGTACGGAATTACGCCGAAATATGCATACAGTCCCTGCATTATTAGTAAAGTTAGGGCATTCTGGGTCATGGAGAAAGGATGAAGCCTGATAATCTACCTACCGAAAAAGATTTAGTGGGACTCAACAGGATGAACTAGAAGGAGAGGAAGGCCCAGGCTAAGATGGCTCAATGATCCTTTTTCATTGTTGTTGTAGAGGAATGGTAAAAGATGATGGCGGAGGCCCAAGTCCTTCGAGGACATAGCGCCCGATAGTTTGTTAATATTTTTATATAATCTAATTATTACTTATATAGCCCTATTCATTTAATTTTTAAAGCAGGCCATTTACTTTCCGATTCGCAGTACGACTTGTGGTCCAACTCCCGATGGTGGACCACTAGTCGGATCGCGAATGGGCTTGTTGAATTGTTGGAAGTATAGTTGGACGAGTCGGAACATTTAGAGGGACGACTCGAAAGTCCGACATCCGGCTGGCGATGGAGTTGGAGCGTGAATGGGCGAGTCGGATCTCAGTCGTCCAACTTACCTCAGTCAGTGCTTGCCCTCGATACATTTTTTGGTAAACAGCCCTGAACGCAGACAAGGACTAAAGTTGGATCGCGTGTTGGATAGCAAGTCGAAGCGTGAGTGGAGTCGACTAACCAGCTAGTAATCCTACTAAGTCGTACTGCAAGTCGGAACCTGCATGACCTGCTTAAGATATTGAAGCGTAGAGTATGATATAACACAGGATCTAAACTGAATCGTGGAAGAGCCTGCCAATTCTAATATTCTTATTTTTATGAATATGGATTAATAACTCTCTACAGACTTCCTTCACTACAATCCCCACTTGGCGAAACGTTTTAACGCTCCAAGAAGGAAGTGTATGTGACTTTTATCATTTCCATCTGTCATTCTTAGGTGCAATGATTCAGCGTAACGTCTGCTCGAATGACACTCGGAGAATGATGGTGGCTTCACCCTCCCACGTTTTTTTTTTCCTTTGCAGCTCTCGATATCAGAAAACGCACTTTAGAAGAGTGAAATGAAGCTGAAGGGGCTCTATACGGGAGTGTCGGGTCTCTGAAGCACACCTGGCCTCGAGTACTCTGTTAGTTACGTGCACGTCTGTGTGTGCGTGTGTGTTTGTGCTTTGTTGCATACAGACAGTCAAAGGGAGAGTACGGCAGATGCCCTCTTCTCGGGTTTCGCAGTTTGACTTCCCACCGGGAGACCCTTACTCAGCGCACAAACACCCCCTGAGCCATCGAAAACAACCCCACCGTACCCGGATAATGTTTCTCAATGAGGAAACGATATTGTAATTGAAAGGTTGCTTCGTATTCTCTTATGATAATATTTATTTATATACTGCGGAGGGTACAATTATGATGTGTTTATTGTTGTAGTGCCAAATGGTGGTTCTGAGAACGTTCCATGAGATTTCTCATATAATTGGACAATTATAAGGCTATCATGAAGATATTAATGAAAAATTGTTATCGTTCGTTCAGGATTCGCCTAGAATAATTCCACATCAAAGTAAAGGCAGAAAAATATTATTTAGCAAATACATTGTCTTACCAGGTTTGCTAATAATTGCAAATGTTCTAATGTTTTGTTAAAAGAAAACAAAATTACCTTTAGGGAAGCATTAATAATTTTGCTTCGAGTGTGTGTTTTAGTTAACACTCACCACGTGTAAAGGATTATTTTGTGTAATAAACATGTTCTTTGTTTTATTGTGGAAATGTTGTATACTAAGAATTTTATTATGCCGAATTGTAAATAATAATCTTATCTTTTTTGAAAATTTTATCTAAAAAGTTAAATGACTGGTGAAGCTCTTAAATCATTTTTTCTTTTAGAAGCAATATTTTTTTTTTTTAACTAAATCATACCAAGATTTTAACATTTTAAGGCCGAAAGCAACAAAAACTATTAAGTAGGAAATCTTGAATTAATGAGTTTTACTTCTAGGTTTTATGTTGTTGGTCCGAATAACGCGTGTAATCTTTTCAGAAATTGTTTGATATCTACACGGTTTACTGATCTTTAACAGGGGCTGGAAGAAGGCATTTAGTCCATTTGGCTTTATTTGATTTTGTTCCGTTCATTGAACAGAAAATGCAGTAAATGGAAAACATTTATTTCGGGGGATTCCTTTTTCTGCTCGAAGGTTTTATCAAAGGAGGGAGGGAATAGAGCTAAGGGTTTTTGTGGAATTGTGTTGCCATGAGTTAGTGGTTCTAGAGCCGGTAGCTGCTAAAAGCTCTCTGGAAACGCCCTGGGCTAGTGACCAGTGTTTATGTTGGTCCTAATTGCGCGCCTTGGGGGACGCCCGCTGATATAATCTCCAGCCCTTATGTGATCTCCCTTAGGCCCGAAGTCTCACCCTCCCACCCCCCAACGTCGGCAATCTATGGATCCCCTCCAGGAATTAAGAAACGTATGAATGGGCCCAACGCCAACCCCTGAGGGACACCAGCTGCTCTCTTCGACTATTGGATTCCCTGTTTTTATCCCCATTTCTACACACCGTTCCCTTTCTCGTCTTGTTTACATTGATCCTGAGAGATGTTCATCCGCTTGACGTACGGCTCATCTTCCCCTTTCTGTATACCTCATAAACCCCAAGTATCCCCCTTTAATACGACCAAACAACGTCATGGCACCCCAAAATTACAAAATCGATAGTAATCAATCAACAACCTCCATGCCATTTTGTTAGCAACAAAAGTATATCTTAAAGCGAAGACCAATATCCTTTAATATTACCATTAGAATATATTAAATTATTTACTGTTTTTTATTTAGATATCCTGGTTCCGTAGTGCTTGGTGAATTTAAACACATTTCAGAAGGTTTTGACGTAAATTTAAAGCTAATCACTGTTATCGTTGTCTTATTTCATACCCTGTGCTAATTGATTGTCCACGGAGAATAAGTTTTATTTTAAGCAAATAAGAACTTGGTAACTCTAGAAATAATTTAAAGTGAAATTTGATAGAATTTAGAGTATTATACTCGTGATTCATAAGCGGGAGATGGTGGGTTCGATCCCCACCTCCGGCAGGAAATTTCTCATCTCAGGGCTCGTTGGGAAAATTCCTCGCTGCACCCTGGATGTCGGCGCTAATGACCTAGAAGTAGATGCGCCGTAAAAAAAAAAAAAAAAAAAAAAAAAAAATTATACTCGTGATTAGAAATACAGACTACGACTCGTCAATATATATGTATATATATATATATATATACATATATATATATACATAATGTATGGACCATTTTTGAGGTTGCTCAAGCGCGTATAGACACAAACCCAGAGATTTAAGCGGGTTACCTACCTCCTTGTGGAGGAAGGAAGAAGACGCGCTAAAAATCATTAATTAAATATCTAGACAAAATATTACTTACTGTAATAGACAATACTTGAGAAAATTAACATTTTACATATTCAATAAATGGCAAACTTTTTGAAATCGCAATTTACCCTTATAAAATTATAAAAAGCTGACCTACGGCAGCCAGCATTAACCTTATACTTTTTTTTTTTTTTTTTTTTTTTTTTTTTTTTTTTTTTTAACTAAACAGTATTAACATATTAAAATACCAACTTATTTTAATTTGAAGTAAATCTACTGGTCATTTACAGAGGTTCAATAAGACAAAATTAACTAGCTTGTATATAACTGGAGATAATTCAGATCTGTTGGGCGTATCCTAGATGCGTGTTGACGTACCCTTGCTTGTTGGACGTACTGTTTGTTAATGTATGTTCATTGCTTTCTGCATTGTTCCTGATGTATTTGAGGTCTGAAACATGTAGAGTGTACCAAGAAAATACATGTTGAATACATAGTGTTTCTGAAGTAGGTGTTGTCATTTAGCCACATTGAAGACAAATAAACGACCATCAAGGGATACTTTTATTTATTTGTCAGTTTTCATTAACTGGAAAATTTGTGCTAATTATAAATATAATAGTCTGTACGTAAGAGTATTGCTTCGAATAAAACCGACGCGTCGTTACACTTATTCATCACTAATATCTTTAATTATTCCGCACGATGAACTCAATCTCCCTTCAGCACAAACAGCGCCTCTCCACTAATTGTGTGCCCGGATATTGTGTGTTTAAATTCAAAAGCACTCAATATGTAATTTGATTTCCATCGGATTACTTTATATTGATGGTGGCAAAGTTGGTATTAATGTAGACAGTTTCGTGTTATGTATTATCGCGCTGATCAATATGATGTATTCGGCATCAATCACCCTATTAGCTCAATCAAATTCCAGAGAATCTATTTACGCCAATGTTGTTTAAAATACATTATATACAAAATCATCCGAGGGAATATAACCATTGAGGCCGCGCCAACGGAAGAATTATTAATTAATGTTTTTAAATATATCTACTGAGTACCTCCTTTGAAAATGATCATCGTATAAATTTGTTATTATTATTATTATTATATATATATATATATATATATATATAAACATATATATATATAAACATATATATATATATAAATATATACACACATATATATATATATATATATGTGTGTATATATATTGATATAATATGAATATATATGTGAAGCTAGAAATTGTCAGGGCTTGGTTGTTGAGTCTTAATAAAACAAATACATTATGAAAATAGGCGTACCGATGAGGAGACGGAAAACTATGCCTCACGGATTCCCCGTCTTCTTATCGGTAAGCATATTTTCATCATGCACCTGTTGTACGAAATAGCCATGTACGAAATCATGTACGCTAATAGCCAAATAGTTGACGCGCCGTAAAAAAAAAATAAAAAAAATGTACTTGTTAAGTTTTTATCTGTATCCATGTTGCCCACCTAGGTCTTAAACCAGTATTGATCTACATCTAATTTAAGCTCTAGCTATAGCACATACTTACTGTATAATTTTGTCTGTTTTTTTAACCTTTTTTGTATATAAATATGTTATTATTAACTCTGTTCTACTTGTTTTACAGCCCCGATGAAGGCTGGAATTCCAAGCCGAAACGTCGACAAACAATAATACCCATTTTAACATAAAAGATGCAGTTCTATTAAGACACAACAACCAAACCCTGAGAATTTTTACCTTCGCCTTACCAACAGTCAACGCTCTCCATAATTTGTTCGAAATATTTGTAGCCAAATACCTCATGGTCGTCAGCGCGGTACCATTTAAATATGTCACAGAAATATACACTACATGACCTTGGGTTGGGTTGCTTTCCTCGAGTTGCATTAATGTCAGGATTTTTTTGTTTATTTTATATGTATTTTTCCATTATTTTTGTCGAGTCCACCTCACTCTTCTTGCGTCATCGTGTGCATAGTGCAATATTTCGCCGGATTCATTACCTATTTTTTCAGGCTATTTTCTGTTACTGTTGTTAAGCAGCAGAGCTGGGTCTCCCTTAGTACATTTTTACAAATGCAGCCAGAGCAAAGAGACCCTGCAGCACCTTTCTAACCAGGAAGGATGGAAGATAGCCTCAAGAAGCTTGAGAGGAATCCTGGGAAATATTGCTCTCAAGAACACCACTAGAGAGAAAATCTATTAACAAAGATCTGAATCCCAGCGAAGAAATATAAAATACAATACACACGCACAAATATATATTCAAATTTATAAAAGGGTCCATTTACCAACACTTGACCTTCCTAATAATTTTCCCCCATTGTGTTCTCATCGCCGTCTATTAAGTTTTTCGTTTCTTCTTATATTTCATCCAAACAGCTTTCGCGTAGCCATTTTCTCTTTTTTCTCCCTCCTGGCCTTTCATCATCCGCCAAAGTATTTGAATGGTAGACATTCTTTAAACTTGTCCGAGTTAGCCTAATCTCTTCTTCTTGGTAATTCTTACTATACCTCGCTCGCCGGGAGATATTGTAAGAATTGTAAATTGGTCCTTGTCTCTAAGGCAACAGGACCCAAATATTCTCCTAAGGTCCCTATTGTATCTACGCATACTGTATGTCTGATCATAATCTTGGAAATAAGAAGCTTCTGGAGAGGTTTTTACGAGGCTACGCATTACGCATCTCATGATTACACTTATTGCCTACAGCACTTATTGCTTTCATGTCCTTTACTGCGTGATTACTTCGCTTTACGATTCCTCTAAGGTGACCGAAGGACCCATAGGCTAGTAAGAGGTTGTGCTGGCATATCATCAATTCTTCTTTCTTTAAAACACCACCACTCGTAGTCATTATGTATTCACTTTTTTCCTCATTAATGAATTACGTTTTTTGCTGTCCTTCAGAGTCCTTGTTAATGCCGACAATACTGAAGAGATTTATACATCATCGGCATAAGACATATACTGGGCTTATATATCAGGTCATCCCATAAGTAATGTCGGTTTTCAATATTCTGCCTTTTTATGTTCCCTCCTTTTCAATTTATTTTTGATTAAAATTTGTGTTTATTATAGCATTAAATACACTTCTATTGATCATGATTTGGTTGGTAAAACATATTTATTGTGTGCTGAAATTTAATTTGAAATGGATCTTCCAAAAAACCACTTACGCCATGTCTTTGCGAATTCTATAAAGGAGAAAATTCTGCTTCAACTTATCGAAACCTTACGGTGGTTTTCGAGCAGGACACCGCAAGCTAAAAGACGATCCTCGTACAGGTCTTCTAACTGAGCTTGACGACGATCTCCTGCAGGCTAATGTAGAAGAAAATCCGGTTGTAACAGTGGAAGAGCTAGGGGCCATTAAATACTGACATTACTTTTGGGATGACCTGCTAAATAATATTTTGTATACATTTTTGTATATAAATAAAATATTCTTAGCATATGAAACGAATACTAGCATATTTATTTAAAGGAATCATAGTACTTGCATAATTAGCCAGAGCGGTAGGAGTATTTAGAACAGGTGTCAGCGGTAACAATCTGTCTTCCCCGCTGTCATGGCTAATCCTAAGCCGTGTGCGAGCTACTGTCATGATACCAACATGGGCGATAGTCTATTCATGCCTGTCTACAAATATATTATAGCTCTCTCTACTGGATCGTAAATTTATCTGCGGCTCAGCTCTACTGTTCTGTTCAAATATTTATGTCCCTGCATTTCTCTGGACCTTTATTTTCCCTGTCCGCAATTTGAGCATATTATAGAGGAATTTAGCTATCGTGGATGAAATGAGAATTGGTAATATTTATTTTTTCAAAATTCTTCCTTTTTGCAGAAAATTACCCAAACGCCAACCTGAAGCGGAAATGCCTTAATCTTCCGTTCCTATTTACGAAACTATTATAATCACTAAAAAATATAAACATGTTTTTATTGTACATCCATGGTTTTATTGATAAAACATTTTTCGTTAAAGGCAATTAAAAAATTATAAGTGAAATTCATAAAAACCGAAGGAAACCCAGACGTTTACAGGAACAAAATCTACACCTCCTGTAAGCAATGGTTTCTTCATATATTTTCGGCGGTGCTTCAATTTAAATAGGAACATGTTTCTTATAGGATTTTTATCTTTGAACGTAGAGGGGTTCTTGTACCAAAGGGTTTGTCCGCATTATTATTTTTTTTTTTTTAGAGAAGGGAACATTGTCTTAAAGGACGCTGGGGTATGCTGTGTTTTGTTGGGATAGTTTAGAGAGGTTTTTGCTCCAAATTTTCATCCTCCGTGAGTGCTTCAAATTTTAGTATGCTAATTAAGGAAATTCTATTTAATTTCTGTTATTTCCTTTGTTATCAGATTACTATTATTTTAAGAAAAATACATTTTGTAATCCTTTTGGTTTGAAGAAACTTTTTTTTTCTTTTTTATTTTTGCCAAAAATGCATCTGTTTTTTAATAAACTTTATTAAAGGCTTTTAGAACTACTTTTATGATACCAATGATTTTTTTTATATCGAGTGTATGTTGTATATTTATGTTTTCGTCCATAATAAATATATAATTAATCAATGTTACCTTAAAATTAATTAATCATTCCTTTATTGGCTACCTGTGTATTACATAACGGGCTATATAGATCGGCTGATTTTGAGCTGTAATAAATGGCGGGTATTAATTCGAGTCCTTGAAGATATTACATCATAATCACGATTAATTAAACAGTCTGATTACCTCATTATAAGAATGAAAATAATTCCTTAAATTACTAATACCTTTTCTCGCAACAGAACTTGAAATGTTTCAGGATAGGGTCGAAAATAATTTTTAACTTTTATTTTAAAAAAGTATTTATTAAACTTTTGCTTTTAGGTTTAAGGACTTTGTCCATTACTACACTTTACATTAAGTCATACATGTTTTAATAAATTCTACTAGTTAGTAAATAAGTACTTTGTGTGAATTTAAAAATCAAGTTGGAATCTGTTCACCGGAGCGGGGGTGAAATTCGGACGAGTTTGACTTTTTTTTGTTCAAGGAATTTCATTTCTTCTGGGGACTAAGATTTTCTTCATTGCTTATCTTAATCAATAATTAAAACTATCACTTGTATTTATTTACACTTCACGCTGCCTGGTAGATTGTTAGACGAGATCTTAGGGAAAAAAGGCTGGTTGTTCAGGGAATGGGAGAAGCTATTCGCCAGAGCTGGGGAGAGCATGGACAGCTGGACGAGCGGTGACCCTGCATTAATGAAAGAAGTAAGTTCCAGGATACTGCTGTCACTCGCTAATCTCGAGCAGAGACGATGGGCTGAACTCTCTCAGGCGTCACAATATCACCTCCTTTACAATAAGCTGAATCACACCGATGTAGCCGTTTCCTACATGTCAGATGACAGGTCCCTCTACGCAATCCGCTTGATCATGAAAGCTAGAACAGAGATGCTGCATCTGAACAGTAGGCCATGGCGTACAGACGGACGTGCACACTGCTCCATGTGCAATCTTCAAGAAGAAGAAGACACTCTCCACTTCATTGCTAGATGTCCTGTAATGAAGGAGTTCAGAAAATTGCACTACAGCAAGGATCTCCTCTCGTCGGAAGATGTTAAGTCAATCCTAGACGGAAGGAACTGGGACACACTTTATAAATATTTAAATAATGCGGTCAAATACAGGCAATTTCTTATTAGTCAGTTTAATTATTAATTTAAAGTTTTATAATTTTGTCTCCACAAAAGTAGTGCTCTGTTCGCTATTTAATCATTATTTATAAGTTTGTTTTGTTTATTGTTTTTTTTTATTGTTATTTTCATTTTCTCTGTTTGAATATCTTTTTTCTTTTTGTAAGTTTTCGGTAAAAAGGATTATATAAGTTTTTATTTTAGTTATTTTAATTTTTAATTAATTAATGCTTACATGCACTCAGGCTGATGGACACTGTCCAAGCCAATGTAAATTGTTCAGTTATTACTTTGTTATATATTTCTGTAAAGGTATGAAATAAAATTTTCTTTCATTCATTCATTCATTCATTCATTTACACTTCACATATTCTCAATACAATTGAAATGGTACTCACTTGTATAAGTACACCGATCTCCATACTTTGTGCTAAGTTTTCAACAACATTCCAACATGAAACAACATAAACACCTAGTTATCTCGTTGCTTCTTTCTGTCGCTTTCTTACGACCATTCCTTTCTCTCTCAGATTTCTCGGTGGTTTTTATTCCTTCCTCGTACATTAGATTTGGAAAGGCGGACTCGAAGTAGGTCGAGTAGGGATGAAGTCTGGGAGATATTTACATAAAGGTTGTATTTACTTGGACTATATTACACTGGCGAATATTGGAAAACTCTGCAAGTTGGGGGGGGGGGGGGACGAATATCGTAGGAGCATTCATGATAGTTGCAAAAACAAACCTGCAGTATTGAAATCTTTACTCATAGGTAGCAAGGAGTACGAACTAGAAAGGAGTTTCGTAAACTATCTTCAAATTTTCATCAATTCGTTCAACTAACTATTACTTTTATCTACATGGTAGGATATGAACATGGTAGGATACTGAACATTTCTGTGGACGTCAAAGGCCTCGGGTACGATGAGCGACAGAACGACAGAGCGACCGAGCGTTTTGCAGAAGAAGGGCACTGGCTACGATACAGAGCGTCTGGGCGGTAATTTACTTTAGTCTCCGTCATAAAAAATTAATATTTTAAATGATTAGTTAAAAAAAATATCTTTCCTTGCATGTTTAATGCGTTTCCAACCACTTCTCATAGTTTCATTGTGTTTTTTTTTCTTGGTAATGATTGTTTTTTTTACTATCATCCAATTTACTCTTTTATTTGTATTCATATTTTAAAATTATTTATAAGAAAGGCAGCTAGAAGGTTATAAACATCTTTCACGCAATGTAATAAACATTGGTAACAAAAACCAGAAATATGAATTGACAAAGTTGTTCTAAATTTTATTAGCTTTCATTTAAAAAAAAAAAAAAAAATTCTTAGAAATCTGTTTAGATTTAGAGGCTGTAGCATTTTTTGCAGCACGCAAAATATAATGTCAGGGGTGAGCGAGGAGAAAAATTTTAATGTCTGGGCTAAGCGATGAGCGACAGGCTGGAACCTGCAAGTGACGTCACATTGTCGCTCATGCCTATTGTAGCCATCCCTCCCTCATTTCTACTGCACTCCAGCTTAATATTAATGTGAGCGACGCTGCTCTGATACTTTTCGCTTATCGCTAATATCGTAAACGAGGCCTAGAAGAGCAACACCAGTTGTCATATTCCTTAGATGAAATTCTCAGGGATCATGCCACGATAAGGCGGCGTTGATGTTAAATATCAACATTTATTTAAACCTATAGGACCGACCGATCATGTTTTCTCTATTTATTTTAAACCTTATTATATGACCATACGAAAGACGTGACTAATTATGGTTTATGATGCAGAAACTGGCATTATGACTGTTTGTACAGACTCATTAACTTTCTTATTGTCCTTTAAGTATATTTCCAGTACAGATCCAATTTTTTAATGCATATGTCCTTAAATCCTTAAATCAACATTTTTGAAATTAAAAATGCATATCGTTTTCCCTTGGCTACATTCGGGTTTGCCACAGGACACTTTCATTCATTCGGGTTTCCGACAGAACACTTTTGTTGTTTACAATTCCGTTAGGATGCTTTAATTCATTCAGAATTCCAACACGTTCATCCATTCAGAAATCCGATTGGACACGTTCATCCATTCAGAATTCCGATAGGAGACGTTCATCCATTCAGAATTCCGATTGGGCACTTTTATTCATTCAAGTTTTCGATAGGACTGTTTCATTGAGTCAGAATTCCGATATGACACTTATATTCATTCAGGATTCCTTTTGGACACTTTGATTCATTCAGTTTTCCGATAGGAGTTACATGCGTTATTTACTGATTAGGTGTATAAATGTGTGCTTTATGGTTATGGATATGTGGGCTACCCACAACTTCTACGGAGATGTCCGAAGTTCGTAAATATTTGTATAACGGTCAAAGCCTCACATATTGATGAATAATTATGTTACGAAATTCTTTCTTACTGCCTAATGCTATTAAAAGCCGACGGAAGAAGATCTCGTGCCTTTATATAACTAAATAGGAATGACAATAACACTTCCGAATATTTAGGCAACGTTTGACTCCGACTGAGGGTGTCCTTTCCAAATCGTGGGGAAACAATTTTAACAGGAAGCGAATCTTTAAGATTGTCCATAAAATATTTCCCAGTTTAACGTAATAAGCAGTCCTTCCATGGCTTATATTGAAATGCTCGACGACATGGGAAGTTAGCCGAATCTGTTGGATGATATATATAAGACTTGCCGGTAGATGGTGCTGTTGACCTGTCTACTTGAGCCGAAGAAATATCATACATCTCCCGAAACTTAGTTCGCTCTTCGCTAACTTCGGCTCTCCACCTAAAATCATCTGTCATTTCCGCCTCTTTCTTCTTCCTCTTTTTTTTTCTTAACCTTAATTTCTTTTTCTTCAGGAACAACTTGTTTTGACGACAAAAACTTGTTCTTCAACAACTATGGGCCCTACATACAGGCTAACATGATCCAAATTATCAGCGTTGGTGTAACCACTTGTTAACACACTGGCGAAACTTGTTAGAACACCAGTTAAGTTTTCTTTCTATTCCTAATCCTTTCTTGACATTATTTTCAGATGATTTGAATATTAAATACATAATAAAATCTAACGCCCATTGGCACACAGAAGAAACTGGTTTCGTGAAACCCAAGTTTCATGGAACTGGTAGATAGAACACCACAAAATAGTTGGTGCACACAGAGTTCCATGATACCGGGTTTCATGAAATTATTAAATCGGTTTCCTATTGCTTCAGTTTCACTTTTCATCAGTGGATCTACTAGCTCTAATAAGGGATCAAAAACTGGCTTCGACATCCTAAAAAAATCCGAATTAAATTAATCACGATCTCTGTTTTAGTTCGCAAGGTACAACAAAGCAGCTGTGTTTTTTTATTCAGCACCACAACTAAAGTGCATCGTCGTCTGAATCCATCACGAAATTGATGGGAAACACTTTATTCTGTTTATGAAACCAGTTTCTTCAGTGTGCACCGGGTTCTAAGAGATAAGTCTTTGTTGAGGTTGAATTTTTTAGCCCTGGCTGAGCTTTACAAATGTTTTTTTTTTTTATGATTTTACACGTAGAATCATGAAGTAACTTTGTGTTGTTTCCTTTATTCTGATTTATGAATTTGTGGGCTAGGCGGAAATTCAATAACTCGACAAATTACACTTCACTTGGGCAATTTTTCTTTTCCCAACACGTTTCACGCCCTGTCGGTGCTTCATCAGGGGAGTATGTTATACATAAGAAGGCTTACAGCCTCAGCAATAAGGGCAAGGATCTTCCACCAGATGGCCACGTAGGGACTAGTCAACGATTATTATTTATGGCGTTATTCCTCCTGGAGAATATACTCGATCTTTGTGGCTTACCAATCTTCTTCGACTTGAGTTATCGGTCGGGGCAGAAGAAAGCTAGAGTTGGCCCCTTTCAATTTCTTCTGGGCGGCCTCTTGACGTTTATCGAGGATGAAGTTGGAAGGCCTTGAGCTCAAAATTCTCATAATATATAATACGAGACTCCCCGGATCAAGACCTACCTGTGAGCTAGGTTTGGCCAAAATCGGTCAAACGGTGTGGATTTGTACACCGGACGTGGAAGGAACAAACAGACAGACAGAGTGACACGTGATTTTTTTAATATATAGATTACCAGATGTATTCATTTACAGAATGTGATCAACCAATTATGACATTTTATTAAAATAAAACAAAAAAAAAAAAACCTTCAAGCGGAATTAATTTTAGACTTAATGTAATTTTATGTAATTTCGATTATTGATCAGCTGACAACTTTCCACCATATTGAATTCATTCAGCCTGTGACGAGTCTCTACTTGGCCCTCCTGCTGGAAGATTCTTCTCCTCATGGAGGCATCAAAAGTGTGTGTATCAAGTAGGGAAAATTTATGACAATTTAAGTAGGGACAATTTAATTTTTTTTTTTTTTTTTTTAATGAGACGACCTAATCTTTATATATTATAGGGTGGTGACCTATATACATTTTGATATAGAAATGTTTGAATTATTCCTTATTTTAACCTTTCACCAAGTCTTTTATGAAGGATGTTTTGAAAAGGGCTTTAAATACAATATCTGCTCCTTCCCCAATTTCTCTCAGTTTCCTACTCATGCTCGGAGGTGGTTCCATGCATATTTATCAACTCCCTGTCGGCATCAAGTCGAATATAGAATAGCTATATAGACACACTCCGGGGATAAAGTTTATAAGATGTTTCCACCTAAATCCATAATTCATCCTTATACAATATCGTCCTTTTTGTGCGAAAACTCGCCTATCGATCCCCCCACAAAAAAAAATCACTTCAAACTAACTAGTGATTCGTGCTGTTGGTGCAACGCCTCACTGCTGAGTAACCAAATTTATATTAGGTAAATTTTAAAATTGCCGATTGTATGATACAGTTTTTATTACCCACAGGCATAGGAGGCACCAAAAAAAACAACAATTTATTCGAAAAAAAAACAAGATACATATTATGGTTTCTAACATTGCCCGAATAAACTGGTTCTGCAATAAAGCTGTTCTGTATAAATGTAAGTTTTGAAGTTTTAGTTAGGTTTCCCAGTAAAACCATCACTTAACATAATTTCTTATACTGTTAACATATATCTTAACATACTACCTGTAAATTCGTTATTTTATGATAACAATTTGGTCCCTAGATATTAAGATAATTACTAAAAATAGCTCATGTCAAATATTTTATAATTTATAAGTATTGTTAATGTAATGGGAAACTAATGTTTTTTATCCCAATAGTATATTCTCAGCGGCTAGAAACATCTTCTGAAATGTCGATATTTTTTATCCTCTTGTGCTGAAAACCGCTTACCCTCAACCTATTTTCTCGGACATGAGCTTTCCTCTAATATCTTGATGTTTTCTTCATATCTTTATCAATTTTAGATCTTTATTTACTACATTTGTGTTATATTGGCTTTTGCTCTGTTCTTTATCTTTATTTACTGGCGGCCTTAATACCAGCTCTGTCCTATAAGTTTCCTTAGACAAGATAATTTTTAATAATTAGGTCAATTTGTTTGAAGACCAGGAAAAGGAACAGATGAACTTTTTTCTACATCTAAGTTTCGTAGATATAAAAAACAGCGAGAAAAATAGAGAAAGTAAAAATAATAAGAAAATTTGACTCCACTTCATCTTTTTTTCAAATCTACAATAAGAATTTTCAAATTCCAACGATTGAACGGTTTTATTCAGGGTGTTGTATTTTGTTAACGATTCCTGGTGGGATTAAATGCTAAGGCATTAGCAAACGTGCTAAAAGTCGTGGGTTCGCTTCTCACAGGTAGATAACAAGTCCCTAAAATCAGTGTCATCTCTAAGTGGATGTTAAAACTTTAATATTAATATAATATATCCATATCACACTAGTATTTCTAAAGTGACACAACTCAAAAATCGGTTTTATTCAAACCGTCATAGTTATGACTGTGAAAGACATTGTAAATACCTCTTTATCAACCATCAAAACTGTATGCACCTAGATTCAGAGTTTGTACACATAGGTAAGAGTGACACATTTTCAGTTGAGTTTTATTTCTAGGTGTGTCATTTTAGAAATACTAGAAATATATATGCCCACATACACACATTCATACACATATACATACATACATATATGGAAAAAAAACATAAGAACGTAATGTACAGTTAGAACAACAATGTGCTATAGAAATTAAACATATATAAGAATACAACAATATGGGCTTACCGATGGGAAGGTTGAGAACTATACCTCACAGATGTGGGATCATTTCTGACTTGATACAGGGAAACTTAGGGGGAAGGAGTTGGTGAGAGGGGGGGAGTTTTGGGCCACCCAATGAACAAAGTACATTGGAGATGAAAGAAAGAGGAAGCGGTGTCGTAAAGTAAGGTGTCATAAAATTTTGTGTTAATGTTATATATATATATATATATATATATATATATATATATATATTCATGATTTTTATTCAGAGAGCTATATTTTATAAACAATTTATATTCCAGTTCAATTTGACGTTAGATTGAAAAATTATTCTAAAAAACAGGAAATGTATCGCATATATTTCATTTTTCCGCATAAAATAAAGCCGAATAAACAAGATTTGAGGGATGGAGGACTATAGAATATAGCGGAGTGTTAGAAGATTAGGATATAGTTTATAGGTTTGTATAAAGTAGCCTAAATAAATAATAGGACAGTATTAACAATAAATCTTACCAGTCGGACTATCACCGGTTCACGGTTGAGTTTTCATGGAATATATCAACCACGCTTCATCTCTCTCTCTCTCTCTCTCTCTCTCTCTCTCTCTTCTCTCTCTCTCTCTCTCTCTCTCTCTCTCTCTCTCTCATTTTCATTTTCTCTTGCGACGTTGTGACATTAATCATATTTACTTTCCTAAAATACAATTCAGATTAATCGTTTAAACTGTTCGGTAAATTGTTTAGGCATTGTTTTAATTTTAACTAGGCTGCAATGGGTTGTTGTGTTGTTTTATATTATTCTGACTGTTCTTCCAACAACTTCTCTGTATAGCAACGCACTCCATGCATTTAACCTATGTTGCTTAATGGAACCTCAATAAAAGAAACTGTTCTCCGGATCCCGGCCGCGGGCTGGTTGTTGTCCACAAATGGTTAAAATTTTCCGATGTTACTAAAACATGTATAATAAACATGATACTTCACCATTTGTATAAGTCTATGTTTAGTTGTGCGGTTTGAAATTACAGTAATTTAAACCCACTCAGTAGATTCGATATAATCGGAGCGCTTACATTACAACATCGATATCATCTACTATCGATACAAGAATTATGTAAATGAGACGATCACGAACGAGCCAATCGGCGCATTACCGTTCTAGGCCAATATCATTAGCCTCAGGTTTCATTGGTGGGTGGTGAGGGGGCGGGGGTAGAGCATACACGACAGTATCGACTTCCGGTTCACTATCGATATTAGCAACATTCAGGTAATTCCAATATTCATATTACGACGAGCTGACCTGACAAAAAAAAAATACATACACTAATGCAATACCAATTTTCTGAAATGACAGCTGTCAAAACCAGTAATATTGTCTATTATTGTTGATGACAAGACAACATTATTTATACACACACACACTCACACACTAGCATAAGAACACACTGTGTTATTGGATTTTCCTAATGCTCAAATCATTCCCTCGAGCTGTCAGGTTTAATATTCATATTTTTTTCCCAACGACTACGTCAAACACCATAAACACTGTTTTTTATTCTAATAGCCATTTTGATGGTGTCATACCGAGAGTGGATATAACCCCCAATTAACAACTAATGGATTGCATTCTATTAAAATGTCATACATGACGCACAACTTTAGTTTATAATTTAATGCAATTTGAATAAATAACGAGATCCAAAAAACATAATCTTATTCGTGCTATTGACTATTATATGTTATAGAATAGGTTAATATGTGAGGCGACTAAAATTAAAACAAGACACATCACTACTTTTACGATTTTGAGATAACAATTGATTTTTAAACTTCAAAATATCCTCTATATATTGGTAAAGAAAAGGATTTTCAAAATTCAATAGATCTTGCTGTTTCTTTATGCTGAAGTGAAAAGTTGGCTTCAAAATAAGACTCATATCAGCGACTTTTAAAACTAAGTAATCTACTATGTATATATTTGTCAAATACCACTCACTCAATCACTCACTCACTCACTCACTCACTCATCTATCAACGCCCAGCCCAAACCGCTCGACAGAAAATTTTGAAATTTTGCATGGACACTCCCTATATAACGTAGGCGCTCGCTAAGAAAGGATTTTTTGATATTCGTATTTTTAAGCATTTTTAGGGGGGGTTAAAGTTTGAGTTGGTTAGAGAAGGCAAGCCTAGGCAGCCTGCGTTGCTAGGACGATAAAGAACAGCTGTTACCGTACATTATCTATTTCATAGTTTTATTTCTAATTGAGGTTAATTTCAACTATGATGGCAGAACTTGAATTACTAGAAATTAACTGTCCCTCGTAGAGTTTTAATTGCGTTTCTTTTCTGCCTGTCCCCGTCAGATAGGCTTGCCATATTTTTGGAGAGTTAAACCCGGACACATTAATATGGGATGGGCATACCAGGGGGAGGGGGGATAAAAAGAGTACAAATTATAAGCAAAATGGTTGGTGAGTTTTAAGCCTAGCAACTAACGGGAAGGGGGAATCCTAAACTGTTAGTCTACCCTAACCTTAAAAATAATAAAGGAACTTTTTTTGCTACTTGATTTTCTTAAAACAATATCTCAGCCAAATAGTAGTGTGTGGCAGTTGGCAGCGCTGTGCAGGTAGTTCCAGCGTTTTACTGTTAGATTACTTCTCATATCTTTGACACTGTGAGCAGTAGTAAAAATGTTAATTGTAGAAAAGTAACCAATTGAAAAAAGATACTTATAAACATGAATTCATAACTTTTTACATCTTACAGCCTTTTCCGGGACATTGATATAACTGGGCGGGACACCAAAACAATTGCAAAATACCGGGACAGTCCAGGTCAAACCGTGATGTATGGCATATCCTTAGGCTTTCCAGGCGAGGTAATAATATCCGGAACCCTTGCACAGCCTCCTCGCCTATAACCTTGGTAATACTCGTAAATATATTGGGTGTTACGTACCATATGACTTCTTGGAAACATAAACTTTTAAATTTTAACGCCCATTGAATAAAATATAGTATGACGGGAACCGTGCTGTAATAAACTGCACAGAATTGTATAGTAACGTAATTTTAATGAAACATTATTTAACGCAATAAAATAACTACTTATCTGCCGTGACGAAGCACGGGTATTCAGCTAGTACACATTAAAAATAAAAAATAATTCAAAATAGATAATATAACAGATGAACTTCTCAAATTCCTCAAAAACATTCTTCTGTGACACATACAACTTAAAAAAAATAAATATACAAGTGTAAGATATTAGACTTGTTCTGTTTTTGGTGTTTCCTGAACAAATTGGTTTCAATGATGTGTCTTGTTTTGATTCTAGACGCCTCATGTATTAAATATAAATAAATTAAATTTTTTTTAATAGCTTTAATGTGGTTCACCACCTAAAATCTATTAATATAAACTGTATGTTTTATGTTTACTAGACAAATTGCTTATTATACCTCTTTATATTTGAAAATTTAATGTTGTCCTTCACGGTGAGAACATTTAAAATAATGTCACAGGCAGCGAATCATTTGCAATGCGATTTAATAATTATCAATATTTCAAAAGTTTAGAATTTAAGATTTAATACTCCGATCGTCAACAAGTCGCACCAAATCAAGCTCATAACCTAGAAAATATTGCTCCACTTGAAAGAAAAGTCCGCCACGTTTGAGCTGCATAACTAAGCACGTTCCTCAGACTTTGGTTAGTTTAGACTGCATTCCTGAATAAATTGTTTAAAATTACCTACAATATAAATAAAACAAAATTATAAATTGTTTTGTTCTTTTACATTTGCAATGAGCAACTGTTTTGATTATTAATTGTGTAATTAATTTCCTTTCAGAATTTTTGTGCATGTGTGGTTTTAAACTACTTAATAAATACACAAAAACTTCACATTTATCTTGATAAATAATAAAAGTCTATAATAGTTATGCAGGAAAGGAATGCACCGCCCCTAGTGGTAGAAGTCAGAAGTACAAGAAAACCGTATAAACGAATAGTCACAACAAAACAGAGGCTCTCCTAGTGGTAGCTTTGCCAACCTACGTTTGGCAGGTTAATTCTGTTCAAATTTAGAAAAAAGTAAACCCCAACTTCGGACAGACACTTTTTTTTTTCATTAGATACTCACGACTTATACCGCGTTTGGTCACGTTACAACCAGTATGAGCAAATTGCTAATTTGGATCCGGAGTAAACCATCCCCTAATAATGAACAGATTTAAATAATTTTTACTGCACATTTTCTAATTAGAAGGCCTCAACGATTCGTGGCAATATAACAACTATTACGGCCTGCAAATAACTACTTTGGGTCCTTAGTAAACCCCCCTACCGACTTTGCTGGGTTACGACTCGTTTGCTAGGAAAATACTATATACAACGTACATAGCACACATTCACGAATATGTATATATGTATATATATATATATATATATATATATATATATATATATATATATATGCCATTAAACGATTAACTTACTTTTTATTGAGTTTCACATAGCATATTGTTTATTGAATTGGGAATTTGAAATTAAACCTTTCTATCTAATTGAACGGGCTATATTTTGGTTAGTAATTTATATTAAAATACTAAAAAAAATGGTTTTCAAAAAATACATAGTTTTACTGCACACGCCATGCTAATTGTTTATAAGAAACAACAACCGTTATAACCGAAGGTTAATATTTAGTGCTCAGGGCTTAAGCGGCAGGTATCTATATCAGAGATAACAGACTATGTTCTGTTGCATAGTAGAAGTCAAATATAAAAGCTAACATTACTTTTTATCTTTTCTTAAAAAGTGCTATTATCACTGTCTCGTGTTGATAAGAAATGAAGCGACCAATATAGGGATTTTCGCCACTTAAAAGCCTCTATGTATATGAACACTAGGTTAATACCGCAAGATAAGCCCTGAAGTAGCTATGCTGATTAATATTGACTTTAGATTAAGCACGGACTCTAAAGGGATTAAAATGCAGGCATCGAAGCAGCGATAAGCTTCAAGTGGTAATATTGCAGTTTGACATGCAAGCTAGATACAGGCTGCAGCTTTTCTTATCCGGCTCGTCGGCTTAAACGATCTAGAACTCGTGTAAGAAAAGTGCGGAGCATAAATTTCTTTTAAATTTTTTTTTTCTGCAGGATTAATATTATGTACGGTATGTACTCGAGTTGGCGTGACTTGTCGGGTTTCGCAAAATTAAATCATCATGGAATTGATACTTTCTTAGCGCAAAATATTATAATTAATTAGGGGAAAGCGGATGGAAGATTTGTGTATTTCTGAGATAACAGGTCGCAGCATAATTCTCGTCTCATTTCTAGAAAAAAAAGTAATTAATTTTTTTTTTTGTACGATTCCAAAATTTCAAGCCTGTTTTAAAAAATTAGGGGCCCTAGAAGTCAAGGGGTCTAAGTGACATTTTTGAAATATTGAGTTAGATACAGAAATGGGTTGTGAACATGGTAATTTTATGGGTGGTAAAGAAATCCAAGTGATTTCCTTGACAGTTGCTGTCACCTAGTAGCCTCTGTTGCCTTGAGTATTGAAACTTTTTTCACATTAAGTCCAGAAGGAAATTATTAAGTGGTCTATTTGCGGATCCTCCAAGTCTTTTGCATATTAATCATAAACCGGATGATGTATCTATTATGTATTATCAATAATAAACAGCTAAGGACCTGAAGATTCGTCTAGCATGATCGGAAATGTAAAAATCTAGCATTTGCTATTACTACATATGTTCAACTTTGACTCCATTTTCCTCAAAACATTGAGTTTGTTACTTAGACCTCTTGACCTCTGGGATCCTCAATTGTCATCTGTCGACAAAAACACAATCCTAATATTAGAAGGATCTCCTTCGTACGTGTTTAATATTTGTAAATAATTACCTTTAAGAGGCTCCAAAAGGTTGTGAAACGTGTAGGGAAGAAATAAAGGTAGTAAAAATTTATAGTGCATTTTTTTTATAACCTTTTTGACCTTCCGTGTCTAAGGGAATTCCTATATTTGAGTAAAGGTTCTGCTAGGAATTACTTATGAAAAAATCAAAGTACATTTGGAAACAAATATAAATCGCCGTCGCTTATGCATCAGAAGTTAATTTTTAAATTTCTTTAATTATCATTTTACGCAGCAAGAAAAAAAAGAACATTAATGCTAAGTATTTTGTAGTTCAAATCCAGAAACAGATATTTCCGATATGGAATTCCCTCCGACCGGAGATCCATAGCAATGACTTCAATAATATACGGAATTTTGAAAATTACAATATTTGTAGCATGCCACAAAAAAAGAAAAAAAAAAAATCCTTCTTAAAATGTTTTATGTAATTGTTCAAAAAAAGGGGGAAAAAATCCTTCTTAAAATGTTTTATGTAATTGTTCAAAAAAAGAAAAAAGGAAAAAAAAAGAAAAGAAAAGAAATCCTTCTTAAAATGTTTTATGTAATTGTTCAAAAAAAGGAAAAAGAAAAAAAAAAGAAAAGAAAAGAAATCCTTCTTAAAATGTTTTATGTAATTGTTCAAAAAAAGGAAAAAAAAGAAAAAAAAAGAACAAAAAAATCCTTCTTAAAATGTTTTATGTAATTGTTCAAAAAAAAGAAAAAAAAAAGAAAAAGAAAAGAAATCCTTCTTAAAATGTTTTATGTAATTGTTCAAAAAAAGGAAAAAAAGAAAAAGAAAAAAAAAAAGATCCTTCTTAAAATGTTTTATGTAATTGTTCAAAAAAAGGAAAAAAAAGAAAAAAAAAAGAACAAAAAAATCCTTCTTAAAATGTTTTATGTAATTGTTCAAAAAAAGAAAAAAAAAAAAAAGAAAAAAAGAAATCCTTAAAATGTTTTATGTAATTGTTCAAAAAAAGAAAAAAAAATCCTTCTTAAAATGTTTTATGTAATTGTTCTTTGTCAGGCAAATTTTATATTTATTTTCCACTGATTCACTGAATATAGAGTTCCCATAATACGCGATTGGAAGAGTTCATTAACCAGCAAAACAGGTTCACCTGAAGGGGGGGGGGCGTTGTTCTACGAACTAAAATTATTAAATTCCTAAGATGTTTCAGGTAAAGGGTTTTACTCGGAAGCAAGATTATTAATTTGCCTTTACCTGTCGTTATATTTATTTGCTTTAGGAAGTGTCGATAATGTTTGGCTCCTTCCATATTCTGTTTTACACTGATATGTATTCATTTACCAGCACAATTAATTAATCTACTTTATTGTACAGATTTTAAATAAACATGTATTAAGATATTTATTTGCTCATTCTCAACTAATAAGGATAGTGTTTTGTAAATAAAAAAGGGGGAAAAAGTCCTTAAGAAATAGAGTTTATAATAGAACAAAATTAATTAAAGAACAAATAACTGAGGCAGCCGTTCATTCCAAATGTACAATTGCTAAACTATGGAAGTTTATTTTTTGTTCTTATAGGTCATTTTAAACACATTTTTCAAAAATGAGATGTAAAAATGTGCATAATTAAAAATAAGCAAACAGGAAATAGTTGGGATTTGACTAAAAAAACCTCAATATGATTTTTGTAAAAAATCTATATTCAGGACGTTTCAGGTACTCTTTGGTAGCCTTCGTCAGCTAAAATGACAAGAAACAAAGAAAAAACAGAAATTAATACACAGAAAAAAGGTTTATCAGTAAGATAAATGACAGGTCTATTAATACAAATCAACTTATTATAAAAGAACATTTTTGTTACATTATTAGAACAATTATGTTATTAATAAACAGGTAAAGTGAACATTAGTGTATATCTAGAAATTAGTTCTAGAAAATCAATAGAAACATAAAAAAAAAAAAAAAACATTTTTATTGAGGTTTATACAAGTAAATAGGTGCTAATAATAATATTAATTAATTTTTAACAGAGAAATAAGATACTTCATACCAATGAAAGTGCCGGGAGGCAGAGGAAGACCAAAATTAACACTTAAGTAACCATAGTGAAAGTGTATAAGAAAACTGGGATAATTAAAAATATTTTAGCATAAATATGCTTTAGCGGTGAATAAACTGGAAAAGAACGTTACAAAAAAGTGTCACAAAAATGTGTCCGCTGGTGTTCGCGCGTGCGCGGTGGCTATGTACGAAAAAGAAGACTATATGTTATACAGCACTTTACATAGGTTTGTCGGGTGGACCTGAGCGTTACAAAAATGTGTCCGCTGGCGTTCGCGCATGCGCGGGGGTCATGTACGAAAAAGAAGACTACATATCTGTCACCCTGATCATTTACAAATCACTACTGCAACCCATTTGGACATTCGGTTCAGAACTATGGGGAACTGCGAAAACATCGAACATCAGACGCATTCAAACATTCCAATCCAAGGTCCTAAGAACAATAGTCGATGCTCCTTTTTATGTTTCCAACCTTAACCTCCATAAAGACCTCAATATCCCACTCTTTAATGATGTTGTATTATCCAGATTCCAACGTTTCCATCCTAAACTTTCCGCTCATCAAAATCCTCTCCCTATCAAGCGTCACCCACACACTCTCTCCACCGAGGCGACTCAAAAGACATTGGCCTAGAGATCTGCTGCAGTGCCCATCTATTATACAGTACATTACACAGGTTTGTCGGGTGGACCTAAAGCATATTTATGTTCCTGAATTTGAGCAGAAGGCTCTAAACGAAATAATCTTTTTTTTTTTAATTATGTTATAATTCATAATTATTTATAATCACAAGTGTTTTGTTTATTCGGCCACGCCAGTTTCTATACAAAAATTCCGTCATTGACTTTTATAGAATACTTTATCAGGCAGCTGTAATAAAACAGCCCATCCGCTCTATGTTCTCTGATTCAGAGAACATATCCTATCATTCTATATCTTATCATCTCATCTCTATCCTATCATTCTATATCTTATCATCTCATCTATATCCTATCATTCTATATCTTATCATCTCATCTATATCCTATTATTTATTACTGTCTGTATTAAATAAAATATCATTTTTCTATGAATTATTAATAGTTTGTTATTTCTTTGTTACAGGTAACTACGATATTCTGGTAAAAACATGTTTCATTATGCGTAAGTAGTAAATAATAATTTGCTTTTATCGGGTTACTTTTTTTCGATTTCTTATTGATGATGAATCCGTTTACATTACGTATACCCTGCAACACAATCTCAAAGAGATATATAATATTAAATCTTGAGCAGAAACCTGCATTGTTTTCTTTAGGCGGTTTGAATTATGTTTTCAGTCAACAGTCCCCGCCAAAATGAATTGCCAGTCACTTGGTAGTTCACACTACTTGCGTTACACTGTTGCTCGCCAAACGCAAAACTTGGAAACCCCAGCGGTTTTTATGTCAAAATATTATCTTCTTGTGCTGCCGCAATGTGAATAGCACCATCATCTATGAAAAATTCCATGTCTGATTTAAAGTATTATTCCCGGGCAGAGATGGGCATAATTTTATTTATAACTAAAAATACGAATTTATTCGTACTTCATATATTTATAAATACGAATATAAAAAAATTCGTATTCATAAGTGTGAATACTAATTTATTTTTATTCACGTATATAAAATATAAAAATACAAATAAAATTTTATTCACAAATTTTCCTGCGAATACAAATAAATACACAAAAAAAAATTGTAAATAATCACAAAAAATGTGAATATTCACAAAAATCAAGTGATTACAAAAAAATTCACATTAAAATATATGGATACAAATTTATTCACACTATAATTTGTGAATACAAATTTATTCACAAAAAAAAAAATCGCAAATAAATTGTGAATTTATATGAATTAACGATAAGATGATATTACAATTTTTTATTTATCTATTTTTTTCAAGTCGCTTAACGTCTAGGTTATTAGCGCCGAGATTCAATTTTTTTGCCGAACCCGCCACGGCGGGTCCAGCCACTCTGCAGGGACATAGTTTTCCATCTGTACCTCTGGCGGTCCATAAAAAAAAACTGAATCTAGGCGCTGATAACCTAGACGTTAAGCGCCTTAATAAAAAAAAAAAAAAAAAAAAAAAAAAAAAAAAAAAAAAAAAAAAATCACCTTCAATAACTTTCGTAATATCATCTTAATACGAATAAATTCATAATTAATTTGCGAATTTTATTGTGAATACATTTTTATTCACAAATTATAATGTGAATAAATTTGTATTCATATATTTTAATGACATTTTTTGTAATCACTTGATTTTTTGTGAATATTCACATTTTTTTTTTGTTTATTTACAATTTTTCCGTGAATTTATTTGTAATCGCAGGAAAATTTGCGAATAAAATTTTATTTGTATTTTTATATTTTATATACGTGAATAAAAATAAATTGGTATTTACACTTATGAATACGAATTTATTTATATTCGTATTTACAAATATATGAAGTACGAATAAATTCGTATTTTTAGTTATAAATAAAATTATGCCCATCTCTGTTCCCGGGTCCCCCTAGCATTTTGTTACCCATAAATCGCTCGTATAAATGAAAATTAATACCTTGAATTTCAATTGGATACTATTTCAATGAGATTTATGAATCAGCATTCCATCGAGTAAACATTGGCCCTTGCTATCCTGAAGCACTTCTCTTTGACTTCGAAATCCCAACATCCGGATTTCGTGATTCGCTCCTACTCTTCCCAGGTCCTGAATAGTGGCCTTACAGACTATCCCTGTAGGTTATCCCTACTCTTTGACTTCGAATCCCAACATCCGTATTTCGTGATTCGCTCCTACTCTTCCCAGGTCCTGAATCGTGGCCTTACAGACTATCCCTATAGGTTATCCCTACTCTTTTACTTCGAATCCCAACATCCGGATTTCGTGATTCGCTCCTACCCTTCCCAGGTCCTGAATCGTGGCCTTACAGACTATCCCTGTAGGTTATCCCTACGCCTACCCTTCTTCTAATGGATATTATTAAAGACGAAAGTCTTGAGTGTTCCGTGTCGTCGAGACTCATATTCTTGACTGACTAAGCAAGCATCCTGAAGTAGGGGCCGCTTTCAACCATCACCCCCACCACACATCGACCAATATGACTGTAGGCGATCCTACAGTCATATTGGTCATCGTGGGAAAAAATACTACTATTACAAAAAAAAACTCTTTTCAATTTAAAAGATTGCTTTTTACTTGTACCTATTATTGGATGGTTTTCTTACATAAAGCTTACTTTTAAAAAAATCGAAAAATTCACTATTGTTTGCGGGAACTATGTTGATTGATATGATTCTTTCTTTGTTAATATTTCCTGTAAGGCGAGGATAGATGAAGATTACCTTATAGTTAAATACCTATTAAAAATATAAACAGACGGAATTAGGTAAAAAAAAAACAGGGATGGAAATCGGATCCAATATTAGAAATAATAAACCAGTGTACAAAACTTTGCACTGTTTCATAGTAAAGACCACCTGTAGGATATTATTAAAGAAGAAGAAAAAAAATGGGGTTGCTCTGGTGAGCTCGGAATTCTAACAATAATTAAACTCAATAATGATAAATTTTAATAATACTGAAACCTTACAATAATTAATTTTAATTATGATTAAATACCATCAAAAATAACGCACACCGCCTAAGTGAAAGATCTGATTAATGTAATATAAACTATAATCGTTCCTATTTATTATTATGAAGGTGGTTTTCTGGGCGAATTTTGCAATCCCATACCGAAAATTGTGTTCTGATTTTCATCAAGAAATCCCATACGTTTGATTGAAACACAAGTTCTATAGACTTAACCTAGCTTAATATGGGTGAATTGCTTCTCAGTAAAAGTATCATTCATTGAAGGTTCCAACTCATGTAAAGCAATTATTTTGAAATATCAATTCTCGAAAAACGATTATATACATTTGGCACTTTTAATACCTGCTTTGCTAGTATTTTTTTTATATTATTATTATGTGGAGTAAACGTTTAACGAACTGTTTTAAATCCGAAGATGGAGAAAATTAAATTATTCAAAAATTAATCTCATATCCATCAAATGTCTTGGTTCACCTCAGTGTTTGTCCCTACCTAGATTAGATTGGAACATCTACAAACCACCTGAAGATGAACTAAACCTCTCTCTTCTTCCTTGCTGGTGTGATTGTGAAAACCAGAAACAGGAGTCACGAACATTATTTGTATTCCAAAACTTGATATAAGATCTACGTGACTGATTCTCATATTTCATCCAAAATGTAATCAAACTTTTAATTACTAACTACTTACGCTAGTCTTCAACTCACAAAAGATTTTCTTCCCCTTTTCTTTGATTAACTTATAAGTTTTTAGGCCGATGGTGAAAGGCCTCCTCCTGGGTCGGAATAAGGGAGGCCGTGCCTACTCAATATTCTAGATATGGAACCAATATCCCAATAATGGATACATCCGAATCCGGATTCCGTTCACGTATCCGTTGCTAATTACCTCGATTCTCCCAGGATCTTAGGGTGTATAGTATACACCAGTATATACACCAGTACCAGATCCTGTAGGATATAACTCAGAGGTTTTCTTAAACCTCACGTACTCCATTGTATTCTCTTACATTTTCCATGCAGAACAGTTAATATCACATTATACACACATAATATATATGTGTATATATATATATATATATATATATATATATATTTATATTTATACATATACTTTATCATACTATTTTACTTTATATTTATTACCCTACATATAACAGAATATAATAGTAGAATAGAATAGAATTTATTTGGCACAAGTACATTGACATTGCCAAGGATCTGGCCATTTTGTGTTAGTAGTTTTAATATTTAAGTAATCATAATAATGATAATAGTCGAAAAAGGACTAAAATAAAGAATAATACTACCAAATTAGAAATAAAAATAAAGCTTGAATAATATAATCTATAAAAAAATATGAATATACCTATGTACAATAAATGCGAAAGTAAATGAAATAATTATAGAACGCTTTTTAAGAATAAAAATATATTATTTAGCTTTACAGTACTGCCAATATTTAGCACATTTTCTAGCGATAATTCGTCTCTGTTTTCCAATAAATATGAATGGAAATATTGTTGCCTTTGAATTTTATGCGTTTGGCAGTGCAACATTAGGTGCTTCAAACTATTGTAAATGTATCTATTACGCAACTCGCATATTTCATCAGATTTTATGATGTGAGCAGACTCTCAATTGGCTTATGGCCCTTAACGTTTCAATACTGACATTAAATTGAAGATAGTTGGCTAGTTCTGGATGTGAGAAATTACAGATTAATCTATAAACTGTATTGTATTTTGAGTTAAGCGCCCGGTCAATATCTCTAGATAATAAATTATTTCTGGCTTTTACTATTATATTATTTCTGTTGGCAAGCGACCTTTGAGGATTATTTAAATCGGTAAAATACTCAAGCAAAAAGTTTTATTTGAGTGATCCAATTTAATTCATCTGGCTCCCTATTATCCAAAATAACTAATTTATTAAAGCACCTGCGCGGTAATCACTGTTCAGGAAGAGATAATATTTATAAAGAAATTAATTATCTTCTTCAGGAGGAAAATAGCCATAGGATATCGGCCTGTTTCCAGCCTCACTAGGTAATTAGGTGTGCATCTTCTTCAGGAGGAAAATAGCCATAGGATATCGGCCTGTTTCCGGCCTCACTAGGTAATTAGGTGTGCATCTTCTTCAGGAGGAAAATAGCCATAGGATATCGGCCTGTTTCCAGCCTCACTAGGTAATTAGGTGTGCATCTTCTTCAGGAGGAAAATAGCCATAGGATATCGGCCTGTTTCCGGCCTCACTAGGTAATTAGGTCTGCATCTTCTTCAGGAGGAAAATAGCCATAGGATATCGGCCTGTTTCCGGCCTCACTAGGTAATTAGGTGTGCATCTTCTTCAGGAGGAAAATAGCCATAGGATATCGGCCTGTTTCCAGCCTCACTAGGTAATTAGGTGTGCATCTTCTTCAGGAGGAAAATAGCCATAGGATATCGGCCTGTTTCCGGCCTCACTAGGTAATGAGGTGTGCATCTTCTTCAGGAGGAAAATAACCATAGGATATCGGCCTGTTTCCGGCCTCACTAGGTAATTAGGTGTGCATCTTCTTCAGGAGGAAAATAGCCATAGGATATCGGCCTGTTTCCAGCCTCACTAGGTAATTAGGTGTGCATCTTCTTCAGGAGGAAAATAGCCATAGGATGTCGGCCTGTTTCCAGCCTCACTAGGTAATTAGGTGTGCATCTTCTTCAGGAGGAAAATAGCCATAGGATATCGGCCTGTTTCCGGCCTCACTAGGTAATTAGGTGTGCATCTTCTTCAGGAGGAAAATAGCCATAGGATATCGGCCTGTTTTCAGCCTCACTAGGTAATTAGGTGTGCATCTTCTTCAGGAGGAAAATAGCCATAGGATGTCGGCCTGTTTCCAGCCTCACTAGGTAATTAGGTGTGCATCTTCTTCAGGAGGAAAATAGCCATAGGATATCGGCCTGTTTCCAGCCTCACTAGGTAATTAGGTGTGCATCTTCTTCAGGAGGAAAATAGCCATAGGATGTCGGCCTGTTTCCGGCCTCACTAGGTAATTAGGTGTGCATCTTCTTCAGGAGGAAAATAGCCTTAGAGTATCGGCGTGTTTCCAGCCTGACTGTGTAATTAGGTGTGCATCTTGGGCAGAAATAGAGATATTGGAAGAATGTGATTTGTGCAACCTCAATAGCTTCTAAGTATTTTGGACTCGAGATTTCGGCGGCATACAGTAGTGTAGAAGAGGACATTGATTGATATAGTGATATTTTTGTTTGAATATAATAGTAAAAAAATATAAAATGCCTCTGAAATATTGGGCAACGCAAGTCAGTAGGATGGGAAGATAAATCTTGAGCTTGGATTTTTGGAGTAATTCTTGACAACGGTTTATAAATTCTCTTTGATAGTCGATTGTGCGATGGTTGTATCGATATGATTCCGATGAATAAATTCCATAGGGTATTTCTAGAAATATCTAACAAGACCTGACCTTTATTGGAAGATATAACAACCTAGCAGCGGTATCTAACCTCCTCATCTCCATCTTCCTCCCTAACCAGGCACCTTATTTCATCATCTGATCCTATCTGGAATATTTATGTCTAGCTAAGGTGTTGCTTTCTATGTAGTCTCAAGGTAATAGCTTGTACTAACATCACAAATCTTTTAGTCGTATCAAATATGTGCAAATTAATATTGGTAGGAGTTAAAATGTTCACTCAAGAAATCTTACCATCAAATATTAAATTTGTAAATTTTTTTAGGTTAGAAAAAAAAATTCTTCAATTTTTTCTTAATTATCAAGAGGCATTTCACCCTTAACACTTTCGCTGCGGGTGTCATTACGGAAGGACACTAGCGATCCTACCCGCTTACGAGTGTCCCTTCGAAAGGACACCCCTCAATTACTTTTCGCTTCAGATTCAAAAGTAAATGGAGGGGATTCACTTTTACAGCTCCAAGTAAAAACAGTTGCCTTCAGTATTGTTTGGGCTTTCCAAAAGTGTTTTCCGTTTTCAAATAGGCTGATTGGACGATTTTTTATGAAAAATAAAGCCAAAGGTTTAATAACCAAGGTACTGTTAACTTCTTATTAGGTAATTAAAGCTTATTAAACAGACATGTTTTCCTGAAAGTGGAGAAGTTTAAAACCTCAGGGGACAGTGGAAAAAATTGCCGAAAAACAACGATTTTGACGAATAACCTAAATTTTTGAATCCTGAATTTGGTTTATGAAACAGCCGTGGAATCCCTTTAAAATGGACAGGGTAACATTACAAACCTTGTTTTCTTAAAGTACATTTCATCTACTTTAACATGGTTTGTTAGATTTTATTTATCATAAACGGGATTTCAGTAATCACTACTTATTCATTGAAAAAAAAAATGGCTGCGCCTTCATGCAACCTCCTCTCTTTGGTAGAAATTATGAAAATCAGAAATTGATTTTCTGCCTCTCAAAAGGGAAAGTATAGCTTAGCTCATTAAAAATCGCGTTCTCCCGCTTAAAACTAAAATCGGCAGGAAGTCAAGCAATTTGATTCTTGGAATGTACAATGGAGTGCGAGTTCTTTCCGGGAATCCGTCATCATAAAGCGTAAAAGCTATAAATCATAAAAATTAACTAATTAACTTCCTAGAGTATTCCTATTCGTTTAATAATTCAGAAAATGAGTGGGAAATTGCGAAATTCGATGGCTGCACTGAAAAAGTATATCTTTTTATTATCTTTAATTTTTCACTCTGTCTGGTTTTACAGCCCTCCCCCTCCCATCCGACTACACGCACATCTCTCCGTCCCCAACAAATTTTACTCACCCCCTAGCAAACCCTTATCAACCCGCACCCTCGCTGCTATCACTCGCCACTCCCTACATATAATCCTACGTGTCATTCGATAGCAATGGCCCGTCCTCGGAGCTCGGATCAGTATTTCGCATTCATCAAACCCCTCTTCCTTTTATGTTTTTGAAATATATTTATAAATTCACCCAGTGATGTTTAAATAAAAAATATGAATTGGGAGAAATGAAATATCTCTCTGAATCTTAAACTAGAAACAGTACAATAATTTGGACAAACATATAAATTTGACATCTCATTTTTATTGTACAAACATCCTATGTTTTTAGATGTTCTCAGCTCTATTTCCTACACCTCATTAACCGAATATGGTATAATTATGATAAACTAGCTGTTACCCAGTGTGCCATGCTACACCTACTTTCTGCCTATGACTCTCCCCGTATCAAGAACTACCTGTATACATAGTTACGTCGGTCAAACGGTATGAATTTATTTATATCAGTCAAGTAATTCGTAAAACAGCCAACAGAGGCCAGGACCACAGCAATTCATACAGCAGCCGACAGTGGTCAGCAACACAGCCTGCGAGTAGATAGCTCTTATCAAAGAAAGGCCAGCGCTCCTTAGTTAGGCATTATATGATTATTAGGGACCGGATTTTTTGGATAAAATAAGCATCTAATTAGGTCTTTTTAGGTTATTGTTTAAAAAATCGATTTTAGGTTTTTTTAGGTGATAAAAATGTTCTAATAGGTTCGAAAATAGGTTCAATATATTATAATTAATCATCAATAATTTTTATTAATTTATCATTGATAAATTAATATGTATATTTTGATCATAGACAAATAAAAATAAACAACAAATAACATTATTTTATAGAATAGTGCCTATATTGAGAAGGGGAAAAAATATGAGGAAATAAAAATAAAATATGAGTTATTTTAAAAAAAGAGAATAAGCAGTCCAAATATTCAACTTAAATCTATATAATGAAAAAATAAATTTTATTATTAAATCAATGTCAAAAAAGATAAAAAAAATTAAATTATGAAATAAAATACACATTAATCAAAAAATAACATAAAATATGTTAAAAACAAAATAATGAAATCGTGGAAACATTTAAAGGGGAAAATATTAAGCTAAAATAGGTATTACCCCTTGTTACAGTAAATTTCCATATAGGTGCTCAGATTTTCTACTGTGAAATATTTCCTGTTATCTCTGAGAACAGACTTAAAAGCAGAGGAAGATCTTTTTACGTCATAAGACGTGATCGGGGCGTATTTCATTCCCGCGAATGCTGATGGTCTCCATGGCAATGCGTCGTCAATGGAACATTACTGACCGGAGAGTACAGAGAATACATTTCTCATTTTATCAAAACCAGGATTTCTCTTTAGAATTTTGCTCAATTTGGAGTTTACAGCTTCCCCTATCGGACCAGAATATCTTTTTCTTACAACGGAGTCGATAATGGCGATCGCATCTATTACCTCCTTTGTTGACAATTCCAATTTTCCAATGAGATTTGGAAGATCTGAGAAATGTGCTTTTAGGAATGCGAGTGCGCCACGAATCTCCTTGCTCTGGAGCACCATCGAAGCCTTAGAAATGGCCAAAGCGCCCACAATTTTTGTTTTTTATTTTTTCGAAGTGCTCGGCGTAATAAAGCGCTGGCAATAACCTTCCTGTAACTCTGTAACCTACCTATACGCTCAAAGAGGTTTAAACAGGACAGGAAACACACTCCTATGAGCGGAAAGAATTAATAAATACAAAACTTCTCACACCAAATTTATTTTCTATTTTAAAGATTAGGTATGTGGAGATGTAATGATTGGACAAGCGACCACTGGTGGACCAATGCGAAGCATCCAGGCCAGCCAATAGGAACGAGCGCTTGGCCGAGCACTCCCGACTTTGACCGAGGCATCCCGACCTCGGCCTATGAATAGGGGCGTTCCTGCTGCCCAGGACTCATTCCGATCCAGCGCTCCCTCCAGGACACTTCAGCTCTCTCAAGACCAGACTCCAGCCAGCCATGCACTCAGGACCAAGCAACCGGCGTTCCAGCAGCCTCCCAGCCATGCACTCAGGACCAAGGACCTAGCTACCTGCTCGACCTCTCTGGACAAAGTACGAAGCCGCCGTCTCGATGTCCCCAGTGGTCAAGCCAGCCTCCAGTCATTATACTCCCGACTCCTACTTCCCAACTCTAGTCAATACCTGGCTTATTTATTTACTTCCTTACCCCTCTCACTCCTGCTTCGAGGAACGGCTACGGCTCAGTACCGAACACCTTCTCCCCGACTCAGTGGAACAGCTAAGGCATAGTACCTAGTCGGTATCCCCCAGGTTCAAGGAAGCGCCCTTAACCGGGACACAGTACTTACCTGGTTACCTTCTCCCGACACATCCTTCCTACCCTTCCTAGCCTACCTTTAGTAGCGACACTCATCCGCTATAGGTATGTCTAGGTCATTACATCGTTATTTAGGTGATTTTAGGTCTTAAGATCCAGATTAGGTTATTTTAGGTTTTTTCAAATTTGCAGGAATGATACTATAAGACTCGAATAATATAAGTACCCGATCAGTATCCTATTTAGATGAAAGGAAAAGAAAAGGTGAAAACCTAAGAATCCGGTCCCTAATGATTATATAATGATATAAAGTCATCAATGAGTTCGAGTTATTCTAATTATCAAGAATATCAACAAATAAATTTGAGACATTATTCAAAATGGCTGTCGATTCAAAATAGCCGTCAGAATCTGAATGGTTCAGTGCATCGAAGTTTTCTTGAACAAAAGTTTTGACCTTTTGACCAAATTTTGAAATTCGACTATTTTGACCTAGCCTAGGAGATTTCCCGTATCAAGGCCTACCTGTGTGCCAAGTTTGGTCAAAATCGGTCTAACGGCGTAGATTTGTATAAAGAACAAACAGACAAACGGACAGAAAGGTGATATATATATATATAAATATATATATATATATATATATATATATATATATATATATATAAAGGGTCCTGAAAACATCCAGTGTGTAATGCCGGAACAGTTATATTTTTTAGAAAATATCAAACAAGCATTACCAATGTTTAAATACCCTAGAAATAATTATTAGAATTAGAACTAATATAGGATTATTGTTATTTCGCTATCACTATGCTCTCTCCAGTCGAGAATTAAATTATTCCGAAATGGTGAAAATTGAGAGGTCCTGCATTTTATGTATATATATATATGTGTGTGTGTGTGTGTGTGTGTGTGTGTGTGTGTGTGTGTGTGTGTGTGTGTGTGTGTGTGTGTGTGTGTGTGTGTGTGTGTGTTTGTGTGTGTGTGTGTGTGTGTGTGTGTGTGTGTGAGAGAGAGAGAGAGAGAGAGAGAGAGAGAGAGAGAGAGAGAGAGAGAGAGTGAGAGAGAGTGTACTTTCACACATCCTCAGTAGTAGCATTTCTTATGAGCAAGCCTGCGTCTTTTACAATATTGATGCTATGCCACTCTCAACGTATCGTAACATAGACTTGAAATAGCATTGAATTCAATAATACCATATTATACTATACTAAAAAAATAATAGCTTCATTAAGTCTGTTTAAAAGTTTATATAATCATTAATGGATATTACTGGCGGTTTTTGTGAAACTTTGTATAGAATGTTTTGAGTGCAGAAGGCTAGGTAACTTTATGAAGTTGAAGCGAAAGTTCCCTTTGTCCTGAAGTCTGAAGCTTAAACTTCATTCAATGGAATGAGGCTGAGGTTTTCTATAAAGCATCTCGATTTAGCCAAAGCTAGTTTAATAATATGATACAATCGAAAAAACAATTGGTCAAACGATGAAATCTATTGACTAGAACGATGTGTTTGTTAGGAGGATTTGTTGAAAATTTACAATATACACTTGAAGAGAGCAGAAAGGTAACATTAATTCTTAAAAAAAATAATACTTGATTCTGGAAAATGACGCCAAATTTTTTAACGTTTTTTTTTTTAATTGGGCCCAATGTCAATTGAAGTGAAAACGGTGGGCCAATTTTAGTAATATGAATAGTAAGTTTTTTTTTCGTTTTTTACGGCGCATCAACTATTTTTCTATTAGCGCCGGGCTATCTACAGGTTGCCACCCTTTCATAATGCCAACAGCACGTAGTCGGTCACCCATTCAGGTTGTGACCACGCCCGACATTGCTTAACTTCGGTGATCTACGGGAACCGGTGTATTCAACGTGGCTATGGCAGTTGGCATGAATAGTAAGTAAACGTGTTTTTATTGCCTTTTATTGAATCACTTTCTGCTCATTTTATAAAAATGTTGACGACATTAACAGAAATATAGGTAATGGTTCTTTATATTTTTTTGTTATTTATTTAGGCAGGTCCAATATTGGGAAATATGCGATATAACTTTTTTAATATTTATTGTCGTAATATTTTATTTAGTGATTCATTTAAACTGTTGTCAAAATATATTTTGATATTCGTATGTTGTGCACTATTTATGTTTTTTTTTTCTTTTTTTAGTGAACTGTGACCTGAGCTTTCATCAAAGAAATAAGCTAACATTTAGTGCTAATGGAACAGATTTATTATAAATAAATAATATTTAGGAGTGGGGATTTTCCTTAACCAAACTAATTATTTTTAAGTACCGGTTGTACTTTTTGCTTCCTTGGTTCGAAATCGTAAATATCGTGCCAAAATAATAATTATGATATACTTTAAAGAAAAGTGAAATTTGGTCAATTAGGGCAGGATGTTTTCTCCTGAGCAAACTGGGTTTGTTTTTCTAATATATAAAAAAAACCCTAGTTTTACTCTAATTATTTATCTCGAGATCAAAATATTATATGCCTGGGGGTTTCCAAATTCTGAATTACGGGTGGCACAAAAATCTAACGGACATCACAACATTGGTCACTATTTCTGAAGTAAAAGAGTAATGTAAATAACTAGATGTGTACATACGTGCAATAAATGTACAATTTGTAGCACAAAATGAATGACAGGTTTTAAAATTTTATATGGCGAGGAGGGGGCACCAAAATTGTAACGAATGTGATGTTCTTGGTCACACGAGGGAACATTTATTTTCGTGGGAAATAGAAATTATAATACAGATATTACAGACGAGTAACAACGGTTATTGTTGAGGACGTCAACTTTAGTGGTAATTGTTTTGTTCATTCTTTAGTAAATAGTCGGCAGTAGTTCAGTGCCGTGGTATTGTCGAATATCTTTGTTGTCAAAAAGGCATATTCATGAATGAGTAAGAAATAATATGTTTTACCTAAAAACGTCTGTAATTGTGCCCTTGGAAACATTTATCAATCATGGATAAATCCTCCTCCCAGAATTTAATAATATTTTGATATATATTTAACTAGCTGAATACTCGTGCTTCGTCACGGTAGATAAGTAGTTATTTTATTACGTTAAATAATTTATATTCAAAATTAACGCTACTCTTTAATTTTGTGTAGTTTATTATTGCACGGTTCCCGTCATACTATTTGCTATTTATCAATTTATAAGTAATCAAAGTATAATGTTTCTAAACATGGGGGCGCTCCGGACCAGTATCAACAAAGTGGAGATGGAGATAGGTAGCCGTTGCAGGGATGCGCAGACAAGGTATAGTTGGGATTCGGCTAGGAGAAATATTCTCCTAGCCGAATCCCAACTATACCTTGTCTGCGCAATATCAACAAAGGTATAACCTTGAGATACCCCGTTATCTATAGGTTACTAGCAATAGAAGTTTAACCCGTACCGGTAGAAATTCGTTGTCAATATTAAATGGACACTAAAATTTAAAAATTTATGTTCCCAAGATGTCATTTGGAGACACACATTATATTTGCGAGCATTATCAAGAAGTGGTCCGATTGGAGATGCTGATGGGTGAGGAGGCTGTGCAAAGGTTCGGGATATTATTACCTAGGAAGGACTATCACCAGGTACAGCATAAACTCTACGAGAGAAAAAATACAGTCCATTCCTAAAAAGGTCTGGATAGTAGAAATTAACCGCAGTTCAAAATAATGCTATTAAATAGATACAGTACAATAACAGCTGTTCTGTTATCGTCCTAGCAATGCATGCTGCCTAGGCTTGCCTGCTCTAACCAAAACTAACTAAAACTTCAAACCTCTCTAAAAATACTTAAAAATTCGAATATCAAAATATCCTTCCTTAGCGAGTGTCTACGTTATGTAGGGAGTGCCCATGCAAAATTTCAAAATATTCTGTCAAGTGGTTTGGGTTGGTGAGTGAGCGAGTGGTATTTGACAAATATATAGTAGATAATTTTTTTTTTTCTTTTTTTTTACGGCACATCTACATCTAGGTCATTAGCGCCGACATCCAGGGTACAGCGAGGAATTTTCCCAGCGAGCCCTGAGATGAGAAAATTCCTGCCGGAGGTGGGAATCGAACCCACCATCTCCCGCTTATGAATCCAAGGCGCTAGCCAATAGACCACGGGAGACCCCTATAGTAGATAATAATAGAAATTTGGTATGCGAACGAAAAATTAGAAAATTAAATTGGCTCATGTTTAGCGTGCATAATCATTATATTCTGCCATTTAATAATTAAATGATTGCAAATAAATTATATTGACTGTCTATTATTTACTCCTTCGATTCTTTGTTTATACTATTAAGCACTGTATTAATTGTGCTGTCATCCAGTTGACCACACTATGAACCACTGAGTGTATATCTTTATTCCCACCACAGTGGCACTACGTGTCTCTCTCCTAAGCTCACTTTTCATATTAATGTCACGTTCAGCTCTTCAAGGACACTTAATCCTTTAAATTTCACAGTAAACTAAATAATTAAAATCTCTATTCCTTATTTATTCTATTCCTTTTTAGACATCTACAAAATATAATAATATTTTCATTTTAAATTTTACTATGTTTACATTACTTCCTGTTCTTAGAATACATGTTTCCCAAGGAAATAAGACGTCTCCAAAGTCTGCGAATAAGCTAAATATGAGGTTATAAAGAGTAAAATATTAATGTACCTAATAAAAGTATTATTAAGAATTAAATATATTTATCCGGGGACGGGTTTAGCTCAGTGGTAGTGCACTGGACTAATATGAGTTCAAATCCCGAGCGCATTGAACAATCGGTATCCTCTAGTGTCTTCGTTCGTGGGTTGGATTCGACCTCCCTGACCGTCCCTAGGCCATCCCAGCCTATTTATTAATGAGTACCTTCAATGGGGGAAATCGGGCGGTCGGAGCATAGTACGGACCACACTCTCTTCCTAGTGAGCCGCGTGCTTATGAATCTGATACCTCTATAGTATCTACCCCGCAGGGCCCTCGTGGCCTGTTATGGGGGATTTTTTTTTTATTTCTTTATTTTTATGTTTATTTCATATATATATATATATATATATATATATATATATATATATATATATATATATATATATATATATATATATATATATACTTTTTTGCTTGTTTATTATATAACCAAAAACATCACTCCATAATACTCGCCAATCAAAAAAACCGTACGTAACATAATATGTAATCTTCCGTATATATAAAAAGTCCGTCACGCAGGAGCTGCATAACTAAGCACTTTCCTCAGAATTTGGGTAGTGTAGACTGCTTTCCAGAACAATTTGCTTAAAATATCCTACATAAATAAAATAAAAACATGAATAGTTAATTATTAATTTTGTTAATCATTAATTTTGTAATGAGTAACTGATCAATTATTAATTTGCTTCCAGAGTTACGTTACTCATGGTACCTACTAAACTACGTCATAAATACAAAAAACCTCATTTTTATATCTCACTTTTCTCTCTATATTACCACTACGAATACCAAGTTTCGTTAAAATATAACAAATATTACGGCTGACATGGTCAAATTAGTGTTTTGGGTTCAGGGTAAACCCCTTCTTCCGGTGGACCGATTTTCGTGATTAACGAACTCGTTCAATCGTTTGCTAATTGAATGCTATATACGATGTTTCGTGACGAAAAAACAAAAACTCTGGCCGCTGTCGTGTCAACAGATATATATATATATATATATATATATATATATATATATATATATATATATCAATTTTAACGGGGGTCATTTTCGGTGTCTACTAGGTTGGATCGATAAAGATTTGAAGAAATTTTTCAAAAATTCCGTCATGAGTCCAACCTCAATAGTTCCGTTTTCTTCGGAGGAAAGTGCTAAAATCACGTGCCTGTCTGTTTATCTGTTTTCCCCTTATACAAATTGCCAGCGTTTGACCGATTTTGACCAAACTTGGCAAACAGGTAGGTCTTGATCCGGGAAGTCTCGTAGGCTAGGTCAAAAATGTCTACCAGCTGTTGGTCTGTATCATTTATTCCTTAAACAAATCTTCACCGTTTAACCGATTTTGATCAAACTTGGCACACATCTATGTCTTGATCCGGGGGGTGTTATGGCCTATGTTAAAATCGTCTAGGACTCACAGGTTCGAAACTTAGAACCCGAACAGTTACAGATTTGTGTAATTATATTTTAATATTACTTATTTGGTTTCAAATTTATTTTGGTTTTTAGTAAGTGTAGCATGGAACGCCGGGTAACAGCTAGTAATTATTAACATTTATTACATGTTACTCCCAAGGGATGCTGCACCTAATGGAGTGCTGGTATTTCCAGCCTGTGGGTGGAGTGTAGGGAGCTATTAAACCATCCCCTTTTATCTAGTGCATGTAAAATGCCTCATGATATTTAAAGGGCACACATATTATAGGCACATCACACCTTTGTCTGGAACCTCTTCGCTTCACGGATCGCTTAATTAGCTTAAAATACTTCTTTTTTCTATTTTACAGATTGTTAGTATTTTATTAAATTATTGAGTAAGTGCCTGGCCGTCAAGAAATCGTTACACAAGAAGAGAAGAAGTTGTAGTTACCAGGCTCAGAATAGGTCATTCACAAGTGACTCATTCTCATTTATTGACACAACAAGACGAACCACTCTGCAGAATCTGTAATGTGACGCTGACAGTAAAACATAATGACAACGGGACTTCTTAGACTAACCACACGACATGCGAGAGATACTCAAGGTTACCCACATACAGACACCATTATTCAACATTTAAAAACCAAAAACATTTATAATAGAATATAAAGATGAAGTATTATTGAATACATTTATTCATTATCATTGCAAGGTATCATGAACCACTATTAGCCAGAGGAACTAAAAGTTCTCACATAAAGAACAGTTATTAAACCTCAATGTGAAATATTATTATGTTTAGGCTAAAAGTTTATTAGTATTAGTATTATTAGTTATTAATATTTTAGTGTATTATAAGTTATTAGTATTATTAGCATATTATGTGGTATATATCCAAATTGTAATTAATATCATGTGGTATTGTAATTTAATATATAGTGTACTTAAGAATATTTTCATAAGAAATTAGATTTGGTAAAGGCCAATGTGCCTATAATAAAATGTAATTTTTTTTTTATAATTTATTTATGAGCACCCCGCATTGACAGCGTTTCGACCAGGTACACATATAAAATAGAAATACATAACAATGATTCAAATACATAATTATAATCTTATATAATAATTATAAATCCTTAATAGTTAACATATTACATAATTATAATTCCAATTACATTATTGTGTGTATCATTCTAATTACACAATTAAGTTTGATAATAATATAAGCTAAAAGTAAAATTAACTAGTAAAAAACAATACAGTTTTAAGAAAAACTTATAATTATAAAGGAAATGAAGAAAATAGTTCCTATGTACAATAAGACTATATATAATCGCTACAGTTTCTATTTACAATATAGGTTCTATGCATAATATGACAACATACATAAGAACAATAGCCCCATGTACAATCAATAGGAAGGATCCTATGTAAAATAATGATGAATAAATGAATATATCACGTCATGAGTGATGTTTATTAAAAAAAACAAAACAAAAAAAAAGAAGAAAAACGGCGATGTTAAAAGCACAGTTTGGGTCGTCTAGACAACCAAAGACCAAAGAAAATTAAGTGGTTGTTGTACTACATACTACACCCACATGTTGACTATTTGAGAAGTTTGGTCTGGGGTTTATAGTTTAAAGGTAAGTATAGCGTTGATATGGTGACTGCTACCACGGAGTAGTTGGTTCATGTCTCGTGGGATTTCCAAGTCTTGTCTCAAATTACAGTCTGTCAGTATATGTTGAACTGTGAGGTCTTTGTTACAGATTTGGCACAATGGTTTATCAGTCTTTGTCATAAGGTATTCATGAGTTATACGTGTCTGGCCTATCCTTAGTCTGGCTAACACTACTTCTTCTCGCCTTGAATCCCTGTATGACGAAGCCCAGTCGCTTACGGTCTGTTTAATTTGTCGAAGTTTGTTTTCCGTTATGCTCGTCCAGTTCAGTTGCCATTTGTCTTGTATGTCGTTTTTAAAATGTAAGTATATAACGAGCAAGTCAACTTTGCGGGCTCGTAAATACAATGGATAATAATAATAATTGGATTGTGGACGATATGGCTTGTCCCAACTCTAACCCCTTTAGACTAGCCTTTAATAAAGTTATGAATAAGACCATTTTTCAATATATTACATCCTCAATAGATGAAAAATGTTCGTTCTCTAGTTTGCTCCGATTTGCATATTCGATAGTTTGACGGGGCAGGGGCGATATCATGGGTAGGTTTCCATAAATAATACTGATAGGACAGAAAAAATCTTTGCTCAAAGTTGGTCCCTATAACAGTGATAGAAAATTAAAAAATCTTACTGGCGGAGCGCATTAGGGTTCGGGAACTGAGCGCGTTTTTATAACGCGTCATTTGGAAATATTTGAACATGAGTAGTTAATGTTTACTTTTGATTTCGAATAATTTCTGTCGAGTTACTTCAATTTCCCAACGCTTTTCCAGATATTCGAAAATTACAATTTTTTTTTTTTTTTTATGCTTCCTTAAGTTCATACGCAAGTCAAATTCTAATATCTTTAGTTGAATGAATTCAACTGAATTCATCTTTTCTAAGTATTTGAAAAAAAAATCATTTTCTAAGAAATTAGTTCTAACTAATTAATTAACCTAAAGGTAAACTAGGTTAATTTATTTGACGCAAAAATGGTTACAGATAACAATTTAAAAATTGTTTCATACACTTTCGTATTTTTGTAAACCCTTAAAACATGTTCCTGGATGCCTAGAAACGCCCATAAATACGGAGTGTTCTTGACTTTTCCAACAAGACAGCGTATTCTTGTAGCATATTTTATGAAATTCGGAATATTTTTGGGGCAGCTTTAGGGGGAGGGAGTAACCGCGCTAAAAGGTTGCTGCTTGTTCCCAGAAATAAAACAGTATAGAAATGGTACCTGAAGGGAATAATAGCGTATATATGAATAACTCATGAAAACATTATGCAATTCAATATTGGTTATTCTGCTGAATAAATAAAAGAAGTAAAAATAAACCTTTAGTTTATAATCAAAATTGTTCGTGGATTGAAACGTGGAATGGATATTTATTTCATTTATTGAAGGGACTCTGAGAGTTTGCATTAGCTACCAAATCTCCCTTCTATGCGAGGCCTTCAAAATCTATATGATATTGTCAGAGAATATATTATTGTATTAGGTTGAATATAAGCCTGGGAAAAGGCTGTATAGATTCCGTTCTACCAAGAATCCATTTGTACAACGAGCCAAATAGCAGAGGAATTAATACAGAAGCGGAATGGACAACCTGTGTACTATAGCTCATTTAAAATTTCAACATGATCAAGAGGCGAGATGTTAATGCACCTTGGGCCAAAGCAGTGAGTATGGGAATAGGGGGAGGCTCGTCAATCAAACAACCACACAATTTCAGGAGTTAGGCAAAGATGCTAGTTTGGGTGTCTCGTTGTCGTAAACATGGCACTGTCGGAGGAAAAAGAAAGGATGAGAGAATTCCAATATAGCTACCACAAAATGTCCATCTTGGCACCTTCGTTGCTCGCATTTGCCGACGACTTTGTGCTTCGAACAAAATTTACCTTCATAGCTTCGCAAAAAGGGCTTGAGGTTAACCGAAATAAATGAATAGATCCATGCAAAAGGGGCTTCATTCAAAAATCAGTAGTTTTAAGGAAACTAGACTGAAGCCCTTTCTGCACGGAATAATAAAATTAGCACTATGTTTCTTTTTTGTATGGTAACTATGTATTGCACTGATGACCTTTTAACATAGAAATGTGTAACTACCTTCAGAGACAAGGAATCCATCATTCAAATTAACGAAAATATTGTCCGAACTAATATTAGGGAAAAAAATGGACTGATGCTCTTTTTGCATGGATCGATTCAAATATGGTTACTGACATAGAGGAATCCAAATAAAAATAAAAAATATGAGACATCAAAATAGGAGAAACATCTACAAGTATACTGAATATTTTGCTGATGAATGACGTTGTTCTCCAAATCTCTCTCTCTCTCTCTCTCTCTCTCTCTCTCTCTCTCTCTCTCTCTCTCTCTCTCTCTCTCTCTTCCCCTCTCCCTCATACGTTCTCTTTCCCCTCTCCCTCCTACGTTCTCTTTCCCCTACTCTCCCTCCGTTCTCCAACAGGTAAAAAAATTTCTGCAATTCCACATTAACGATCATGAGTTTATGAAGTCAGGAAGTGACCGGGAAGGATACCGCAGGAGGCATATCATGCCGCTTCGTTAATAGATGTTTTCTCAGCTAAAGGGTTCTAACAAGAAAGACTAAGATTGCTGTACATAGTGACCTAGATGAAAAAAAAACAAAAAAAACAACAAAACAGAACTAGTATTTTTTCTTGGAGATCCACTTGACCCTATTAGATTCCTTCTGCTTGGTTGGTACAAATTCGTCGAGAATAATTCACTCAGACATCGGAGTACCTCGCCCCGTCAGATCTAGTTGAGAAGGGCGTACATAAACCTCTGAAGATATGCGTTAATTACCTCTCTGCATAAAGGGGATGAGGGAGTAAGGACGCATGAGGGTTGTCGCGTACGCATGCCTTGAATCCAGAATGAAGCAGATAACGCCATTGTTTGATTAATGTCGGCTGTGTGTTTGCTGAGAGATGGCGTAACAAAGCGTCATGGATTCGAGTCCATTTCTTGTTGTATTCCGTTACCAAATTAACTCCTATTCATGTTTTCTATCAATTTCTTACCCTCGCTATGTAGCCTCTCTGCAATTCAATACTCAATCTCTCTCTCTCTCTCTCTCTCTCTCTCTCTCTCTCTCTCTCTCTCTCCCGAGCTCTCTCTCTCTCTCTCTCTCTCTCTCTCTCTCTCTCTCTCTCTCTCTCTCACACACACACACACACACATACACTCACTTTCTTTTTTCTCACTCCTTCCTATCCTCTCACTTCCGACCTCTTCTTTGCCTGTGCGCCTTTGATTCTTATTCTTCCACATTCTACTAATATTTCTTTAACATAAAAATGTTTTCAGTTCTTTATAATGAAAAATTATCTGGGAACACAATTTTTTGTGATTTTCCGTAAGCACGGAATCCAGAAGCCCTGATATATAATTGACGACATTTTGTAACTTCTTTTATTACCATTTTTATGGGATTAAATGCTTCCTTAACTAATCAAAAATGATATCCAAAATGTTCATGTGCCGGAACAATTTTTAAATTTACCCAAAATTAATTAATATATTTTTAAACGATATATTGATGTTTTACGGAGTCGATTTTTTTTCATCTATATCCCTCTCAGATCTGCTTTATTCCTCGGAACCTCTTGTAAATACCTCAATTTTGCGTCTTTTTTATATATACAAAATATGGGTAATCTATATATATATATATGAGTAGGTGAGATGCAAAACTCGTTCGTTCCACAGGAAGATATTTTTCAGGGACCTCAAAAAACACTAAACCACGTCTTATAGAGTGGCCAGATTACATTTTTTTTTTTCCTTCCAAGTGTAAATCCTTATGTTTACAGATTTATGTTATAATTCAACATATGCTGAAATAGCACTGAAATATATTTTAGAATCTAATGCTATCTCAATTTTTCGAAAAATGGAACGAACGAGTTTTGCATCTCACCTCTTCATATATATATATATATATATATATATATATATATATATATATATATATATATATATATATATATATAAATCACGTGTCTGTTTGTTCCTTATACAAATCCACACCGTTTGACCAAACTTGGGATGCTGATAGGTCTTGATACGGGAAGTCTCTTAGGCTAGGTCAAAAACGTCTACAAGCTGTCTGCCTGTATGTCTGTTCCTTATACAAATCCACACCTCCGTGGGCTTTTGATCAAACTTGGCGCACAGGTAGGTCGTGATACGGGGAGTGTCATAGGCTAGGTCAAAAACGTCTACCAGCTGTATGTTTGTTCCTTATGCAAATGCACACCGTTAGACTGATTTTGACCAAACGTGGCACACAGGTCTTAACACGGGGAGGGCCTGATTAAAATCGTCTATGACCTCAGCTCGGATATCACGAGTTCGAATCAATCGACCCAAATAGTTACAGATTTGCGTTATTAGATTTTACACATTTGCGTTGTTAGGTTTCTAATTTATTTATTTTTACTTTTATAGGTGAAGAAAGTAGGTGTGTGTGCAAAAAAAATCATTTGAGTTTTCTTTAAAACACCTGCATTGTACTTACCATGTTGTAGTATTCACACAATATTCATATGGCAGATATTTTATCATTCATTTTTAATAAATTACCTATCTTTTGCGAGGCAGAGAAATAATCATTTCCTATTCCAAGTGCATAAATGTCTTGATCGTTAAGGATAACGATGCTCTTTGTCATCCGTGGATTGCCGATTTTGCTTCAACATCAGATTCTTCTTATAGAACGATTTATGACAGACATCAATCAATTGTTATATCCATCCAGCATTGTTTAAAGACCACATTCCAATCTTGGATGTTTTCCTCTGGCCTTCCAACCTCTCGAGAGGCTAAAATTCCTCTTTCCTCGCTCCAACTTGGCTCTCATTCCCATAAGTTTCAATTTAATTTCCCTTTTCTCTCACGAACTCCCCCTAAAATACAGATGATAATCAACATTAATTCCGTCGGGGTAAATGAACCCCCCCCTTTCCACTTGTCTCTCTCCATTCCTCCTTCGAATCTCCAGTTTCATGCTCTCACTCAACGTCGCGGAATGAAATGCATGAAACACACCGACATTTCCTGTCGAATTTTATGGATTGTTAACTAAGAGGGTTCCTCAGGTTTGTTAAAAATCAAAGTCTATCCATATATGTATATATATTTGTCTGTTCGCGCTGTTTAAATCCGTTCAAATATTCCTATCTTGATGGATTTTGGTACAAAAATATTTTGTCTCAAATAAATTAAATAAGTTCGTAAATCAACCGAGTCCGCGTTGCGGAACATTATTTATTCGCGCAAAAAAAAAAAAAAAAAAAAATCTAAAATTTTAGGGAAATATTTTTCCCCTGTGTAGGCAGATGGTCAATAAACGAAATAAAAATTAACATAAACGTTAATTCATTAAAAATGGCTCTACATGGTTCGTTTCCTTGGATGGCTCTTCAGGAGCCTAAATACTAGATTTAGCCTAACAGAACGGAGGTTAACTTTCCGCTTGAATGACCACGTAATTACTGAAAACCATCAAATTCGATTACACGGGGGAACCTTCCGCCGTGTATTCGAATTTTAAATTTGATTTTATTCATTGACCTCCTCAGAAGAAAATGTTTTGAGATTTTGGTCACTATTTTCTCAATAATTTATTAACGGTTTTTATTCCTAGTTTTTGTGTTTTAAGTGATTATTTGCACTTGTCGCGGTCTCACTAACCTATAAATAAATATTCCTAGGTTTACGAATGACACTAGGGATAAGAAAGCTAATAAAATTTAAAGCAACTCTGTCTTTGGTTTTTTGTTTGCCTTGTTTATTAAATTACGTGTAAATAATTCACGGAATTTTACAATTGTACATAAAATAATATACAATTTTTCATCTTACCTAATATCAGCGATGATATATGAACATTTAAATCCTGATTACACTTGGAAAAATCAGACTGACATCTTCAAAACGTAAATTTATCTTAATTCAACAATGATAATAATTGAAATAATATGATTCTTGAATGTTTGAAAATATATTTTGATTTTTTTTAAATAATACGTTTATAAGTAATTAATAAGTTTTAGATATTAAGTTACACGAAAAATAAAATATTATTTTATTTTAAATTGTAAAAGTTTGTGAATTAGTTACTAGTTAATAGACAGGGGAAACAGAAAAAAAAATCTGGCTGGACAAAGTTGTTTCAAATTGTATAAGCTTACATTTAAAAAAAAAAAAAAAAAAAAAAATGATAGTACACCCGCATAACATTTACGAGTATAAGTTCGCTTTATAATGTGTGCAAGTATCACTTGAATCATGTGCCGAGATTTACAACGAATGCTAATGCTGATGGCCTCAGCAGGTATTGAGGTAGGAAGGGCCGTCCGGGTGGGCATAATCCCCGTACGGGGATGGTAGTTGGCGGAATTTCCCAGGACACAGGAGTCGGGTGGGTTTAAAAGGATATTCTTACTACTAGGACACTTCTTCTATCTATGAGAACTCATTGGAACTTCTTGACGCTAACAGCGAAGCTGTAGGAAATTTTTTCAACAGCATCCCCGTACGGGTATCATACCCACTAAAGGGTTAAGGGTATAATGACCCTGGAGAAGGATGTGTAATGTTTTTCCGACAGAAGTTATGAGAGAGAGAGTTGATCTTCCGTTGGAGGTGTACAAACAGGTTGTAGGTATATAATATGCATCATGCACTAATTGAACTCTCCTATCCAACATAACCTCCAAGAGTTAGGGGACTTTTTCCATCCTCTCTCTCTCCATACATTTATCTCGTCCGTCTCTACACTAATGGAATATATGATCCCTACTCTCAGTCGAAGTATTACTACTCTCCTCACTTTCTCACTCCCTCTCTACCTCTTTCTCTCTATTTATCTCTCTCTCTCTCTCTCTCTCTCTCTCTCTCTCTCTCTCTTTTCTCTCTATTTATCTCCTTCTATCCATTTACATATTTCTTATATCTTTTCTTCTTTTTGTGTATCTTATATTATATCACTCATATTGCTAACATGTCGCAGTCAAATAAATTTCAATCTTACAGCATACTTTCTTTACGCCTATATGCCTAAAAATCATGTCTAATGAACTCTATTCTAATTCTCTATCTTTCTTTACCATTTTTGGGAAGTCCTTAGACTAAAAAAAAAAAAAAAAAAAATCATTGAAATCGGTTAAGATGTAGAGGCTGTAGACCTTTTTGAAACACAATATGTCGTTTCCCGCCATTTTGTGTCGTCTGCCTGAAATTGGTCTAGAAACAAACAAGTTTGAACGCCCGAGAATCGATGGCCATCGGATCGGGTCGAGTCGTTACAAATGTAGGAACCTGCATAGAGATGCATGTGTTTGTTTTTCTTCCGACAGTCGGTGGCTATCGGATCGTATCGGGACCACTGTAGGTGCCCTCTAAGGTAGAAGCGTTGGCTAATATGTTTTTTTTTTTTTTTTTTTTTTTTTTTTTTTTTTTTTTTTTTTTTTTTTTTTTTTTGAAATATATATATATATATATTTATTTATAGAACATTACAATCTACAATTGAACTGTACTTTGTAATTTGATATTAGTTACTTGTCCACGCCTCAGGTGTCCCCAGTTGTCAGCCGAATACCTTCCTTGTTAGGAAGGATTCTAGGATGACCTGGAGTTACCTTACGCCATCCAACCACACCCTGCGAATAGCAGGGAGGATTGGAGGCGAATGAGGCATGGCCTTTGATATCCTGAGGAGAGAAAATATCCATCGATATCACTCTCACTTATTATAATTTCACTGATTTTTTCACTCCAAGACGTCTTGGTGGAGAGGAAGGATGATTAGGGCATATATTACGTATATTTTTTTTTTGAGGTTTCTTTGCTGGAGAGAATTATTTCTTTATTTGTAAGGGATTCTCCTGAGGTTGTTTTTTTTCTGTGATATTTCGCAGAATAAGTATTTGTGTGTATATATATATATATATATATATATATATATATATATATATATATATATATATATACACACACACACATATACACACACACACACACACACACACACACACACACACACACACACACAGAAAGAGACCACCGATAATTTGGTGATCTATTGGTTCTAAGACACTTTCGGAGTCCGTCAGGGTTCCGTCCGTCCGAGCTTGACCTAATAATTGGGTTTCCTCCTTATATAGAGGGAGTAAACGCCCTTAAAATCATGTTTGTTGTGCATAAAACGTTTGTATTAAACCAAAGAAAGTCTTTTGTTTTCTTTTTATTACTTTCTTTATTGCATTACACAAGGCATTGTTTCGTCACATTTCTTTTACTTCAATCTACAGAGATCTTTTTATCAAATCCCATTCAATGGTATTTTTTGTTGTTAAATTGTTTTCCAAGTAGGTTTTTGATATCTTAGCTTTTTTACTGATCAAATCCCTATTGTTGGGGCGAGAAATCATCTGGAAGTTCTCTTAAGATCAAATATTTACATTCTAATTGCTCTAAGCAATCATCTAAGTGTTTGAGAGTAAAACAGCTGGAATAAGTCGCTAATGAATTGGTAATAATTGGAAGTGGTGTAGACATAATAGGCGTGGCCGTGGCTTAGGGTTCTAATTTGATTGGCTTCCAGCCAGCGATCAGCTCTCCCATTGGCTGGCTAAAACTTAACTCTAACCAACCCGAAGCCGGCTTTTGAATAACTTACTTATTCCACACTGGATATCTTTGTTCCGCCTGCCCCCCTTTATAGTAATTAGACTTTTGTGTTAGTTACATTTGCTCTATTCATTCTCTGGATCTAAGCCATTATTAATTAATTTATTAATTGTTGCACTTAGGTCTGGCACATTACCAATTTTAAATAACGCATTACACTAATTTGCAAATAGATTTGCTGCCTTAATGTTTTAGTGAGTTCTGACGGATCATATGCGACGACGATGTCTTGTTTATGCATAATGTGTAAGTTCGTTTCAGTTCTTGACATTTTTCTTGCACCTCTGAACTGTTTCCTGTGCTTTTGCTGGATTTTCATAACATCATAAAATAGGTTGTTGCATCCCATGATTTTTTAGCTTAAATTAAGTAACAAATCTATTTTATCGAAGCAATGTTCTTCCAGCCACATACTTAATTTGTATTTTTTGAGATTTTTTTAAAAATGGAAATTCGGTTTCTAGGCCCCGTTCTTCGTGATTTTAATACATTTGATAAACTCTTATAACTCTCACGTAAATAAAACTTTTTTTTTTTTCTTTTAGAAAATTGTAAGAAGTAGAAGAAACCTTTATTAAAACAAATTATTAACTAAAGTGGGCTGCTCAAATTTATTTTATGTGGGATCTACAATATTCCAAACCCGCGAGACTGGGCAGTTATGAGGGTTGCATCTGAACGGCGAAATTCCGCTTAATGAAAGCAAGTACTATTTCATTTTAAATATTCTTGTCATATCGATCAGAAGAAGCTAATGACAAAAATTGAGAGGCTTGGTCTGAATTACTCGAACTTCGGTAAATAAAATTCGTGTATTATATCCATGAAGGCCCATTGGGGCTGAAACTGTGAAGGTATCGTGATTTTTTTTTTTTTTTTTTTTTTTTTTTTTTTTTTTTTTTTTTTGTGATACCACATACAAGGGAGATAGATCTCCGGCTGCCGAATTGTCCCTTTGCAGGTAACTATTGTATCAAGGGGTCCATGTCTTGAACGACGGCACTAGAAGATAAAATCTTTAGTGGACGATCCTGTTTTGATCTCAGAAGGTCTAAGACACAGTCGAGGTCTTAGCCTATATGCTCATCTCGTCGCCCATTGAGAGATAAATTAATGGATATTTTCTTTCCTCAAGACATCATTAGGTCATCCTCAGAATCCTTTTGAACAAGGAAGTTATTCCGTAAAAGTACACCAGGCGTGGTTAGGCCTTATTACCAAATTACTCTGTACAATTGCATTGTGGATACTAATACAGCAGTAAAGAAATATATACACTATCGTCAACATCCGTGTCCCAAAAAATTTCCCACTAATTTCTTCTGCCCAGTAAAAGACTGAAAGTGGTTTCCTCTAGATGTTATAGGAATCAAAAACTAACAAACATAGTGATTTAAAGGTATTTATTTAAATTGGGATGGGAGAGAAAGTTCTATAACTATTGTTTGTTGGAGATTGCTGGATGGTGGAAATTGATGTTCCAAGGATAAAATAAAGGTCGAAAATTCCGATCTTCGAGTCTAGAAGCAAGGCTCGGCTGAGTAAGAACCAATGCATGAGCATTGAAAATGGGGCTTAATCCCTGAAAACGTTTTGCCAAATAAAACACCTTAGGGAATTTTCGACCTTTATTTCATCCTTGCTTCTATAACTATTCTATAAGAATGACAGATATTGCGCACCAACATCAAATCAAATTATAAAAAAGGTGCAATCATTCTTGAGAAGCTTGTTGAAATAAAGATAGAAATGTCCTTTTAGTACTACCTACTTCAGAAACTAAGTCCATCCTGTTTTGATATCCTGGAATAAAACTCAACCCTAGACCGATAGAGTACGCCACATCACCAACATGGCGGCCAAATCTTCTAAATCCGCACGCACACTTTTTCCCTGGATCCTTTATTTTCTATTTTCTCTCCTTCATGGCAACCTTTAACTTGGAGCTCATATTTTACTGCTTCCTTATCTCAGGGCGTACTTTATGGGTCTTCTCTCTCCCATCGGCCTACGCTAGAAGAACATCAATACACTTTATAGCCAACCCAATACCGCAGTCTTATTTATACTCTGAATAACAATGTATAAAAGTACTTTTGGCTCAAGTTGCCTTTTAATATATTTAATTAGAGCTTACAGATACTGCAATGCTCATAAAAATGCAATCTGATTTTGCGTTAGCTTAAAAGAGCTATTTACAGCTGTAGATACTACTTCATTCGGTAGGATTCCAATTGTACAGTTCCTTCAATGCACCAGTTTCTTTGATGACATGAAAATATTTGGCAATCGAGGTGGTAATAAGCCAAGGAAATATTTGTATTAAGTTGTAAAAGATAGTCACATTTTGGGAAATATACCGTTCCAAAGGTTCTTAAAAAAAAAAAGTATTTTTTGTTGTACTGCTCTAATTTTCTGCGCTTGTACACATTTTTCGTCAGCATTAAGTACCATTTTAGCGGGGTTCCTCCCTATCACCATAGGGAGAACCCGCTCATGAGGTTGACCTCACGGCGCGATCCGGACGTGCCGACCAGAAACTTTCTCGTTTCAGACCCCATAGATCACGAAAATATAGGTGGTTCAAATGTGTGTATATATATATATATATATATATATATATATATATATACATATTTACATATATGCCTGTCTGTTCGCGCTCCTGACGGCTCAAAAATGGTCCGATTTTGATGAAATTTGGTACAAAAATCTGTCTTCTTATTTGAAAGGTCAAGTAACGCTTACGCTTTTGAGTTCATATGCTTCCAGGTACTTCTTTTATAGGTTTCTTAACATAGGAAAACGAATGAAACCATTTTTAAGGCGATATCTGTAACCGTTTTTGAGAAAAGTGGAATCAATGTTTTCGCATGTCATTATTTTATTGTGGGTACTTAAAATCGCGCGATTCAATTGAAATTTTTTTCTACATCTTGGAAATTAATCCCAACTGAGATGTTTAAATTTTGGTTATATTTGGAGTTAAGGAAGTATGCGAAAAAAAAAATTTTATTAATAGACATGATAAGGTTTCGGATCTTCATACATTTTTCGTAAATATCTCGATAACGGTTGGGAAATCGTGGTAAGTGGAAGGCAACCATTCGAATGCTTACTAAATTCTCTACAAAAAAAGGTTCTGAAGCATTATTCGATGGGACAACGTCAATCAAAGATGTAAGCGATTAAAACTTAAAAAGTGTTTGTTTTGTTGTTTTGAAAGGGTTTTTCTATTTGTTTATCTCACTTTTTAATTGGTTGTTTTTTGTTTTAAATTGCATTTATTAGTAAAATTAGTATTGTAGTAAAATAAGCTAAGAAATGGCAAAAGGTATAGGTAATACGTTTGGAATAGCTGTGGAATTCAAGATGGCTGTGGCTAACCATGATGGCGTATACATAGGTTTCTTTTGAATTGTCCTATCTATATAACCTTCCTCCTGCTACAACAGAAGTTATCATTATTTCTTATTTTATAGAAAGATTTAACCCACGAGAGAATGAACTATTATTTGCCATGAAACACATATTTACAGTTGATTATTACAGTGAAAAGAATTTGCTAGTAAAAAAGGAACTTAAAATGACAACGAATTTTCGGTTGTTTGGAATAGAGCCTGCTGAGCAGTATTCGTAGAGAGAGTACGTTTTTAGTACATAATTGTATTGACTTATTCAGCCTTCCTGGAGAAGAGGATTAAGAATTATCCGCTTCTGCTTAAGTTGGCTACTGTCAGTTTCCTGTTATTTGTGATGCCTAATCTACTTCACTTCTTCGAGATATACGGAACCGCGCTAAGATGACGCAGTTCCTGCGAATCGGACTTTTTTTTGTAAACCAAATCAAATTTTATTTAAGAGGAATGCACATTCAATGTTCACAAGTCTGTCATTCAAACTTCAATATCAGTTCAAAAAGTTGATTACTTCTTCTCCACTCGAAACGGTATACAATAAATTAAAATAACAATAATATGCTTGATAATGATAATTCGCAGGCATACAAATTACTAATAAGTTAACCGTAATTCTAAATGTAGCACAATTACTAATAGATTTTATCCCCGATTGTTTTTCATTGAAATACATTTAACTAGCTTCTCTGGTTAATTTGATCAGGACTAGTTGAAGGGGAAGCCATTAAGTTGCATTGACTAACGTCAGAGCTATTGATAAAGGATATCAGCTGGATTAGCTGCAAGTACCAGCTGTAAACAGATGTAGCTATACAGCTAATCCTCAATTAGGTCAATAGCAGAACAATTAGAGATATTATCGCTAATCTAGGCTTTGACTCCTACTATAGATTCCTTGTAGTCCTAAAATTCCTACAGGCCATAACAAATATGGCTAACTTACTCCCTATTTTTTGATTATTATTAATTATTATTTATTTGGGATTGTTAATTCTATTCAATTCATACTAAAAATATATAATATTCATTTATTGCGAATTGCGTGATAATAAATAGTTAGCCTTCCAGGTAATCAGTCAGGGCCCAAGTTAGATTACAAATTCCATATATATATATATATATATATATATGGAACGATGCATTTGGAAATTAAAGAAAATAATATACAAATATAAAACACAATTCACTTACATTTACAATAAATTTTGAAATACAGTTTATTTATTATTTATTTAAGTCTTTATTATATATATGTACAAAATTTAGTAATAATAAATGGTACGGCCAGTCACCGAAAAAGACTTTATACTTCCTAAAAAGGGAAGGTCCATATATTTGTACATACAAGCATAAAAAAGAATGTTAATTATTATTATTACTAAATTTTGTACATATATATAATAAAGACTTAAATAAATAAATAAATAATATATCCATGAAAGGAATGAACGTGCCAAGTTACATTAAAATCTGAGATCATGGGATCCATGAAAGGAACAAACATGCCAAGTTTCATTAAAATCTGAGATCATGGGTGTCAAATCCTATTTTCTTGAGTCGATTTGACATGGAATGACCCAAATGTTTAAATATCATGTCACATATAGATGATTTTAGGTGGTACGTTAAGGGACTACACATATTTAAATAATTAAAGTTCTGTACAAATATATGGGTTCATGTTGGAGACATAGTTTTTATTAAGCAAATACATGTGATAAAATGCAATTTGCAAATCGAAATACAGTACGTTAGCATAAGTAAATCAAATAAATAGGCTATTAAAATAAACTATTTGAAGTTAAAAGCACAAGGAACAAAAGAAAGATTGGCTAACTTACTCCCTATATTATTTTTTTATTTTTTTTATTTAATTTACGAGCTTCGCAACGACGGCGACTTGCTCTTAACTCCCTATATTAGGATTATTATTAACTATTATTTATTAAGGATTATTGCCAGGGCGACATTACGCTATGAGCATATGGGTCTGTCCTGTATTTGTGTTACATGTGAATGTTTTACGAGTGAGTGTCCAATTCACTCATAAAACAATCCTCCAATTAAAACAATTGATTAACATTCTACACTTTGATTGTGTTTTTACTTTCTCTTAATGTGTTGTCTGATGTGTTCCCGTGTTACATAAGTCCCGTGTAATTACTTGTCCGATGTCTTATTTATACTTTGTGGTAGTCTCTTTAGCCTAGTTGTCCAGGTCTGAGTCTCATGTCTTTTTTTTCTCCGGTATCCAAATCATAGTCATTTTGTGTTGTTTTTACAACTTAAGTAGCTGTTACCCGGTGTGCCATGCCGGCACACCTACTTTTTGCACCAAGAAAAACCAAAATAAATCAGAAACCAAATAAGTAATATTAAAATGTAATAACACAAATCTGTAACTTTTCGAGTTCACAGCTTCGAACCCGTGACCTCGGGCCTACGACTCACTCCGTATCAACACCTACCTCTGTGCCAAGATTGATCAAAATCGGTCAATCAGTGTGGATTTGTATAAAGAACAAACATACAGACAGACAGGTGGTAGACATTCTTGACTTACCCTACGACACTCCCCGGATCAAGATATACCTGTGTGCCAAGTTTGGTCAAAATCAATCGAACGTTGTGGATTTGTATAAGGAACAAAAATGCAGACAGACAGCTGGTAGACTTTTTTGACCTAGCCTTCGAGACTTCCCGGGTCAAGACCTGCCTATGTACCAAGTTTGGTCAAAATCGGTCAAACGGTATGGATTTGTGTAAGGAACAAACAGACAAATGGAGAAACAGACGAATAGACAGACACTTGATATATATATATATATATATATATATATATATATATATATATATATATTTATTTATTTATTTATTTATTTATATATAACTCAATCATAATATATAACATTAATATAATATTAATATATTTATTTTCATATAATAATTTGACGATTCCTAAACCCTGCACCATATTAGACTGGCAGCATCCAACTGCTCCATCATATGATTTTATGCTCCTTTAAATATTGAATTCTTTGACTAATCATCTGTTAATCCATTGTTGTCGAGTAGCATACGGATCGGGTATCGGAACCCGAAGATGGAGGATACGGTTAAGAGGCTGCTTTGATCTGTGCACTGCATTGAGTTCTCGGCATCCCGGCACGTACGCACTTCCTCCTATCCTCTCAGGCATATAGATACACACACACACACACACTCAGTCCGTACCTTGCTCTAACGTACACACCCATAGGCGGGGGATCCGAAGGTAGAAACGTTAGGAGCTAAAACTACCTTTTGCTAAACATGCCCTGAATTTGAATGCATGCACGTGTTAGAGCTGTCTGAATAATTCAAAATACATTACAGAAATAAACAAAAAGAAGGATTGGCTTCAGCACTGCTCGGATTTTCATCCGAACATCGATCTTTCAACCACAATAAACAAATCTTCCAACTCCATTTTATATTTCTTTGTGTTAGTTTTATCCTTTATAAATAGAGTTAATTTAATTTATATTGTAGTAATTTTCGGATTATTGTTTAATAATACCCTATAGGACCACGCATATAGCAATTAACAATGTGTTAATTGCTATTTTTTTTGTTTCCTGGCTTCTTTCATTCTTTTTGAATAAGCATTTTTCTTTCATCAAAAATAAAATAAAATAGGCAAAAATAAAATAAAGAAAAAAAGTTAATAAATTAAGTGGTTTAAGAATTAACCAAAGCCTAAGGGCTATAAAATTACCAGTTAAAATGAATGCTTAAAGTACTAATTTATAAAATTAGAATATCTTTTCATCTAAATAACCTGGTATAATTGATTTTATTAATTTTTTTTTCAAGACTTCGGAATTATATTCCATAACGGTTAATGTGTTTTAAATAATAGCGTACATCTTATTTATGAACTACCATCAATGGCTGAATGTTCAGTTTTTCTTGTCCATAACATTCAGTGAGTATATCGCACTAGTATTTCTAAAGTGACACAACTCAAAATAAAACTCAACTGAAAACGTGTCACTCGTAGCTATGTAGAAGGAATATCATGAAGACAGGAAGACTGACACAGGTGCCCTCTTGCGTACAAGCCCTAAAGTTAGGTACATACAGTTTTGATGGTCGATAAAAAGATACTCACCAATGTATTTCATAGTTTTAACTGAAACACACCGATTTTTGAATTGTGTCACTTTAGAAATGCTTGCGCGATATGTTTAATATGCTTTGTATGATGTTTTCAGCGCTAGGTCTCGATCAGCGATTTGTGTTAGTGTCGTACCTTTTGAGCACTTTGCTATGAGCAGCCGAAATGAAACTAAGAACACGCATATCTTAGTTTGAATTTGTTATCACGTCGGGCCATATTAACATCAATAAATCCTTGTATTACAAGCTTTTAACCTTTTTTTTATTTATTTATAGGCGAAAAACTCTATAGACGTCAATGTTAAGTAGCAAAAAATAAATAAATAAAGAAAGAAAGAAATGATAGTAAGGAGAAAAAGAAGAACTGTGACAAAGACAAAAAACAAACAAACAAAATAATTGAAATGCAAATTAATATATGAACAAATACAACATGAAAAGGAAAAATAAATGGATTTAAAAAATATATATAATTAGATCAAATAAAACCTAAAGAGATGTAACGTGAGGAACTGTTAACAAAAAAACTAAAAATAAGATAAAAAGTATTAATATCAGTTAAAAAGTTGAATAAGTTAAATTTTGGTGTAAGTGTGTGTTTTTTAAATATTTAAGTAGTGAAGCTATGTGTGGGCTACCTTCTGTCAGTAAGTCCCGTAAGTCGTAGGGAATATTTACATTATTGCAGTGTCTGCAGTTCGTAAGTATGTGTTTGACGGTCAAGGTCTCGTTACACAATCTGCAAGTTGGTCTGTCCTTTCTGTCTAGTAGGTAGGAATGGGTAAGTAAGGTTTGCCCAATACGAAGCCTGGATAGGATTACTTCGTCCCGACAGGAGAAGTGTTCATTTGTCCAGGCTTTCGTTGTATTTTTAATTTCTCTTAATTTGTCTTCAGTTTTTAGCCACTCACCTTCCCACTCGTACAGTATGTTAGTTTGTAATGTTTTTTATAAGTCCGTCGAAGTCATAGTATTTATGTCAAGCGTAGGTCTTTTCGTCGCTAGTTATGCTTGTAGATCTACAGCTGTACAGAGTTTAATGTATTCGTGCCCTTTAACCTTTTATTTAACGTTAATTTATAATGTTAAAATTCTCTCTTTGAATTTATTATGAACTTGAGCAACACCATCTCAGACATCAGTCACCATCTACAGCCAACTTCTCCAAGACAATTGCTGCGATATTTCTGTCGGCTTCGTCGAGTGGCCGTTGATAATTGTAGACCACCTGAAGGAGCCAATTGGAATATCGTAGAAATCACCGACAAAGGATCATCTTTTTAAGGAAAAGATTTATCTTCATTCCCATTGTCACAGGTTATTTACCAGTGAAATATTGTAAACATAAAACACGATTTTCAAAAATAACCAATTTTTTAAAAATCAATTTCTTTGAAAAAGAGGCAGATGGTAAATGAAATATAAAGACTTTCTTGTTTTAATAAAATTACATAAAATAATAACATGTAATATAATTACAATTTTCCTGCCGGTTTTACCATTGATGCTTCTTCAGGGGCACAAAGTATAGCCAAATTCAACTTTGATATAGAAGTTGATACTTAATTATGATACCTAAGCCATATGACACACACAATTTTTTTTTTTTCATTTATTTATTTGAAATCTGTACAATTATTAGCAATACAATAATCAAGTCTGTTGATGCAGATATGTACAATTTGACAAAAACGGTAAAAGTAAAATAAAAGAAAAGAAAAAATAATACAAAATATGGAAGAAGACAACCACTGTTGGCACTTCCAGAGATGTCTTGGTAAATGTTTTAATGGTCACGATAAGATCAGATGATTAGATTGTCTCGAGGCCACTGTCTCTTGAGCCGCCTGGGAGGATTGTCTGGATGGGATCGGGATGATTAGGATAGACCTTCAGGATTAGGATGGTAAGACAACTTGGAGTGGAACATTTGGAATCGGGTTTTAGCAAGGTCAAGGACAAATGGGATGTTGAGGTCATTGTGAAGGGTTTTGTTGGAAACATAGAAAGGAGCATTTACAATTTTACGAAGTACTTTTGACTGGAATGCCTGTATTCTGTTGATGTTAGATGGTTTTGCAGATCCCCAGAGTTCAAGTCCGTATGTCCATATTGGTCGAATGATTGTTTTGTATATCGTTAGTTTGTTCTGCATCGATAATTTAGATGAGGGTCCAAGGAGTCGTCTAAGTAGTCCGTATCGTTTGTTCAGTTCCTGTCTTTTCAGTCTCGTGTGAGGGTTCCATGTCAGTCGGCTGTCAAGGTATAACCCTAGATATCGAACCTCGTTAGAATCCGGGAGAGGAGTGTTCCTGAAGTAAACAGGAGGGCATGATCTTCGGTTGAGTGTGAATGTCACTTGTTTGCATTTTTCTGCGTTGATTCTTATTCTCCACCGTTCGCTCCAATGTTGTATGGCGGAAAGATGTTCCTGCAGGTTTTGGGATGCTACTGAAGGGTCAGGGGAAGTTGACAGGATGGCTGTGTCATCAGCGTATGTGGTAAGTAGGGTTTGGGGGTGTGTAGGAATATCCGCAGTGTAAAGAAGGAAAAGGAGGGGACCGATAATACTCCCTTGGGGGACTCCAGCATTTATGGAGCAGGTTGGGGAAAGGGTTGTACCTTGTTTAACTTGATTGATCTGTATGACAGGTAGGATTTGAGGATAAGGAAGTAGGTGTGTGGAAGTATTTGCTTTACTTTGTAAAGTATTCCCGGGTGCCAAGCCCGATCGAATGCTTGAGCAACGTCGAGAAAGGCACTCGTGCAAAAACTCTTACGTTCAAGCGAGGAGGATATTGCGTCTACGCCTCGTAAGCACTGCTGAATTGTGGAATGTTGGAAGCGGAAACCAAATTGATGGTTGGGAATTTTGTTCGAGGATTCTATGATAGGGAGGATTCTTTTGTAAAGGAGTTTTTCGAATACTTTGGACATTAATGGCAGAAGGCTGATAGGTCGATAGGATGATGGGGAATCGGGAGGTTTGAAGGGTTTGGGAATAACGATAAGTACTGAATGTTTCCAGGGATTCGGGAAATGGGTTGTTCTTAGGATTGAGTTGAAGAGATATGTGAGGAATATAGGGGTAGGTTTTTAAGAATTGTGGAGGTGATAAGGTCATAACCGGGAGATTTCCTAGGGAGGTGTTTGATGGTATATTTTACTTCGGAAGGTAGAAAAGCTTTGGGTGGGAAAGACAAAGGTAAGGGAGAATTGAGGTAATCTTCGATATCTTCATCCAGGGAAGGACTCGTTTGGGGATTAGGGGAAAATACTGTAGTCAGGTGTGTGGAGAGAAGGAGCGCCTTTTCTTCATCACTTCTGGCCCAGGTTCCATCGCTGCGTTTGAGAGGGGAAGGCAGTGGATGAAACTTTAGGATTTTACGAGTAACTGCCCACAAAGAACAGTCTTGTGTAGAGAGGGATGAAAGGTGTTCGTTGAAGGATTCTGAGCGGAATTGGGACAAGGAAGATTACAGTTGTCGTGTCAGTCTGTTGTATGCGTTTCTGTCCGAGGGATAACGTGATCTTTGCCATAGAGCTCTGGCCCGTCGCTTGGCTGCAAGCAGTTCTTGGATGTGGGCTGGGAGTTGCAGTTTGGGTGGAGGAGGGAAACTTGTTCTTGGTCGGCATGAATTGCGGGCACAGTCCTGAACAGCTTTAGTGAAATCTTTGGTAGCTTTGTCTAGTTCTTTAGAGGTTTTTAGGGAAATTCTTAGGTCTATGGAGCGCTCTAGGTTGATCTGAAATGCTTGCCAGTTGATAGGACCAGGTGTAAGGGTTGGTTGTAAAGGACGGGGTACAGGGGAGGAAAAGAGGGTTAAAAGGATCGCAGTATGGTCCGACGATAGGTCGAGGAGCGATTCAACAGAAGTCGCTATACCTCCCAAGCCAGACGAGATGAAGAAATCGACTAGGTCAGGGCTGCGGGATGGGTCGGTTGGCCAGTATGTTGGAGTGTTGGGAGATATTGGACGATAATTCTGGGAGTTAAGGATATCGTAAAGGATTCTGCCACGGGAGTTAGCTGAACGGCTTCCCCACATGGGGTGTTTCGCGTTAAAATCACCCCCGGTGAGGAAACGAGGACCAAAGGATTGGAGTATTGACAGGAATTCAGGATGGTAAATGGTGTGATTGGGAGAACAATACACTGCGGACAGTATTATATCGAAGGGAGAAAGGGAAAGGGATATGGATGTTACCTGCAGGCTTACTGATGCGATGCTGGGCTCTTGATGGTGCTTGATCTGGTTCTTGATTAGAACTAGAGTGCCATGCTGCGCCAGAGATGGATGGTAGGTTCGATAACAGGAGTAACCCTTGACACCGAATGACATCGATTTTTTCAAGTGTGTTTCAGTTATTAATGCTATGTCGATGTTTTTGTCCGTTAGTAAGAGTGTGAGTTCTTGCCTTCTTGTTGTAAGTCCGTTGGCATTCCACAAAAGGATAGAAAGATGGGGATTAAGGAAGCGGTGCATTTTGGGATTTAGGAAGGAAGTGAGCTATAAGGGTGGTCATTAGGTTTATGAGTGGAGTGGGAAGGGTTTCGAGTTTATTTAGGAAGGAGGAAAAGAGGTTCATAGGATCTTGAGCATGATACTGAGGGATTTCCTTAGACGGTATAGGAGGAGTAGGGAAGGTAGGCTGATTTTGGGGTTGGGAAGGAGTAGTTGAAGAGGTAGGATGGGAAGATGGTTCTTGTGGTTTAGCTACATTTTATAGAACTGGTGTTGGGACAGGCGGCTTCTTCTTCTGGAGTGACGTAAGTAAAGAGGAGTAAGTCACATTCGGCCGGCGAAGAGAAATATCCTTTGGAGTAGGAACAGGTCGTAGAGGTGGGAAGTGGGATGATCCACTGGGTGGTGATGTCTTCATAGCTTCTGTATGTTGTCATCTCATTTACTCTTATTGTGACACACACAAATAAAAACACATTTAACTACTCTTGGTGCCCCTAAAGAGGCGTTGGAAGATGAAAAATCGATAAACTGCCTGTTTATATCGAAATTCAATGAAAAAATATGTGTATATTTTTCTTAATTATTATACCATCTCATTTACTTTAATTCTAGTAAATTCAAAATTTACAAGAATATAAAATAAAAATTGATTTATATATATTGTCCTAATATTGTACAAAATGTAATTAAGTAAATGTTTATTTCTGCTACCCACAATGTTATTATTCAGCATTGACCAAACTAATTGTAACCAGTTATTTCATTTTTTTATATAATAACAATATTCAATTTTTTATAATTGTTTAAAATATTTTATATATTTATGTTTATTTTATATGTTTTATAAATCTTAATCTATGAGTTATTCTGGTATTATGTTATTTGACAATTCGTCAACTCCCAAAGCTCTTTGCATATACCTCATATAAATATTACACATTATTTATTTTAAAAATTCATCTATATATTTAGTAGCCCCAACAACAATAATAACATAAACAAAATCAGCTCATTCTGAATAAGCGCTTACCTGTACACCCAGTTAAAATATTTCTTGATTTTTTTCATACCTTTTGAAAAAGGAAGAACAGAAAAAAAAATGTATATTTATTGTTGATTTGGTCTAATTATTGTAAAGATGTTGCCTCTCGTATATATATATATATATATATATATATATATATATATATATATATATATATATATATATATGTATGTATGGGGTGAGGTTAGCTCAGTAGTAGAGCACTCGACTAATGAACTGGAGGACCAGCGCGCACTAAAGATTTTTTCTTCTAGTGCTGCCGTTCGACGGTTGGATTTGGGGTGCCAGATCGTCCCTAGGCTCACCCAGCCTTTAATTAATTTAATTAATAATGGGTACCTTGGGTGCTAATAACTCTAGCAGTCGAAGCAGCCAAGGGGAAAATCAGGCGGCCGGAGCATAGTGCTGACCACACTATCTCCCTAGTGTGCCGTATGGTCAAGAATCAGATACCTCTACAGTATCTGCCCCTCTGGGCCCTTGTGGCCTGTTACGGGACTGATTTTATATATATATATATATATATATATATATATATATATATATACATATATATATATATATATATACATATACATATATATATATATATATATATATATATATACATATATATATATATATATATATATATATATATAGAGAGAGAGAGAGAGAGAGAGAGAGAGAGAGAGAGAGAGAGAGAGAGAGAGAGAGAGAGAGAGAGAGAGAGAGAGAGAGAGACAGACAGAAAGAGAGAGTGAAATTGTTTAAAACTGTTTTCATGGTTTTTTCAAGCCGCAATAGCCCCCCCGGAATGTGCTTAAAAAAATTATAGTATAATATATATATATATATATATATATATATATATATATATATATATATATATATATAAATACAGTCTTTCTACTTCCTCTAAAATGGCGAAAATATAAAATAAAATAGAAAGAACACTAAGGTCGACCAAACAGCTCTTCCAAAAGAAGACTTTTTTTTTTCTTTGCTTTGATGATGCACAACTAACCTTGAATTAAACCAGCTGGCTGTATAATTAGATTTATACATAAAATTGAAATTCCTAGGATTGTATATATGTACTAATTAACATAACTGTATATGTATATAGTATTTATTATTATTTATTTTGTATTATGTATTTATTATAATTGTAATAATAATTGTATTAGGCCTTAGTTATATAGAATGTACATATATAGACAATAACGTAATATAATGTAGTAAGTATAAGTACATGATGTAAGTATAGAAAATTATGTAATTTAATATAATGCAATAATGTATAAACGATATAAATATATAGACAATAATGCAATATAATATAATGTAATGATATATACACAATGCTAAAATGTAGAAAATAATGTAATATATATATATATATATATATATATATATATATATATATATATATATATATATATATATATATATATAAATGTAATGTGTACATCGCTATAAAGCGTTAACACAAAATAAAAATAAATAAAAATAAAATGGCGAAAGCTGAATTTGATTGTAAACATGTTTCCGTGCTACTAGAGTATGCTAATATATCCACATGAGGGCGAGCATTATGAAAGCACGTGTATTTTCCTGTCAAAGCCATAATTAGGTAAAACAGGCGGGAGATATAAACAGTGGGGGAAGGTTACATTCAAAAGCGATCCTTTTATATTGGATTTATATGTAGAGAGGACATTACACCGTAGTGACCCTTGTAAACATATTCTGCTTGCTAATGGTCTCCGAGTGGTGGGTGGGGGTGGATAAAGCGACAGCTGTTGTAGTTCGCCCTGCGTGTTTCCCCCCCAAAACACCACTTATTCTATAATAAAAATCATATCGCTTCCCCCCCCCCTGGAATTATAGATGATAAATTGTTCAAATTAGAAGGCCAGCACTAATTTCCGAAGTCGCTAGTTTTAGGATTTCAATATCGAAAAATATAATTATTTTCTTTGAAACATAGACTTCAAAACATTTTATGGCGTTTTTTCTCCCCCCATATATTTTTATATATTTGTATGATCTTGCTTTGCCTTCTGCAATTGTTTTCGAAAGAATTCAGACGCGGGGAATCAATTAAAAAAGTTTTAAAGGTAGTATCTTAAATCCGTCTCGAAAACAAAATAAAATTCCGGTTTTCTAAGCTCCAAACAGTGGAGAGACTTGAACTCTTTTTCACATTTATAAAAACAACAATAGATAATTTTACTATTTTTGGAATCAATTTAGCCACTTCAGTCACTGGTGTCCATTTAAATCAGTGCAATCCAGTATCCAGTGATCTAAATGTTTAGATTACAATGTAATAGTAAGTAAATAAATAATTGTATAAAAATACAAATACATATATACAGTTGTATAAAAATATATATATATATATATATATATATATATATATATATATTATATATACATATATATTTATATATGAATTTTCCCTGAAATTTATATAGTTTGTCTACAAATAATCTACAAATTATCCGATGCCAAAATAACAGAATAAATAGAAATCAAAATATTGATTATTTTCATTTTAGGAAAAAGCATGATAACTATCAACTAATTTATATAAATAAATATTACTTTCGTTTTTTTGTTTTGTACTTTCCATTGAAGGGACACTTTTTAGACTATTGATTATGAATATTCTCTTCCCTTAAAGCAACAATTATTGCTTTTGTTTTCACTATTTAGTTCGACTCATTTTATTTCTTTTAAACTGAATTATGAATTGCCATTAATATAAAATGCTCGCCTCTAAAATAAATTAATAAATATGACATTTACAAAGTTTTGGGTCTATTTTTCACAGTATAAACACACACATAAACATTCGTTATGAAGACAGAAACAAATCTGCTAGAAACTTTCTACATTTTGACCTTCTCATTGAGCGTCGTTTTTGCAGAAGGGCCGTTGACTTGTTTGCATATGAGCTCGTCTGCTCAGGAAAAAAACTGTCAATAAAACTTGCTACGTTCCTTCATGTCGACCTTATCAGCGGAAGACTTATTAACTTGACGTTTCTGGCTGATAAGATGTAAATATATGTAAATGAAAATAAAGTTTTGTCTGTCTTTTATATAGAATCAGCCTGCTCCAAATATACAAAGCATCAGATCTACTGTTAAAAATACTTGCTGAAAAAATCTACCGTCTGCATACTTGAAGAAAATTTGTCCGCTATAGGCTCAGTCATTTAATGTAGAATTTTTAAGAGGTAATACCTCATTGGCTCACTGTCACTGGTCCTCCTTCAACACATTTCAAAATTAATAACATTATATCTACGAATCATAAAGTAAAAAGTCCTTTAAAACCATAAAAAAAGTAGAAAGCTATATAGAAAAAAAGCTTAACGTAAAAGTTAAAGAATTCTACTGATTTTCCATTGATCCAACATTGATTTTGCGCTGTCATTGACCAGGTACGCCTCGTTCAATGACTAGGGAAGACAAATATTGAGAGAATTTATTGTAATAATTAATGTAGAAACTAGAAGAAAAGTTTGAATGGTTAAATGAGAAACTCCTTGGGTAAATATTGACTAACGACTTGATAAAGTTAAGTTTGCCGTTGCGGAAAATATAAAGCGGCACTGCTTCAAGCATCGACGGTAAAACAATTAACCGAATTTCCCATCGAACCTAATCGATATCTCTAATAACTATCTAACGATTTTACCGCATCACAACTCCTAACTATACTTTACTCACGATTAATTTCCTAAGCGATTTGCCTTCTGATTTCACCGCAAGGATTTTACTTCAATTGACAACGCAAGATTAATTAACATTTATTGCGCTTTATGAATCAGGAACTAAACTTTGTAACTTATTCTTTATTGAAAATTTTTTATTATAAATTTCAGAAAACATTAAAAAAAACTAATGAATGAACGAAGTTAATATGTTTTTCTTCTAAGATTTACATAAATTGCTCTAACTAAAATAAAATCTAATTTACAATAAGGCTTGGGCAAGAACCATCAGCTGGAAGGGAAGGGAATATTGTAATTCAATTAAGGATTACGATTACATTGTATTTCTAGTTCATGAATTAGAATTACATCAAGAGAAATAATTCAATTAAAATGTGAATTATAATTTCATTGTAAACCTTTAATGTAATTGAAGCTCTATGTAATTCAATATCAATCACGAGGAATTGTAATTGAATTACAATTGTAAATCAATTATAAGTGTACTTATCGCCAATTATGATGTTCAGTAATTAAAATATCAATTTTATCAAGAATTTAAATTGAATTATAATTTTAATTCAATTACAATTCAAATACTTCAGTTTTTTCAATTACTGTAATTGATATAGATATTTTTTTCAGCCTTGAGTTCTATTAAATTGAAATTCAGTTAATCTAAATTAAATTATCTTTTCAATTACTGTAATTGATATAGATATTTTTTTCAGCCTTGAGTTCTATTAAATTGAAATTCAGTTAATCTAAATTAAATTATCTTTTCAATTACTGTAATTGATATAGATATTTTTTTCAGCCTTGAGTTCTATTAAATTGAAATTCAGTTAATCTAAATTAAATTATCTTTTCAATTACTGTAATTGATATAGATATTTTTTTCAGCCTTGAGTTCTATTAAATTGAAATTCAGTTAATCTAAATTAAATTATCTTTTCAATTACTGTAATTGATATTGATATTTTTTTTCGGCCTTGAGTTCTATTAAATTGAAATTCAGTTAATCTAAATTAAATTATCTTTTCAATTACTGTAATTGATATTTTCAGACTTTTTAATTACAATTAAAAAATGTAATTCATATTTCAAATATCATTTGAATTACATTTTAATTCGAATTTACACAACCCTGTATCATACACAGAGTGACAGACACTGGTCTACTACGAAATTGTCCCTAGAGATCTATATAGAATTTCTTGAATATCTCATGCTTGAGGGACCACCCGTTTTTCTGCATCGCCCTCTAATACTTAGAAAAATGGGAAAACGAAAAAAAGTGTTTTTCGTCGAATTTTAGTTTAAAACTAAGTCCTTATTTACTGAATTAAAATAGTAAGATTTTGTAACTGATTTTATAAATAATATCAATTTTAATAAATACTTATTGGCAAACTGCAAAAGAAAACCATTAATTGTAAGAGTTTTAGAAGATAGAAGATTCCATATCATAACAGAAACATCTATCCTCACAAACACATTCACTGGCATTCCACCTTGGAGAGTAAAGAACTTAAGGATTGACTTAACATTAACAAAATACAAGAAGACTGACCCAACATCTACTGTGTTTTATAAAAATCTTTTGAACTTAATGATGCGACAGGATACTGACACGTTGTACACTTGCAGTGACGGTTCCAAGACTAAATTCGGAACAGGAGCAGCTGCAATTGTTGACGACAACACTTACCTACTGAAACTACCCGACGAGACGACTGTATATACAGCTGAACTGCACGGAATACTGTTAGCACTAACAAACGTTCAAGACAGAATAAATCGACACATAACTCTTTGTACTGACTTCTTAAGTTCGTTACTCTCCGTACAAAACATTTACAGTACACATCCAATCATCAGTAACATATTATCACAAATGAATAAACTACAAAATAATAATACACACATTACACTACTATGGTTACTTGGACACGAAGACATCAAACTCAGTACTGCCGTCGACTTACAAGCAAAACTAGCCACTCAAAGACCAACCTTTGACTAACATACTGTGACTTCATCGGACTTATAAAAAACATTACTTACTCACATTCAGTACGAATGGGAAAGTGAGTGGTATCAAGCAGAAACAAAATTATGAGAAATTAAAAATACAACGAAAGCCTGGTCAAAGGAACACTTCTCTCGACGAGATGATGTTATTTTAACCAGGCTTCGAATTGGGCACACTCTACTTACCCATTCGTACTTACTAGAAAGAAAGGACAGACCAACTTGTAAATACTGCAATGAGACTCTGACAGTTAAACATTTACTTACAAACTGCAGACAACTCATTAACTTAAACGACTTACTGACAGAAGGTAGCCCACACATCCATACACTACTTAAATATTTAAAAAACTCACAGTTATACACCAAACTGCAAATAATTTATTGGACTTTCTCAACGAATATTTCGAAATTTCATTATTTAATCTAATTATTACATTAGTTCTATTTTTTATTTTGTTTGTTCATTTATTTATTTATTTTTTCTTACTTTCTTCTTTTTCACGTTTTTTTAAAGCCTTATGTTCCTAATTTATTTATTTGCCATTTGTTTGATGTTTCTTTCTTTTTTTTTTTTATGTTGATTTTGACGTAACATGAAATGAGTTGGTCGCCAATGTTGCGAACCTCAAGAATCAAATAAAAAAAATCAAAAAAAAATGGTAAGATCTACAAGTTGTAGAGTATTAAATTATGTTTAAAGCAACTCCACACCCATTGAAATGCGTTGAGCATATTTAGAGATATACGACTTCATAGGCAATATCTTGTCAAAAATTCCTTATAAATTTGCATTGTAATGTTGGCTCACGGCCGTAGTAAAGCCGTCTCAAAATGTATAATGTCTCTACCTTGAAGAATGTTTAATGTAGAAAATAAATTCGTAATATCAAAACATGACTGGAGTGGTCTCCAGAAATCCATGTTTTAGCATCCAGCTTTAAGGCTTGTGTACAAGATTGTAGTCTAGTATTACTCTTCATATTTTAATAAGAGAAATAACATTTGAGATAAAAAAAATATACATGACGAAATGGACTTCGGAGGACCGGGAATCTTTTGGTAGCATACAGACGGCGAATTATTCGCGGGACGGTCACCCATTCAAGTCTTGGCCATGCCCGATTTCTGGTGTATTCCACGTAGCATGCCCATTGCTCCCACGAGTCACTGTATTCCGTACGAGATGGAATTGCCGAAAAATTAGTAAAATATTTTATTAAAAAACTATTTGGTCACCAAACTATATATTTCTTAACGGCTATAGCACCAATATACTTTTTTTATCTTAAATTGGACTTCTATATCGCAGTAGTATTTCTAAAGTGACACAACTGAAAATGTGTCACTCTTGCCTATGTAGGGGCCTTAGGATTAAGACAGGAAAGATGATACGAGTGCCCTCTGGTGTACAAGCTCTGAATCTAGGTACATACAGTTTTGATGGTTGATAAAGAGATATTTACCATGTCTTTCACAGTGATATCTATGACGGAATAAAACCGTTTTTTTTTTTGTTTTTTTTATGTGTCACTTTAGAAATACTAATGCGATATATTTGTCAAATACCACTCACTCACTGACCTATCATCGCCCAGCACAAACCTCTTGACAGAATATTTTCAAATTTTGCATAGACACTTCCTTTATGGATTTTTTGATTTTCAAATTTTTAAATATTTTTAGTGGGGTTTAAATTTTTAGTTGCTTAGAGCAGGCAAGCCTACGCAGCATGCTTCGCTAGGACGATAACAGGTCAGCTCTTACCGTTCTGTACCTATTTCATAGTTTTTTTTTTGTTTTCTTTTTGCTGTTCACTTCAACTACGAAAGTAAAAACAAATATTACTAATTGTTAATTTACGTCCAATCGACTTCTTCTATAATTACCCTAGTCTAACACTATCAATAAGATGACCAAGTTCTCCCCTTGAAGTACCATAAATATAAATAAACCTCCTCCCCCACTCCTATTACTTGAACACGGTAATTAATAACAGGAAGAGTTCCATTACTAATAGATGAAGTATGTAAATTTAAAATTCATGTGATAGACTCACGTGACGGGAGGGGCCATCGATTATCGGCTCTCCATTCCAATAGGGACGATGAAATTTTCAGTAGCCACATTTAACGTTAAGACGTCTGGATGTCTCGGCAAGTCTTTTAGTCGGTAGGGCTTTCTGTTATGTAGTTTGCTTCTCTAACAAGAATTTATTTTTCCTCGTAAAATCTACAGATGGAATTCCTAAGTTTCTCTATAGTTTGACCTCAATCACGAAGAGATGAAGTCTTATCTTCTTTTCCTTCTTGTTATCATTTTCGCATATTAAGGGAACTTTAAGACGTTAGCAGGTAGGTTTAAACAATTTTGCTATCATCATACCTTATAGTTGGGGGCGTGGTTAGCTTAGTGGTAGAGCACTGTACTAATAAGTTGGAGGGCCTTAGTTCAAATCTCGAGCAAGCACTAAAGATTTCTTCTTCTAGTGCCTTCGTTCATGGGCTAAATTCGGCCTCCTTGACCCTCCCTAGGCCAACCCAGCCTTTTAATAATTTAATAATGGGTACCTAGGTGCTAATGACTCTAGCAGTCGAAGCAGCAAGTGGAAAATCAGGCGGCAGGTGGAAAATCTACAGTATCTGCCCCTCAAGGCCCTCGTGGCCTGATACGGGACTGATTTGTTTTTACCTTAAAGTTAGAAAAAATAAACTATAAGAAGATTGTCGTCTACTGGAGGGCCAATACTACAACATTTAGTAGTAGTGTATTCAGACCACTTTAGTTTGACAACAAATCTTTCTCATTTTATCGCACTAGTATTTCTAAAGTGACACAACTCGAAAATCGGTTTTATCACACCGACATAGTTAGGACTATGAAAGACGCGAAAACCTAAGCGCTACGAATTTTTCACGCGAGTTTCACCCCCAAAACCATGTTTCAAGGAACAGATTCTGCTGGTTAATGAAATTGACCATTCAAATTAGACGAAGATTTTGTACAGTGCCAGATATATATATGTATATATATATATATATATATATATATATGTATATATATATATATATATATATATATATATATATATATATATAAATTTGAACCATCTGTATTTTCGTGAACTAAGGGATGAGAAACGTGAAACATTCTGGTCGGCTCTTCTTGATTGCTTTCATGAGGTTTACCTCATTTTTATAACTCCTAAGAGGGTTCTTTTTTATATGGGCGGCTAGAGGAAACGCGCTAAAAATAAATAAAATTGTGAATAATTCAAGTGTAATAGTTTTCTAATGTAATTGAATATCGTTCATATATTATATCTTTTTTCATAGACTTCTTTTACTGGTCGATTGCTGTTGTTTCACTCTTTATAATGTTTTTTTGGCTTATAATTTAATATATTATGATATAGGATTGTGATTGTATTGAGTTAGGATGGGATTGTTATCGGGTGCGGGTCGGGTGCACCGACCACTAACTGCCCCCAACCACCTCTAACTCAGGTGTCAATTTGTCCTTCCTTCTTGATAATGAGGACAATGGTTTTATAATTGATACTATATAATATGATTATGTGTTTATTGATAATTCCTATATTTTTATTGTTGCTCATGATTGATTTGATGTAAAAAATATTTCTCTTTCAAATTTTTTTTTTAAGTAACATCATGGCAATTTTAGCACATCTATAAGGGAAGTAGCTGCAGAAGATGCTTACATGAAAGAGCTTAGATAGTTTTAATTTTTAACAATTATCCAATGAAAGCACAGCTGGTATAGTCAAAGCTTGTAGGTCTATCGCATACGCTCAATATAATTATGTCGATTTAGATTTATTTATTTTAGGGCTTCTAATGATTTTATAATAAAAATAATACAATAATATTCTTCTTTCTAAGTGGGTTTCCTGCTTTTTCAAAGAAAAAAAATATCAATTATATTACGGAATTTCTGTTTGGCACTCCGTGTCGCTATAAACGCAAATAAACTACATACATTAAAAAAAAAGAACTTATGACCATTCTGTTGTATGGCATTCTCTAAATGTCTACACTTTGTGCTCTTCTTTTTTTGTCTGCTGTCTTGCTCTTGTAGTTAATTGAATAGTGCATTGAAACAGTAATATTATTGGAATAAATATTAAAGAAAACTAACTTAACTATATTAAGAAAACTAACTAACTAATAAATATATTAGAAAACTAACTAAGTTTTTCATTTTCACAGAAAGCCCTTCAATATATTGATGCCTAAAAAAGTGCTACTAGCTGTTGTTGTCCGTTCAACTAAGAGGCAAAGCCATAGACGTTCATATTATTCGGCATCATTTCATATTTTGACGGGCTTATATTAGTGTTGTAAAAGAGCGCGCCTTTAAGGCTAGAAGGCGCGGCTCCTAAAAGCTCGAGCTCCCAGAGCTTGGACAGGGCTCGATAGAAGGCGCGAGCCTTGAAGGCTCGGCTTGGTAGAAGGCGCGAGCCTTGAAGGCTCGCCTTGGTAGAAGGCGCGAGCCTTGAAGGCTCGCCTCGGAAGAAGGCGCATGCTTTGAAGCCTTTTACTTTTCATTTCCAAAATGGCGGATGGCGGGCAAACAGCTGTTTCATGAAATATACTTTAGTAGATTCGTCCTAAATTCTTTCCGCCACATTGAAATTATTCGCTGGCAATTAAATTTACCATTTCATTGATAAACTAATTATATGGATCACTAATTGGGTAAAAATAGTAACTTTTCCTAAAAAATAAACTCTTCTGTGAGACAGTGATGGCAACACTGTCGTACTACTACTATACTACTATAACCGTGCTTGCCAAAGTTCTACCTTCCCAGGGCTCCAAGGCCAAGCCTTCAAGGCTCGATGGAGAACCTTCAGGGCTTGATAAGGTTAGGCTGAAGCCTCACTCCCGAGCCCTCATCGAGCCCTCAGAGCTCCGGCTGTAGAGGTTAGGTTCAAGGTTCAAGCCTCTAGCCTCTAGTCAGGGCTCGCTTGTAACAACACTAGCTTATATGTGAACATTCAGAAGAAAAAAATTAAAATCTGTCTCTAATAACAGACAGAAATTCCTCTGTAATTATTACTATGTATAGTAACTTCATTAGCACAAATTTCACAATATATGAAAATAGAAAGGTATGCATAAGTGAGATAGAGTATAGTAGGAGTAGGAAAAATATACTACTGAGATAGAAATATAATTCTACATCTAAATATAATGCATAATAAATATAATTATGATAGAAATATAATACAAATATTAGTAATATACTTCATAGATTAGTTATTTATAACAAAGATTAGAATTATATGGTTGTTTAGATGTTTAATATTATTTCTAGAATATATGTTTAAGTATTTTATGTGCACATCTTGTAATCTATTTTTATTATATTTTTCTATCTGCTCCATTAAATTATCTTTATTTGTGTCGCATTCATAAAAGTTTTTGAAAAGTTGCAAGTAAATGTTTTTATATTCTATATAGTGGCAAATAAATAGAATCATATGATTTTTTGTATGAATGTCCTTGTTTGTTATTATAAGGGGGAATTTATTTTTAATCATTTGATCTTTTTTATAATTGGTATTGTAATGGAGGGTCCTTATAATTAAGGCTCTAGACTAGGTATAAAATGTTGTTATTCAATAGGAAATTAGGATTTTAGTTGATTAAACTACTGTACACGGGAATATACAACGTCTGTTTCATAATTTAATTAATTTTTTTTTTAAAGTTCTTTCGGGCAACAAACTTCGTGGTTATCATTTCCCTGTCTCTAACAGTGTTTCTTTTTATTCTTTGACTTTTTATCGCGCACCGGGTTCTGTAACTATTAGCGCAACTAAACTATCAGTCCAATGTATGATCTCATCACAAACAAATTCACAAAAATTGACATATTGCTAGCTATTGTTTAATATACTTCGTTGTTAAAAGTAATATACCTCTTTCTCCAGAGATCATAGAATACTACAGATTTTTATATTTTAGATTGAATTCATCAGGTAATTCTGCGTAATGAAATACTATCAATGAAGTTGTCAATGAAAACATTTATCCCCCCGACAAACGGATTACTCCCGGCGGATTCGTCCATTCATAAGCTGCTATAATAGAGCGGAATGCCTTACAAGACGGGTATCCTGAAGGCCAGACTGCGGTCGAGAGGTTCCAGAGGCAGTTGGTGACTGTTAGTGTTGGCGCTGTGGACTGCATTGTCGGACCGATTTCAAAGCTCTTCATCGGATCGGCTTCTAGTCCTCGCTGTCCCATTGTGAATCGGAGCCAGGTGTCGGGCCTTTGTTCCCCGCCGGATTACTGGGACATATGGCTTGTTCGCAGCTTAAATCGGGATAAGTCGGCGATATGGTTCAGCTCTCCGGAGGGAATAAGGAAATTATTCCGGTGCTGGACGAGTTGGAGTGCTTTATGAAGCTTTTGTTTAAGTGTAATCCAGTTGCAGGGCATTGGAATGCAAACAGATAACAAGATTAAAACTGGAAATAATTTGTTCCTCATCGCTATTATGGATGGATGGTTATTTAAAAACATTGATGAAGTCCCTTTTAATTTTATAAATTGTACTTGAGGCCGGCCGACAAGCTAAGACCTGTCTAAACGAAAAATTTAAGAGCGATATAACAAGACAAAAAAAAAAAAAGAAAAAAAAAAAACACGGAGAGAAGAAGTGATTCTAACTCTCTTATGACAAGACAGAACGTAGCAACAGTGTAACGAAATTCTCACAATAAACAGGCAAACAAAAAAAAAAAAAAAAAAAAAAAAAAAAGAAAAAAAAATGGTTCCAAGAATGCAATAGTATAGAGTTGGGAGAAAAGCTGCGTGAAATAAAAGAAGATGTAGATTTATGGAGTAGCAGCACACGCGACAGAAAGCGAGAGGAAGTGATATTGACCAGGGTACGAATAGGACACTCAATACTGACGCATGGTTATCTTATGCCAAAGGAGACACCAACGATATGTCAGTACTGCGGCGTACATCTAACCGTAAAACATATCCTCACCGAATGCAGGTCCTACATAAAAGAAATAGAACAATTAGATTTGCCCACTGACCTAAGAGAACTTCTGGGAAATAACGCAAAACACATATCTAAATTTAATTTATAATCATATTTAATTTATTTAGTTTCTTACTGAGACATCCATGACCCCCCCCCCCCACCCAAAAAAAAGCAGGCAAACAGCAAGAAGAGAGACAGACCTTTCTTTTGACTTGACCAAACTTCTAACAAATGGTAGCCAACTTCTTGAAGCAGCAAGTAAACATCATAAAATCAACTATACATACACAAAAATTCATTTTATTTAATAGCACTAAAGTCTTATTTAATAATTTTTATTTATGTTTTCAAGCTAGAGAGGAAACGGACATATCGTGTTCTGAGGGTTCTTAAACATAAAATTTTCCTGTCTGCACTTCCGGATTGCGTTATGTGTTCGAGTTTCTTCCGTATGAAAGGAGGGCGGAACTTCGCTAAAATAGGGAACATATCGTCGATGCAAATGCAAACTAACGAATATGTAAAAATGCATCTTTCATTGTCCATCTTTAATCATTTCTGCTGGACTTATTTACGGCAAATTCTTCAATCTGACTTCACTCTATTAAAGGGAAAGTATTCCACTATCAAAAGGTCAAATTTGCCGAATATTTTACTGTCCAAAAAAAAGTTATGAATAAATACTTTTCCACTCTGAAAAGTGGTGATTTTCATATTCGTTAGTTTGCTTTTGTATCGACGATATCGTTGACACAAATGCAAAGAATCGAATGTGAAAAGTGGTTGGTACCTTCTAGATGACATTATATATATTTTATCCTAAGATATGTTTTAATTAGACTTAATGCACATTCGTTAGATTGATTTTCTGTAATTGATAATTAGTTTTCTTTAATTTTCGAGAGTTTGCCACAACGTATATCAGTACAGCAATCAGAGAAATTGAAAATAAAAAATGCGTTTTTTCACATTCGATACTTTGCATTTGTATCGACGATATTATATGTACTTTGATGTTTGATGACTGCCTGTAGGATTGCTGATATACCTTGAGTGGTCCCATACTCCTGGAGTACTTGCACACTTCAGCTTCTGAATATAGACTGTTCTAGATTCAACACTCATCAGCTTGGAGTGTGTATATTCTACAAGCTAAGCTCTTGCACTAGTGGTGATCAATAGTCACTGTGCATCTGTAATCATGAAATAATATGATTATTTACGTGATTAACTATATAAAATATTCTCACAGATATCTTTACGCAAGACATGAAAATGCATTACAAATTTATGTTATACTGTGTATTGTATATGCCTGGATATAAAATGCATTACAAATTTGTGTTATACTGTGTATTGTATATGTCTGGGTATAAAATGCATTTCAAATTTGTGTTATACTGTGTATTATATATGTCTGGATATAAAATACATTACAAATTTGTGTTATACTGTGTATTATATATGTCTGGGTATAAAATGCATTTCAAATTTGTGTTATACTGTGTATTATATATGTCTGGATATAAAATGCATTTCAAATTTGTGTTATACTGTGTATTATATATGTCTGGATATAAAATACATTACAAATTTGTGTTATACTGTGTATTATATATGCCTGGGTATAAAATGCATTTCAAATTTGTGTTATACTGTGTATTATATATGTCTGGATATAAAATGCATTTCAAATTTGTGTTATACTGTGTATTATATATGTCTGGATATAAAATGCATTTCAAATTTGTGTTATACTACGTATTATATATGTCTGGATATAAAATGCATTACAAATTTGTGTTATACTGTGTATTATATATGTCTGGATATAAAATGCATTACAAATTTGTGTTATTCTATGTATTATATATGTCTGGATATAAAATGCATTACAAATTTGTGTTATACTGTGTATTATATATGTCTGGATATAAAATGCATTTCAAATTTGTGTTATACTATGTATTATATATGTCTGGATATAAAATGCATTACAAATTTGTGTTATACTGTGTATTATATATGTCTGGATATAAAATGCATTTCAAATTTGTGTTATACTGTGTATTATATATGTCTGGATATAAAATATTCAAAATTTCCCTTAAGAAAACAGTGGTTTAATTCACTAAACCAATTGATACTTTCTGGACGTCCAGTGACGCACTTCTGTTTTTCTCGATGATTGAGAGGTTTCTCGAGGGTTATTTCCTCAGCCCCCTAATGGACAAAAGATACACTATTTACAACAAAACTTCTAAATTTAGTTAGCATTAAATCGCTGAAAATAAAGTGGAAGTTTATTGACTGTAGGTTAGGTTGAACGATTGACTCACTTTTGACAAAAAATGGGTAATGGTGTTTTTTTACTTTAAATACGTTGTGAGAAGAAACTAATTATTTTGGATAACTATTTTAGCATACATATGATTTAGTGGTGACTAAATTGAAGAAAAACGTTACAAAAAAGTGTCCGCTGGCATTCGCGCATGCGCAGTGGTCATGTACGAAAAAGATGATTGTATATTATAGAGTACACTGCATAGGTTTATTGGTTGGACCTAGCATTACAAAAAAGTGTCACTAGAAGGTGTCCGCTGGCGTTCGCGCATGCACGGTGGCCATGTACGAAAAAGAAGACTGTATTTTATAGAGTACATTACATAGGTTTGTCAGGTCGACCGAGGCGTTTCAAAAAGTTGTCACAAAAAAGTGTCTGCTAGCGTTCGCGCATGCGCGGTGGCCATGTACGAAAAAGAAGACTATGTATTATACAGTACATTACACAGGTTTGTAAGATAGACCTAAAGTATATTTATGTTCCTGAATTTGAGCAGAAGGCTCTAAACGAAATAATTTTTTTTTATTACTATTTGCGAAACTGTGGGAAACAATTTGGCAGCCCGGAAGAAAAGAAAAGTAACTTAAAGTAATTGCTGTAAAATGTCTTCATTTGTGAATTATATCATATTTAGTGTTTTCCAAATTTTTATTTCTTTATCTTCTGGGTTATGTAGTTGGCACTCTTTAGACTATTCCAAAAAAATTGTTAATATAATTAAAACTTTTAATATTTACCGAAATTACAATTGGAAAACATTTTATCAACTTACTAGATAATTTTGTCAGCTGAAGAAATGTCAGAATTCGATACCAAATAAAATAAGAATGGTACATATACATAATCATTTATATACGGGTTGTAGAAATACGCTAAAAAGATCTTTAAGGCATTGAATTCATTCAGACAATTACCATAATTTAAACGACTCGGCATGAAGATAAAAGGAATAGTTACGTTTTCAATTGCTCGACATGTTAACATTTCAGAAACTGTCATGTTTTTTCCGGAGTCTGAATTGGTTTTTTTATGTCCTTCAAAATGTATTTATTCTGGTGGATTAAGTATATATTTATTTGTTATTGAGATTAAATTTTAATGATTTTTTTGTTGTTATGTTTATTTAAAATCTGTACAATTCATATAGTACAATAATTAATTGTGCTCGTCTTATTTACATCTCAGTGAGTAGTATATGGAAGGAGCCAACCATTACTGGCACTTCCTAATATATGCTAACATTCTTATGTTCACAGTTTTTAACGAAATAGTAGCCGAATTAACATCCTGGATATTAATATCATTCAATTTTTAGAAAAGATTATTTAAGAAAATCATTTTACTTTACCTGGTTATGGATTTTATTTATACAATTTGACAAATATAAAATGTCTGATGATACTACATATCCATGTTCTGCTGTCATCGTTTAAGGTAGTCAATTTTTTAGGCCATTTACAAACATGTTTGCAATTTTTGCTTAAGTCTTGGCTTTTAGTATTTGCGAAATTTTCGACTCATGAGCTCTATTTTATGCCAAAACAATAACTAGTTAAACATATTTAGATTTATTGATTATTATTTGTTGATATGATTCATTCAATTCATCGTTTATTTTTTTTTCAGGTAATAAAAATTGGACATAATTTTCCTGTGATGTTCCCTAACGCTGTAAGTAATAGTTTTTTATCGAAAGTATTTTTCATATGTTATCTAATTTTAGATGACCAGTAAAAAAAAAAAAAAAAAAAAAAAATGTAGCTTCTTATACAACGAGGAAAGTTAGCATTAGTCGATACAAAACATTCGTCGAGAAGAGCATTGTTCCAAATGTTTTTAATGTTTAAACATTAATACTATTACACATCATGGGCGTATGTAGAAAAAAATTTCGGGAGGGGCAGGGGGAATTTCGGGGGGCTGAGGACATTTGGGGGGTATGGAATAATAACAATCTAGAACTTGGAATAGTTAGCCAATTAAAACGATATTACACCCAAGAAAAAACATTTTTCTGAACTAAGTGATCCTATTTAATTTATTTTGAAGGTTTTTTGATGCATTTTCACCGATTTCGGGTGAAAAGTAGAAAAATATAGAAATTCGAACCGCCGTAAAATTTTCTATTTGGCGCTTAGGGCCTGCGTTTTTGGGTCGGTATCTTAAGCGGGATTCTTCCCTATATAGGGAGGCGGGAACGCGCTAAACCCCTGCATAGCTTTTAGAAAAAGTCTTTATTATCCATACTTTTGGGCACCTGTTCTTGGGGGAGTGAATTCCATTAGTCTCGACAGCTTAATCAGGATTTCATAATCAGGAAGGTGTTGAAAGGAGGGGAAGGTCGCCATAATTCTCCTTGATGGAATAAACATTGGCGCGAGAGCAAGCCAAAAACACAAACAAAACTCCATGAAGAATAGGGGAAAGAAACAAAAAAAATGAGGGAAAAAATCAATAAAGATTCATAAGATAGCGTGCTAGGCAGCTTGTTAGGACGGCTCGAGGCCCGAGCAAATAGACTTCTTGCTTGTCATCATAAATTATGCGATAAAGTGACTACAGCGCATGCGTGCAAACATCACAGAAATTATCACCACCCCCTCCCATTCCGGGCGCTAATGCCGAGAACTCCTCCCGTGGTGAATAATTTAAGAAGAAAAAAAAATGGCTGTATAAAGAAACGACCCATTGGACATCAATTGGTGTGCAAACATGAGGAGAGGGCCTCGAATCAAATTGTCAGCCACATCTCGACCCCCTCCCCCCCCCCGGGGCGAGTGTACATTTCATTAAATTGAAATAACTCCAAAGACCTCTCTCTGGCATTGTGTCAGTAAAGGAGAGTCAATACCATTCTCTTGTGGCCCTTACTTTCGCCGGCGAGTAGTCGCCATGTTAGTCCCCCTGTAATTGACCTCTTTATTGTCCGGTGTAGGCCCCATTAAATTGGGCTTATTGTTAAGACCGACCCTTCTCAGTTTTAAGGCCTCCCTTTTAACACCGTCACAATTCCCTCAGAGCTCTTAGTGGAGTTGAAAAGTTAGTCGAATCGAAGCAAAATTGCCACATAGTCAGTTCCCCCTGAAATATATCACTTTGAATTTATACAATAATTTAAAATATTTTGCATTTTAGAGACAGATAAAGCTATCCATTTTCCACATTTTTAATTCTTGATTCACTGAGGGTAAGGTTTCCTTAACTGGAGGAAAGGTTGTAGGTCGGTGGTTTGCGAAAAACAGTAATACTGGGCATAAAAATTTAAAAAAATAATACATCTATGTTTATCAGTCATAGTTCGATGATCATTAACATTAAATTTCCAACTGCAATCATTTTACGAATAGGTACCATTTATTGTCATATACTACCAAGTGGTATGTGAGCCAAGAAAGGCTGAGAAACGCTTGTTTAAGGGATTACAAAATTTTGAGAATTTAAGGAGAGGAGGAGAAATGATGGAAATATATACAAACATAAATAAAAAATCAGTCCCTTAACAGACCACGAGGGCCCTGAGGGGCTGATGCTATAGAGGTATCTGATTCATCACCATACAGCGCACGAGGGAGATAGTGGCATTACTGCTAGTAGTCATTAGCACCAAGGTACCCGATAATAAATTAATTAAAGGCTGTTTTGGTCTAGGGGCGGTCAGGGAGGCCGAATTCAACCCATGAACCAATACACTAGAAGATAAAAATCTTTTGTGCTTGCTCGGGATTTGAACTCAGTTCCCCCCGCCCCATACTTAATTTAAAAAAAAAATGCAAGAGGTCCTGAGCATCCATCATATTACCAGATGTATTCAAAGATATATTTAAAGAATAAAATACCAATAAAAAAATCATTCTATTGTTGTATTCTCATTAAGACTACATAGGAGCGTTGCCGACAGCTCAGTTGACATCTGTAAGAAGTATTAAGAGCATAAATATGACATTTAATTTTTCAAAAACAATGTTTTATGTTCCACTATTCATCCAGAGTTTCTAATCAAGCTGTACCATTTCCATCCCAAATATATTGTAATGAATTCCAGACGCGAGAAATAAGATAGAATTCCTAAGACGTGACTTGAAGACCTAACAACTACAACTCTTCAACAAACTGTGTTATCCTGAAGGGAAGTTGCAAGGAGCATACTACATTCAGAAGGCTCGACTTACTAATTATCAGCCATCTAATTATAGAAACTAGTTACAACGCCTCTTCCTGAGATCAATATGAACCTCGTCGATAAGGAATGATAACACTTATCAGACATTATTGGCAGAATTTATGCTACCATAAAGAATTACGTTTTTGGAAATTTTGAATGTGGCTCAAACAGTGCATATCAGCTTTCCAGAGGGGTCTCCCGTGGTCTAGTGGCTAGCGCCTTGGATTCATGAGCGGGAGATGGTGGGTTCGATTCCCACCTCCGGCGGGAATTTTCTCATCTCAGGGCTCGCTGGGAAAATTCCTAGCTGCACCCTGGATGTCGGCGCTAATGACCTAGCTATAGATGCGCAGAAAAAAAAATAATTGCCCCCCAGACTAAAATATATCGATCCTACCTAGGCACCAACATTTTTTTTTATAATTTTTACGTATACAATTTCCTTAGAACTAGAATAATTAGTTTCCTTTCACTTTGTTCACGTTCGTCAATGTCTGTGGCTTACCGATCTCTCTTTGACTCCAGCCACTGGTCGATGCAGAAGAGAGCTTGTGTGTACCTTTGTGTATCTGAACGTCTTTCTGGTGTTAATCGTGGATGAAGTTGGAAGGCCTTGAGCACAGAACATTCATATTGTATCATATCTAGGCGCACGGTAGTGCGCCAGGCCAAGTTCCGGCCTAAGCATACTGTGTGTATATTACAGGCGGTCTTAGAGCCGATTTTTACCCTCTCATAACTTTCAACCAGGTAAAGATAAAGTTATTAAATTTTACACAGGTATTATACTACTAGGCGTGAGTGAAACTGAAAATTTTCATAATTCTACATCGAATAGTTTCTGAGATATAAGCGATCGAAAATCGGGATTTATAGGACTCACTCACTCACTGACTCATCAAAATTATTAGGCACTTCCCATGATGCTAGAGACTTTAAATTTTGCATGAAGATAGATATGAAGACGTTATTAAAGGAAAAAATCGAAAAATCGCGAAAAGTTGTGTTTGACTCCGCTTCCGGGGTGGGGGCGTGCCAGTTTTGTACTTCCTTCGGAAACCCATCATTCCGTCCGAAACCCATGATGTGGGGTATCAAATGAATTGTCTCGGTATGAAGAACCTATATTTGATGTTTTAAGAAACAATTAGACGCATATAGGCTCGGTAAAAATCTTATACCAGCTCTCTGTCTGTATGTTTGTTCCTCTTACATATCCGTACCGTTTGACCGATTTTGACCAAACTTGGGACACAGATGGGTCTTGATACGGGGAGAATCATAGGCTGGGTTAAATTGTCTATCAGCTGTCTGTCTACCTGTTTGTTCCTTATACAAATACACACCGTTTGACCGATTTTGACAAAATTTGACACACATGTCGGTCTTTATCCGGGTAGTGTCATAAGCTAGTCAAAATCGTCTATCAGCTGTCTGTCTGCATGTTTGTTCCTTACACAAATTCACACCATTTGACGGATTTTGACCAAACTTGGCACGCAGGTAGGTCATATTACACTGTTCTGCACGAAAATCCTCCTTCAAACCGAAACATGCTTTCTTACTGTTTTCAAATGTGCTGAACACGAATTTGAAGTCAGATTCTGTCTATCACGCACAGTTTCTTGAGAAATTTTAGTTTTTTATCCAAAAATGTGAGTTTTTTGTAAATTTGACGAATTTTTTTTGGCATCAAAACATAGTGAAAAAAATTCAAAAGCCCGATGATTTTGAGCGCAATGAAGTATATTTGAACGAAAAAAAATTTGATGGGAATATTACAAGTGGTTGAAGAAATATGGCTAAAAGTGTTTTTCAGTTTTTGATCTTGAGGCAGGGATTTGAAGACTCAACCAAGGACCTCACTTTTGAAGCAAAGTTAAATACTACGGAGAAAAAGGCTTGGATTGCTTTTCGAGAGGTATGTGCTAAGTTTTGGGGAAACGAAAAATCTAGAGACTACCGAAAAATAGTCCAAGAACTGCTTACTTCATATAAAACATTGGGATGCAATATGTCCTTAAAAATACATTTCCTGCATAGTCACCAAGACTTTTTCGCCCCAAATGTGGGTGCAGTTTCGGACGAACATGGAGAACGATTCCACCAAGACATATCCAGAATGGAAAAAAGATATACTGGCAAATGGAATGAGAAGATGCTGGCGGATTACTGCTGGACACTGCAGCGGGAGACAGAGGAGAAAGAGTACAAAAGAAAAAAAAAATACTCATTGACGATGTGTGTATATTTTTTGAGTTGTGTCATATCTAGTATTATACCTGATAGCATGCAGGATTCAATTAATTATATTTTACCGTTGAAAAAGAAAAAAAAAAATCTGTTATAATAAAGACAATAATTTTCAAATACAATTTTTCATTTTTTCCAAGTTTCTCCTCTTTTCTCTCAAAATCAGAGGGGGATAGAATTTTTCGGAGTTCAGATTCGGACTCAGCACACCTGAACAACAGGCAAAATTGTTCAAGGGAGGGGAGAAAAGTTTTTTTTTGCAGAACAGTGTTACCTATGACGTTTTGTACTTTTTGTTCCATCGAAATGCCATCATTCCTTCTGAAACCCATCATGTGAGGTATCAAATGAATCGTCTTGGTAAGGAGAACCTATATTTGATGTTTTAAAAAACATTTCGACGCATCTTAACAAAAACAGTTTTGAATTCTTTCTTAAATGTAGTAAATAAAGTCGTAGAGGTTCACTGCATAATATACTTCAAAGCTGATACTAAGTTTTTCAAAGTTGAGCCATCTAAATTACAAAGTTTAGGATCACAAACCCAAAATGTATCGTCTTTGTTCTTATATTTTTCTTGAAGGCCTTCTGCACTTTCCCTATTGTGGTCTTTATCCTCGGGATAAGGTTCCCGTGTTTTACAGTGTAATAGTTTAGTTAAGAGAGCAATCAATTTGTCCTCTAGAGTAATGTCATCTGGAATAGCTTCTAACATTTCTAGTCTAGTGATTAGATGTATGTAGGTAGATTATTGGTATCAAATATCAAGCAGTAAGGAGAACTTTATGCAGAATCCAAAGACCCTGGTTTTATATGAAGTACAAAAGCCAGTAGGTTTGCGGCAACTAAATTCTATTTAATACTTAGAAAAATGTAATTAGATCCCCAAAAAAACATAAATGTGAAATAGAGGCCAAGTTCCTGCCCCCACAAAGAAACACTCCCTTCCTCAAAAATATCCCCTCCTAAAACCCCCCAAAAACGCCTTACCATTCTACACTCCAAAAAAAGTAGTATGAGTTGGTGTATTAATTCAACCAAAAATATTGGCCACTACAAGAGATGATACAGGAAAGAAATGTCCAAGTTCATTACTTAGAAGACCTCATAGTTACTTACTAAGAACAGTAAAGACACTTCAACTGACCTTTAAAAACAACAATAAAAATACTTATATCCAGTTACTAAAACATCACTTTCCTCAACCAGGTATATTCTTAAACTTGGCAATGTTTAGTTTTTCTCTAAAGATAATTTTGGCACAAAAAAAACATAACGGGGGGCAGGAACTTGGCCTCTATTTCACATTTATGTTTTTTTGGGGATATCATATTACCAGATGTATTTATATAGGTACAGGATGTAATAATCAATAAATACAAAAAAAGAGAAGAAGAATTTCCCAGTCAAATCAGACCTTTTTGAAGTAAAATCCAAACTTTTTCAAGTCAAATTTAATCTTTTTCGTTACAAATCGTTACCGTTTCACATCCAACCTTCTCCAATACCAGTTCAACTTTTTAAAAATCCAATTCAAATGTTAAAGTTTGGATTAGATTTGGAAAACTTTTATATACCTGAAAAGTTGGTTATATGTAATTCAACAGAGCAAAATTCTGTATGTACTGTTGACAAGGTCGTTTTGTGGAATACATTTACTCTAAGCAGTTCCAGCTTGCGTTTGTCCTTCATCTAAAAGGGAAAGCTAGGATTACAACCCTTTGGGAAAAGGTTTAAAGGCGTAAAGGACTCGACTCACATAATTGAGGTCTTGAGTTCCAAATTTATCTTTTAGTGCCGTCGTTTGGGGGTCGGATCGGAGATCCCAGGAGTGTCTTCTAAGCCCACCCAGCCTTTAATGAATACCTGCAAGGCGGAAAATTAGGCCATAAGATATGCTCCGAAAAAGACAAGTTGATAACACCAAGGGATGTGGATTACCATATAGCTTGAGAGAAGCTATTGGCATAAGGAACACCAAATATAACATGTCGGGAGCACTAAGCACATGGACACGAGGTGGTAAGTCTGATAGAACCTTTCTCATTGAAGTCAGTTTTAAGAATGGCGGACTAAGACGTTCCTCATAGATTAAGGGACCGTTGGTTCCTAGATAAAAATACCTGCGACTTGTATAATGGGTGTCGCAAATAATTAATTTTTGAATAATCTCACAAATTAATATTAATTCTAATGACGTAGTAATGAATTTACATTTGATCATCACCTCAGCCATTTTTATTTATCAGCTAATTAAATTTTATTACATGACGTTTCGGCCTCAAGGCCAGCCTCATAAAATTAAAAAAAAAACACATTACATGCATTAAATTACATTAAAATTACCCCCGTTTTTCATACAGTGTAAAATTTCTTAAAATTATCCTTAACTAATATTACCTTCATTCATATGTCCACATATTATTAACCCTATTTCAACAAGGGCTTGTCATCACTTTTAATCTTGAAACTGCTAACCTTTAAATTTTAGTTACATTTAACTTAGCACCATTTGACTTAGTTTGTCACATCTTCTATAACTAAAAAATAGGGTTAATAATATGTGGACATATGAATGAAGGTAATATTAGTTAAGGATAATTTTAAGAAATTTTATATTTTATGAAAAACGGGGGTAATTTTAATGTAATTTAATGCATGTAATGTGTTTTTTTCTAGTTTTATGAGGATGGCCCTGAGGCCGAAACGTCATGTCAATTTAATTAGGTGATAAATAAAAATGATTTACCACATGATCTAATAACAAAGCAATCTGTCAGGATCTTGCTTTCTTCATTGTAAGATAATCTGGTAACATTGATGAACGAACAAACGAATCATCTGTTCACATTGACTCCCTGTATTTCTCCTGTAGACCTTGGTGGGTCAATCAGTGATGTCATAGTCAATAGAATGGACAATCCAGCATAGAAATTGACCCGTCCCTAGTGGTTAGCTGTGATCCCCGCCTCTAATCGTCCCTGACTCTCCGGCTCTGACTAATAAATCTAACATATAATATCGACAGTGTCGAGGGACTGGAGTGGGGGGTTGTTGACGCCCTTCGGTATCCAATTAGGTTTTCAACGCCCCCCCCCCGTCGGAGCGAATCCTGCACATAAATTCCTCTCCATTGGAACATCTCTGATTTTAGGCTAATGGCTCCCACCTCGACGAACCAATCACCGAACGGGTAAACAGGATGACGTCAAATAGCTTCCAGGGTCTTCTATTCACGGGTCCATCCTGAAAAGAGCGGTGTCGTTACTAACTCATAGTTTGTCCATTAATCATTTTTTTATTCATAGAGAAGTAGAATTCTCTATGAAGCAGTTTTTTTCGTTTATATCTGCTATACTTTGCTGAACGCCTCTCCTGGTTTCTGCTGAATATTCTGGTATTTAATCAAAATAAAAATGCTATTTAATCCACATTTCTGATTCGGTGAACATAAATAGTCAGACAGCTCTCAAGAGGTGCATAATGAAAATACAGCGTTAGAAGATTATCTTAACCCTCGGTAACGCGCGCTGTTCCTTGTAGATACAACAAGGATTAATGTTCAATTAATATATACTTCTTCATTAAAATAGTTTTGTTTTGAAAGAACATAATATCTTCTTTAATTTTTATCATGGAATTCATCGCTTTGGATAATTGCAAATGTTTAATTGTGCTAAATGTTTAAAACTTTCTTCTAATTCTTTTTAGAGTGACCTAGAACCTTCTAATTCTTGTTAGAGTAGTCTTATTTTTTTAATTACGTCACACACAATAAAAAATAATTAGTGTTTTAAATTGAATTTAATTACCTATTAAATTAAAATGAATCAATTAAATTTAAATTAAGTTCATCATCAGGTATCTTATACTAAGTAGTGTTAAGGTATATTGTGATTTTAAAATTCATTTTGAGGTCCATAACACTGGTCTACATCAAATTTGCCGTTTACATGAAAATATACTATATTGATAATATTTCACTCGCTGAAGATAAATATACAAGTTAAAATTCATAGTGAGCTCTTATTGTTCATTTGTGCAATATATAATATAATGCCGGGAGCAGAAACCTTAAAGCAGTATAAAAATAACGTTATTAAATTGAAAGTCACACAAAAAGTTAAATTATTTAGACCATTGTAATATTTAAATTATTATATTTTGAGAGTGAACGTTAAATCCAAGTAAGAATCTTCATGATGTGTTAATTTACATTTACACTAACTATTCTTTGAAACGTCACCAATATAAATTTTTGTTTTAAAACATTTTGGGGAGCAACTCCTGCCGTTCTTCATGACTACTTGCTATGTTAGTAGTGTTCGTCAATATCTAATTTGTATGGTTTGACCGATTTCTTAATGAGTGTCGTTTTTAACTTTTAAGTAAAGTGAACTAATTTAATGTTTTCTGTCCCCGTTAACGATGAGTTACTCGGTATTTATGACTAAAAATCTCATTATCATTTAAAATGCTTATCGGACTATAATTAGTATAGTGGTTATATTCCATATGGATGAGAAGATCATGATAGAGAAGGTTAAGCGTTGCAGAAGGAGATGTAAGTATGCGGAGTGTAAGTGGAATGGTGTGATACTGATGAAAAGGCGACTAGTGCTTATCAGCTGCTTCTAGGATAGGGAAGAAGGAGGAGGAGGAGGACGGGGGTATGAATAGGGAGGTAGAGACCAGCTGTTATCTCGGCGGACCAGACCCCGGCTTGGGGAATTTATAATAGCACTAGTAGGGGAAGCTTGCTGAGGGGTTAATAGTCGCCCGATATCGCTCTTTGCTTGAAATTAGTGGGAATCCTTCCCCTTTGGTCACTATCGGATAGTGGTCCTTTACCGCCACTTGTTAACGCCTGATTTACGACGCATGAAAACCTCCACGAGGTTAGATAGAGGTTCTAGTTACAAAATTTGGATAATGCTTTAGGTCGAATCCATTTTTTTTTGCTCCCCTTCGATTGCCATTTAAGACCCGGGAACCTTTAGGGAAAAAATTCACATGCCAGTTGTTGGAGGTCGCATTTAAAATATTTTTTATCTCTTACCTCGGCGGGAGCGAGGGGCTTGGCTAGGGTTGGGGACGAGCCCCCCCTAAGGTTTGGTTGCCCTGGCACCAGCAAGCACACCTTCTATCATAGACCTGGAGCCAGTCACCAGATGCGGGCCACTAAGGTAGAACTCTACTCGACCTCGGCTAGGTCCCGCTACCAATGGACCGACGAAGAGGCACAAATGACCCAATAGTGGTTGACTGGCCTTTAAACGACAAGGAAAAAAAAAGAAAAAAAAAAGATTTTATCTTCAAGCGTCTTTCGAGGATCGGGATCGTTCCCAGGTTAACTGCAAAGCGAAAAATTAGGTTAGGCATTGGAGACTCATCACAGACCCCTGTATAATCCAGAATCAGATACCTGTACAGTTTTTTTTTGCTTTCAATTATTTATTTATTAGTTATTACATTTGTTTGTTAATACTTTTGGCAATATGATATAATATTAGGATTCTGTGCACAATGCCTCCCTGCTTCATACTCGAATAACGTCAGGTGACGTTGAAAATGGCCTACCCAAGCTCTCTTTTACCCCGACCATTGCTTAGAAATTTCTTTATGGATAAAACGGCACTTACAGATAGAAAATAATGATTCCGTTTCATATCAACGAGACTTCTTTGCTTTTAACGCCCCATAATGCCTCTTAAAAAATAGTAGCAAATATGACAACTGGTAAACAGATGAATTAATTTTATCATCGTGATGCCCACAAACAAAACTGCTCTTTCATTAGTCATATCAATTATAATGTAAGTTAATTTGTGTAATAACACAACAATATGAAGCTTTAAATCTCATTTGGAAACACGTTGTCTTACCACAGTTTGACCTGTGCTTGCATAGTGTTGATCTAGAATGTTTTTAAGCAATTAAAAGCATGTTGGCCGGAGTCACATTTTTGTCAACACACACAAAAACGGATAAATCAACTAGGAACTTATGCTTTTAGATAATTGTAATTATGAGGATAGTATAGGATATAGTCAAAATGATATCCATTTTGACCATCCTATTTGACTAAAAGCTCCCTATTGATCGGCATAAATGAGCCCATAGTGGAACTTCATGAAAGTTTGGGCCTCCGACGACAAATTTAATTAGAAAGGGAAAAACACTTTAATCCTTTAAAGAAGAGTGAAGTTTTTCATTAAGCGTTCAATGGTAAAGATTAACTTTGTCCTTGGGCGGAGGAAAGCGATTTAACGATTATCGAGGGACAGGAGTCGAACCATACTTGGAAATCCTTCAAAAACTTCATAAACTCCGCCCAAGTCCTTTGTGAGTCCTTCGCTCCCTTCCTTGAAGGATTGGAGGTCCTCTCTGGGTCCAGATATTTAATCTATCCAACAATCTCTCGTTTCCTCAACAGTTTCCTGTACATATATTTTCAAAATGTGTTCTTTCCAGCAAATCATATTTTAGGAACCGTCAAATAGTTTACCAAGAAGAAGTAAAGGAATTGGTGGGAGAAAACCACAGATTTTCAGAAAACTCTATACCTCGAACGTTTCGGTATCAGTTAAATGAGAATATCCCAGCAGTGTAGGTTTGTACCAATTTCTCCTCATCGTACTAATGCGACCCCATGTTACCGTAAAACTTTTCACAAGAACACGGATCTAGGCTTATTCATAGTATCGTGTTCTTTCTCCATCCCGTAGACATATCGTCCCTACCATTTCAAACTATCTAATATGCAAAATATAGTTTTTCAGATTCGATACTTTGCTCTTAGACTGTGGACGATACGGCTTAACCCAAATTGTCGCAAATCTAACCCATTTAGAATAGCCTTGTATGCCGCAAATAAACTATCGAATAAGACCATTTTTAATATATAACTTTACATAGTAGGGACGATATGTTGCTTAATAGTCGGAGAGCTGGTAACGCACTTCTCGTGAAGTGTTTTATGCGCCCTGAAATTTTGCCATAATGTACCTCTTGTGAAGATAAGAAGGTAGATATGTGTCGGCTAGACTTGCTGTGGAACACCAGGTACTGCACAGTGCAAAAAAAAACAAAAAAACAAAAAAAAAACAATGTTTTGTTCAGAAGTCAACTATCTTTAATGTATAAAATATACAACTATAAAAAATATTAAATAAGGCAGACACATGCCTAGGGCAGAGTGATAGGGCCACCGTGTCCCGGCCGGGCCCCGGCCGTGTCCCGGCCCGGACCCGATACGGTCTAGATTGTATCAACCTTTAAGGTCGACCTTAAAACACTCACTTAATATTAGGATAATAACAACTTAGTTTTTTTTACATGGCATCCCTCTTAAAAGGGGCTTTCTGATTTATTATTGATTGTAAAATTGTCTTTATTTTACATTGAAGCTAGTTCGCTTCTGAATAAAACTCTATTTTTGGGCAATATTTTTTGCATCGTTCCCCTATCGACAGTACCTGGTGTTTTATGGTAAGAAATTAAACCGAAACCGTCTCATTTAAAAGAAATTCGATGAAAAACGCTGTTTTTCGTTTTTCCCCCGTTCTAAGAAATGGAGGGTCATAGAGAAAAATGAGTGGCTCCTCAATAACTTGGGCAACGACATCTACGAGAAATGCTGTATAAATCTCTTGAGACAATGTCATTGTAGACCAGTGTGTGTGTAGTAAATGCAAATTCTCAAATTTTTATATATTAAAAAAAAATTAATTTAAGTGGAAACACCATAATGAAATTTTATGTGTTGATTAATATTTATAAAAAGAGCATTTTGTACAAATTTCAATTTTTCTCGTTCAGTCCTTCTTGAGATCGCCAATTTTGGAGAAATTACGACTTTGGAAAACCTGTAAAACCTGAAGGAGACATCCAAAAGGTATATTTTTTTTCAGTCGTGGCGTGAGCTATATCTTTAAGGGGGGGGGGGGATATGTGTATCCATTCGTTTATTTTTAAGTAAAAATACAAGTTTCCTCCAATTTTATACGATTTTGAAGTTAATTATAGGCACTTTCCTGAATACCTAGCAACTTTTTGACAATAACCTTATTTGTAGACAATTTTATGTATAATAAGATGGTTGCCAGTTCTTTGTTGATAGCTTAATAAATAAAGAAGTTATTTATGTTATTGCCGACGTCTTAAAACGCCACAAACCACCGAACTTCACGAACAAAATGGTTGCCAACAGCTGAACTACTAATAATAAAATTCTAAAAAACAAATATGCTCATGTGAAGACTGCTCAGGAAACGTTCAAAGGGTAATAAAGTCCAAAATGCAGTCTCGAATTACATTTTAATCGTACAACCTTTCAAACGTAAAAAAAATTGTTCTGTTAAAAATTAAATAAAGGATGCCAGCAACATCCACTGTTTGATTTGATATGGATTGACCCTACTGCTTCGAAACACATTCTACTCGGTGCCAAATCATCCCTCTGAAATACTGAACACAGTTTCCCAGTCCTGCCAACCCCCTGTTTCTAGTCATCTCTACATATTTTCCAGTTTAGCCAACAGAACCGCGATTCCCATCCCAGTTGTATGGCTACTGCTAAAAGCTTTCCTACCATCTATCTTTATCATCTCTACTACCTACTAACTCTCTCTCTCCTACTCTCTCTCTTCCTCCCTCCTCAGTTTTTACCACGTTTGATGGAAAATTAAGATATCTCGAAGTGGTTTTAATCGACTCTATGCGTCGAAATATGTAAAAAGTGAGCACTTGTAAAGGAAACGAGCACAATCATTACTTTCTCTTGGTGATGTTTGCTTGTTAACGCTTTTCACCACTTGTTTTAGATAAATAATTTTTTATGGCAAATTTCATCTAACTGGAACATTTTTTTTAGATGGTAGAGCGCAGACTAATAAATATTATGTACATAAAAATTTGAACAACTGGCATTTTAGTGACTTCTCTTTTCAAGGCTTCCAGATCAAGTTGACGTTATAAATGTGTTTTCCTTTCTTCAGGCAAAGAAAAATGCAATAGAAATAATGAAATTGAAGAGACATTTAGTTGTACCGTACCTTCTGTTCGGTTCAAAACATCTTGAATAAATGTTATCAGTAGTTTTATGTTACAACGAACTATAACATTTAAAAGTGTGAGATTTTTATCAAGCCCCCCACCGGAGATATTAAATCTTAACGTCATCAAGAATTGCAAAAATTTGAAGTTTAAACTTTTATAAAAAAATATGGTAACCCTAAATATAGGGTTAAAAATACTTGCAATAAAAGCGACTAAGCTAGGTTAATCATCGTGCCAAAAATCAACTTTCATATACATCCCCTTATGCCAAGAAATTAACCTCAAAAACAGTTGTTTTCAATGGCAGTTTTCAGGTATTGGACATCAAAATATTCAAATAGTGAAGAGGACATAAAAGATAGAACAGACTGTACGGAAAATAATGATTTTAGTCTTTGACTTTCGAATCCTGAGAAAATGAGTTTTTCCTAAGAGCTTATAAACTCAAAAATTAGCAAGCGCCGTGAAACAAATATGGCTGCTATTTTCAAACGGTTGATTCTAAAAATATTTTAAAATACTAATTCCATATGTAATTGATGGTAAAAATATAATTTTTTCCAAAAATGGTCAAGCGAACAGATTCTTTTTTTATGTACCATTTCCATTGGATTGCCTCATACATATTTATTTATATATATATATGAGGGGAGATGTTAGCTCAATGGTAAGCAGTGGACTAATATGCTGGAGGACCTTATCTCAAAATTCGAGCGCACTAAAGATTTTATCTTCTAATGTCTCTGTTCATGGTTGTCATTGGGGGATTGTGCATGGGAGCCGACCAAGTATTTAGTTATTTTATTAATGGGCAAAGGGGAAAATCTGGCGGTCGGAGCTCAGTACTGACCACACCATCTACCTAGTGTGCCCGATGGTCAAGAATCGTATACCTTATAGTATCTATCCTCTGGGGTCTTGTGTCCTGTTAAGGGACTTCTTAAACGTGACATTTTCTTGTCGCCACTTCCGGATTGCGTCCCGATGTCAATGTCAGAACGCGCTAAAATATATTTGATTTAATTTGACAAATCCTTATATCACATTAGGCCGTTGAATAAATCCTTTAAGTCTGTTGAAAGAAAGGTTTTGACATCTAAAATATATTTGATTTAATTTGACAAATCCTTGTATCACATTAGGCTGTTGAATATCACCTTTAAGTCTGTTGAAAGAAAGGTTTTGATATCTAAAATATATTTGATTTAATTTGACAAATCCTTGTATCACATTAGGCTGTTGAATATCACCTTTAAGTCTGTTGAAAGAAAGGTTTTGATATCTAAAATATATTTGATTTAATTTGACAAATCCTTGTATCACATTAGGCTGTTGAATATCACCTTTAAGTCTGTTGAAAGAAAGGTTTTGATATCTAAAATATATTTGATTTAATTTGACAAATCCTTGTATCACATTAGGCTGTTGAATATCACCTTTAAGTCTGTTGAAAGAAAGGTTTTGATATCTAAAATATATTTGATTTAATTTGACAAATCCTTGTATCACATTAGGCTGTTGAATATCACCTTTAAGTCTGTTGAAAGAAAGGTTTTGATATCTAAAATATATTTGATTTAATTTGACAAATCCTTGTATCACATTAGGCTGTTGAATATCACCTTTAAGTCTGTTGAAAGAAAGGTTTTGATATCTAAAATGATTCCTGGAAACCTGAAAGATAGAATAATTGTTTTCCGGGGCAGATGACAGCTACAAGAATGGGTTTTGCTGTTTGACAGACAGCCATAGTCGTGGCTATTCCTTGGCATCTGATATCGTCGCCGCTCTGTTTACTGGAAGTAAGTTCGATTCAACTTGTCAACGCTATGGAATTACCAAATATTTTCATTTTTCAAAATAATAATTTCAGGATTGAAAAGTACCAAACAAATTGATCCAATAATTTCTCTCGTTATTGCGAATGGACAACACATTTCTCGTCATTCGTCTAAGAGATTGATTTATTAAAAAGAATTTAACAATCTGTTCCTGATACCAGATACACTTTTTTTTAAATCATTATTCTATGTTGCAACTAAAATTTTAGCACAAATTTTACGAAATAGGAAATTAATGTGAAATAAAGCGTATGCATATTCTTAGAGACATTTGTACATTCAGTTTAATGAGTAATACAACGTTGTAACTTTTCTTTCTACAATTTTATTTTTTATGGGCTTAAATGCTTCCTTAAGTAATCAGAAATTATATCCTCGAGCGTTCTTGTACAGGAATAGTTTTTAAATGTGCCAAAAATTCGTTCTTTCAACTGAAGCCCCGATATATTTCAATATTAACTTTTCGTTACAATAAAATTTAAAGTCGATTTTCTCAAAACTAACCCGAACCTTTTGAACTTTCACCCGATCAACTTAAAATTTTAACTGCAGATTCCTAATGATATTTGCTAAAGTACGTAGAGATTTTAGCATAAATATGCTTTAACGATGACGAAACTGATAAAAAACGTTACAAAAAAGTGTCACAAAAACGAAAAAGAAGACTGTACGTTATACAGTACATTGCGTAGGTTTTTCGGGTGGAGCTAAAGCATATTTATGTTCCTGAATTTGAGCAGAAATCTCTCAACGAAATTTATCTATTTATTTATTTTTTTCCTTCATTGAATTATTACGATTTTAAGACCAATACTCGACGGATTTTTTAATAGAAAATGACGAATTGGTTACCATTTTCGAAAAGATTAATATTTCTTACAAATCATACGTACTTTACTAGATTTATCCTTCTTCTCTCAAAATAATTTTAGTCCCTTGTTCTAGATTAAAAATTTCTACCTGTAGACTATCGCCCGTGAAAAAAGAGGGTTTCCGTTCGTTATACACAACGTCGCCATTTCGTTTTCGAAGAATTGAATCTTATTTTTGTTGGTGACTTTAATTGCCTATAAAACTTATGGCATGAAGAATTTAAAAATATTCATTTATTTGTTAACTATAAATTGGAGAAAATTATTTTCATTTTGACCACACAAGGTAGTATCAGCCCTTAAAAAATCCTTGAATTCATTTGATGTAAAGCTTTTAGACAAGTTCACGATAAGCCAAAAAATTATTGGAATTCGCCTAAGAGAAAAACGTCATGTATTTTAAATGTCTTTGGTCACCAATATTGACTCATTAAGTCTATAGTAATATTGAGGGTAAAGATATTTAATATTAGACTAAAATATTAGCTTTGCTATTTAAATATTATTACTTAAATGTTACTATATTATTAATAGAAGAGGCAAAAGGTATTTTCTCAACATTTAATTTTATTAATCTAAAGTGAATCCGTGGTATTCCATTTTATACAATGTTCATCATCTGGAAAACAGTGGGTAACCGTTATTTAAGTTCTAGTTAGTAATTGTAGCTAACATGACAAATGGAACTGCAAGACAAACTTTACTTATTCAGACATAAATTACGGTTTGCCAAACTTTACTAGCACAAATACCTTGTAAATTCAAAAGTGACTACAAACTCGACTAATTAGAAACATTTAACAATCAAAGTATGTTTTCACGGGTATGATCTCCTCTTCAGATGTATAAATATTTAAATTTGTTCATCAGGAGGAAGATCAACAAATGAAACAAATTAATTAATAAATGTGATTTCTTATAGTTTTAAAACTTGGGTGAAACAATGGTCCTAAATAGCCAGCTAATTTAAATCGACAGAGATCTTTCATCTAACATTGATACCCAGGAAAATTATAGTGAAATAAAGTGAAGAAAATCTGTGATGCAATAAAACAACGTTTGAGACGGAGGCAAACCTGTAACTCTACAAGTAGCTGATTAAGAAAATATTGAATAATTTAAGAAAACACTAATAACAATAGCTCATATCCTTACGGCTTTTATTATAGTTCTTAATTTACATGGTTATATTTCAATAATAGGTGTTTCCTATTAGAAATTAAATTTAGATTATAAAAATGTGATCTTTAGTTAAGGATACATTAACCCGAAATCCCGAAAACTTAGTTTTCCACAAAAAAAAAAAGAATAGTTTTGGAAATAGATAAAAGTTTGAGTAGCTCTACTACATGTTCAAATAAGACGCTCATTTTTGCGTCTCTTGACTGCAATTTACCTTCTACAGTTATGACATCTCCCATCTCCCTGTCACACCCTACAGTTGCTCTCTATCTCCTATCTCCCTGTCACACCCTACAGTTGCTCTCTATCTCCCGGTCACACCCTACAGTTGCTCTCTATCTCCCATCTCCCTGTCACACCCTACAGTTGCTCTCTATCTCCCATCTCCCTGTCACACCCTACAGTTGCCCTCTATCTCCCATCTCCCTGTCACACCCTACAGTTATGACATCTCCCATCTCCCTGTCACACCCTACAGTTGCTCTCTATCTCCCATCTCCCGGTCACACCCTACAGTTGCTCTCTATCTCCCGGTCACACCCTACAGTTGCTCTCTATCTCCCGGTCACACCCTACAGTTGCTCTCTATCTCGGCTTGTGTACACATCTCTAAATATCTTGTTTGAACAGTCATATATGTGTAAATTTGAAGTATATCAGTTTTTAAAAAGTGCTCAATCAGTTGTCGAGCCATTTTTCTCTTTGTAGTTTCGTTATTGCCTCTACATTTTTCTAAGGCTTCTCGAACATTAGGAGAGGAAAGCTGCGAAATAAATTCGCCCGAAGTCTCACGAAAACGCACGAACAATCTAAACACTTGGTTGGAACATTGGCCGCGTCCAGTGGGCCCGTATCATACGTCGATTTTCGTCCAAGCATGTGCAAAGTTCGAACCGATTCCTTTCTGCTGGGATTTAGTTACGAACGAGTGCGAAAAGTGAGAGTGAAATGGGCTTTGAGACGTTTATTTTGCTTGTTCAGAAAAGGAAATATCTGTGGTCCCAACGGGGAATGATATATCATATGCGGAATGGACGGAGGTTTTGATTTTGTCAAGAATGTATCGAAATGTATTTTTTCACATTCGAAAACAGAGAAATTGGTGGTCATCGTCGGCTTGAAGATCCTTCCACAAATGAGGCAATTCGCCGAAAGTTTTTCTTTGGGTGTTAATGCGATTCACCCACATTTCCTGTGTCTGTCAATATCGCCTGAGTCGTCGATGAATCAAAGGAGATAATTTCAAAGCGAAACATTCGCTATCAGAATCATGAGAAAAAACCTTTCCAAAGCCAATGGACGAGAGGCATCCGCACGTTTTTGAAATGCTACATTTTTATGGAAAACGTTCATTTTTGCTAATTCCTGAGTACTAACCATAGTATGTCTGCGAGATTGAGATTTCCTCAGCGAATTTGGCGGGAACAGAGAGCCCGTGGGGTGAGAGCCTGTAAGGAGGAGACGGGAGACTAGTGGTGATCTAGTTAAGTGGTAAGTTACAAGAGCGCGCTAACATCAATCACTGCTTCCCGACAAATTATGACTAGTGGAGGGGGGGTTGGGTCCTCTTAGCCAAATTACACACCCTTCCGATCCCATCCTCTCTCAGGGCCTCTTGTAAGCGAGGTTAGCAACCTCACAGCGTCCTTGGGACTCTCAGGAGTATGGGGAATTGGTTAACATTTACCAAATACAAAAGCGGATATGTTAGGCCTACTTTTCTGAGCGATGCTTGTATATCTTACACAAAGTTCCCTCTTCATATCATAATATTCTAATGTCCTGAACTTCGCCGTTATTGTCCGTTCAATAAACAACAAAATCAACAAAATTTTCAAGGAAGAACCTCCAAGGAAATTAAATTTTGATGTCACTATATTATTGGTTACTGCGGTCCATACCAGAGTTTCACTCTTAAAAGAGTTTTTCAAAAATGTCTTAACATTTTCAAGGATTCGGCGTACTAGGAAACGAAAACTGTCTATTAAGGGGGCCATACACGAGCGGCATTTCCTCACGCTTTGATTTTGTTCCAGACATGTGCAGTTAGAAAAACCCATGTTTTTTTTTGTATATATATTTATTATTTAATAAGTTGCCGCGGCTAGGCGACTTTTAACAATTATTGAAGGAACATATATATAATAATATAAAAATATCAAATTTGTTTTATGTCAACTTGTCTGTGATGTATGGTATTAGTACAGGTTTTGTATTTCTGTCAATAAGGTTTTAGTATTTGGTCGTGTGTTGGCCGTAAGATGGTAGTTCGTAAATTAAGTATAATTTTTAATTTAATGGAATACATAACATAGGGTTTTTTAATGGAATACATAACATAGTTTTTTTTATATATAAAAACCCTAATTGTCTCTTCATGTACCTATTCTTTTTCAACGTTTAATTCCTTTTTTGAAATCAGCATTAAATTTCCGTTGACGACTGATGTTTACTATGACCGCCTCGCAAGATAAAAACTTAAATGACCATAACTTTTAAATAGATTTCTCCTGAAACCTGTGGTTGTTTATTAGCCAAATTTCAACTGTCCATTACTTCGACGACTAACAATTTGAACCTTAATTTTCTTTATACAATAGAGTCAGGTGTTTCTAACAAGATTATTTTAGTACATTTCTTCATGAATGAAACTGGTTATTTAAAAATTAAAGAACGTTTATTGATTATGGAGGTTGCACCCATAAAGGAACTTGTAAAACAGCTGTCATTGGTATTACCGACTACAGAACATCTTATATAATTGAAAATGAACGCCCTAAACATTTATATATGTATATATATATATATATATATATATATATATATATATATATATATATATATATATATTCATTTATGTATGACATTCTACAGAAAAGCCTAGTATGCAAGAGACTTGATAATAGCTATATCATTGAGCAATGTGATCAAAATGCCCAATGGACCTCGAAATATTGAAATTGATTTAAATTATGCCAGCTTAAGCAGAAAATTTGTTGACATTACATTTTATAGTTGAGGACATTCAGACCCTTTATGTTGATAATTTATCCAGTGTTCAAATACTAGATATAATTGAAACGAAACAAAATTTACCCTGAAAGTGACAGGTCAATATAAACAAAGGTAATTAATTTTCAAATTTCATAACGGTAAAATACATAGTGGATAATTGAGAAACAGTTTGTCAAAATTAATATGACTCATGACAAAGGGCTTATGAATGAAATTGGTCAAAATTGTCTTTAACTCAAAACCAATGAATATTACAATGGAACAATTGAGTTGCTAAAAGCCGTTCAGCTCATAAGAAGGAATTTGCATCTCTTTGATATGAAATGCATTAGAGAAATTGACTAAGTCATTTTCTGTATTCTAGCGATGAGAGGTAATGGCTTCTGTATGCAATAATCTTATGGATCTTCTACATCTATCGTCCATTGTTGTAGTAATAATTACTCACAAGTAATATTTTATCACCATTTATACAAGTGACTTAATAGTCGGAGAGTTGGAAACGCACGTTTCACGAAGTGTTTTACGCACCTCGAAATTTTGCTGAAGTGTTGGGTCGATTAGACGATAAGTATGTGTTACATACACATACCTTGGGAGACCAGGTACTACGCATAGGGAAAAGGTGCAAAACAATATTCTTGGCCCAAGAAAAGTTTTTTAGTTAGAAGCTAACAATCTACTTTGGGGTTTTGTTTTACATGTTAACCCCCTAAAAAGTGTCTGCCCTATTTATTATTTGTTGTAAAATTGCCTTAATTTTACATTAAGGATTGTTGGGTTCTCAATATAACTCTTTTCTTGAGTCAACCATATTTGTTTGCACCTTTCCCCTATGCGCAGTACCTGGTGTCCCACGGTAAGTCTAGCAAACATATGCTTATCTTCTTATGCACTATAGCAGGATTTTGAGGTGCATAAAAAACTTCATGAAAAGTGCGTTACCTTCTCTCCGTGATAAAATATTACTTGAATAATGGACAATAAATGAAGGAGATGTATAAGATTATTGTATAAAGAAGTTATTACCTCTCATCGCTACAATACAGAAAATGAAGTCAATTTCTCTAATACATTTCCAAATGGAAGTTTTTAAGATTTGAAATTTATTCTGTATATATTACTTCGATTAATAAACAAGTATACTTATATTTGTTAAAAAGTTACATAATATTACCAAAAAGGAAGATAATATATTATCTTCTTTGTTTAAATGAAATTTCCCGAATGGTGTTACAAATGATGTTTTAAAGTGCTAAATCCTGACATTTGTATAATTCCAATTATTATGAGAAATATAAAAGCCCCCCATTGATGAATGCATCCAATATCGGCTGCTTATAACACTGGCGTCTGTCATCGGCCGATATTTTACCCCGAGGTTTCATCTCCAATTTCATCGGCTGCTTCATTCATCACCAGTTTTTTGGGGGCATTTTATTTTCATTTCTTTCATTAGGATCTTTCCATTTTTTTAAAATTCTATAGGGTGAACTTGGCATTTTCTTACGCTCATACTTTTTAAGGTGATGTGCCTTAATCTTCCTGTGTAATTACGAAGTATCATGACTAGTTTTGCCCCTTTTTTTTGTAATGAATACCTGATTCTATAATTAATTATGTTCAGACGGCTCCATACCTAAGTTTGTAAGTTCGATTCCCAAGAATGATGAAGACTCACAGTTCAGAGGTCGCAGTCCAGGCAACGAATGCTATAGGTGGAAATTTTTGGAACAAAATTTAATTGGAAGTTTTAGTGTTCATCGTGATATCTGGCGACATCTGTCGACCATGAAACTTTCAGTTTTCCACCATTTCTATTCAATGTATTGTCCAAAATATACTCCATTATGTAAATATAGTGAGTACAGGACGTATAAATAGCACAAAATATATACTTTTGGGGTAACCAGATATTCACACTCAATTAGATAAGATCTTGTCCATTATATTGGCAATGGATTTGCTAAGACCATGTGAGTGCGTATATAACGTTTGAAAGAAAACACATAAAATAGTAAAGTAATATATATTATTGAAGCGAATGGATTGCTCTACAACCCTATAACCAACATTTATTTTTTGGGTTCATCGTTGAAGAAATATCCGGTCGAGAATAGAAAAGAGCGTGTTTTTTCCCAAAACGACAGACATTCAAGAGCGGATATTTCGAAAACTAAACATATCTCGAAAAACTTTATTGGGTTGAACATGTAGCATATTTAATCAGCTTTCATTTGTTATAGAATGGTCATGTCGCTAGGACGCAGGGTTTCCGAGATATAAGTGAAACCCCGAAAAATGGGACCTCCCCCCCCCGGCACAAAGTCTACGGGCGAGGACTTTTGATATGTTGAACTGGCCGAAACAAAGTTCCAAACATTTCCATCTATAACTGTTCGTTGCCTGGCCTGTCACGGGACATCCTTTGTGCCCATTTTTGTTTTTCTAGATGCAGAAAGTTGGTGTAGCATAGCGTGCCGTGTAACAGCTAGTTGTTTAATTTGGAGAAAATGATGTAATCATTGGAGAAAATGATTTTGGAGAAAAAAAGGGGTTAAAAACAGCGCTCATCAGTGTTTTCACGTCATAGGGTCGTACCCATTAACGGGTTTCATTTCAACAGGAAGTTGGAGCCATTCAGGTGTGGTTCTAATCAGCATCACTTGAGTGAAAAACGATACCCCTACGATACGTCCTCTACGAGATACAGTCGTCAATATGTAATTTTCCCTGATTGATGACTATAGAATCGAGAGAGAGAAGGAAAAAATACCCATTTTCCTTACACGAATACCTAGAGTAATGGAAGAGCAATGAAAGGGGTTTGATGCGAGCGTGTAAGGGCTATCATATACCCATCACCCACTATATGGAGTCCCAAACTAAATTGAGTTCACCCACAATAAATTGACTATCCCCCCACCCCTCCCTCAATAAAACCGAAATCAGGCTGATCGCTTTTTAACTCATATACCCCAATCTCTTGCACCCATTAAGTCGCAATGCTCTACAACCCTAAAGAGCTTAGGGGTTTTCCAACTCGTCTTTACTTTAGTGAATTTTAATAGTGCTTTCAGGAGACCTTCCTGGAATTTTTAGATATTCTATTACATCCAAAAAAGGAATATTATAAAATTTCTAATATATTCCCTGACAAGGTTTTCTGAATAAACTCCTGTTGAATACAAATCATCATTGTTTCATGAGGTTTGACTGCTTTAAGTCTTGGATAGGTTAATTCTTGCCTAATGATTTGAATAACATATTCCACGATTATAAGTTTCACCATTCCGATTCACGACTACCCTCAGAGGAAAAATTGGGTTTACGAAGTTTGGGAACGGTTCGGGATTTCACTCTTCAGCCATTCCGTCACCACTCGTCCATTATCAGCAGGGCAGCCATCCATTTGAAACCAGAGTCAGTTAATATTTGGTAGATTGGCTTGTGTAATGAACGTCATGTAGTTTGGGAAGGATGGAACTTCGCCATCATCGTGTGAAATTAAAGAATATTTTCAGAATGGCTCCTTCACACTAAAGCACATTTATTGGTTTCGACTTAGAAATCAGATAAAAATAGATTAAAATAGATTTTCTTCTAAAACTACGAGGTACCATTTTGAAGCTTATTAAATCATGCAACTTTTGTGGCGGAGGCAAGCCTCTAAGTCTAAAAATAGCTGATTAAGAAAATATTGAATAATTTAATTAATCACTAATATTAAACATTCTCATTTATATGGCTTTTAATATAGCTCATAATTTACTTGGTAATATTTCAATAACAGGTGTTTCTTATTGGAAGTTTAATGTAGATTTTAGAAATGCTGTCGTTATTTACGATACATTGATCGCAAATCACGAAAACACAGTTTTTCTTTAAAAAAAAAAAACAAAAAAAAAAAAAAACCAGTAGTTTTTGAAATAGACAAAAGATTGCGTAGCTCCTCTTCATTTTCAGATATGACGCTCATTTTTGCGCCACTGAACTACAAATGACGTGCAGAATAAACCCCAAAAGTTATGAAATCTCAATGCCGGACACCCAGTATCGTCGTTAGTTTAATCAAATTATTCATGAATTGTGCGTACATTACTAACCTTCTAAGGAATGTGTTCAGTTATGGGACTCCGCACTTAGTTGTGCCGGACTTGGACAGTATTTGGCGGGTTTTGATGATTTTGGGAACATCAATCTCCGTTTCCTGTTCCTGAATAGGGCTTGTGCATGATTTGGGGTTGGGCTCACATTCCTCATTCATTCCTTCAGGAATTAATTGCATAGCCTTACTTTGTGAATCCGTATTTAGAACGTTAAGACCCTAGAGTAGTGCTTTAGGTCTACACGGGATGTGTTTGAAGGAAGATTGCCTGACTGATGACTAGCCCGGGGTTTGCCTGGGCCGTGTTCGGGGGTAGGGAGCGTCTGCCCTGTTGGGCGCGGACAATGCTACTCCGACGGGGGTGGGGTGAATTTATAGCGAGGGGGCACTGCACATTTTTCACCCGAGGACTCAATTCAGAAGGTCTCTGGCTCTTCTCCGGCTACATCGTTAGGGCCGGGCTCTTTGTAAGAGGGCCTCAGCTGTAAGGTAGCAAAGCTCTGCCGATCTTTTCATCCTCTATCTCACTGGTAATTTGTTCTCGCACCCACACTCTAGAAGTACAGCAACACCATTCGCACATATACAGGGAGAACAAAGGACACCGACTATTGTCGGCATCAATCTCAATTTCTGTTTTGTGTTTTGCTCCTTTCAGCCGTTTCCGTAAGGCAAAAAGGCCAAACCAGCAACTTAAAAAATGCTGCTTTATCAACAGTCTTTGCTTTTATATGACAGTAAGTGTTTAAAATTAGGTAGGATTAGGTTTTTCTGGGCAACAATAAGCTTATTCGTCTCAATTTTTAGTATCGAGATTTTTAAATTACTATCAAAAAAATGTTTCTCTTTTTAAGTAATGAAATTTTAAATGTTAAATTATTGTACATTCTAACATATAAATGCTAATTATTTTACAAGTACCTATCAATAATAGATTTTAAATATACGTTTATTAATACTTCTTACTTATATGCCTAGTTCTGTTTAATTTTTTTTTTTTTTTTTTTTTTTTTTTTTTTTTTTTTTTTTTTTTACGGCGCATCTACAACTTGGCAACCTGTAGATAGCCCGGCGCTACTATCTACAGGTTGCCACCCTTTTATAACGCCAACAGCACGTGGTCAGTCACCCGTTCAGGTACTGACCACGCCAAGTACTGACGTGCCAGGTACTGACAAGTGATTTTTACCTCTGTAGGTGCACATTTAATTAATTAAAAGCCAAGTGGGCCTTGGGCTGATCCGGGACCATGAATCCAACCCTAGAACGAAAACCCTAGAAAATTAATGTTTTTGTGCGTGCTCGAATATTGAACTCTGGTCACACAGTAGATCAGTCGAGTGATGTAACACTGAGTTATTCTAATCCCTATAAACACACACACACACACACACACACACATATATATATATATATATATATATATATATATAATCTTTCTTTTGCTTTTGGTTTATCCCGTAAAATGGCTGCTGACCAAGTGTGAACTCATGAAATCTTATGTCCTGTCCTTTTCCCGCCTGTTAACATAAATATTTGTGCGTGTTCTGGATTCTTTAATTGTCTGAAGCGATTAAAATTCCATAGAAAAGTATATATACATTGATTCTAGGGATACTCATGCGATTTGAATCCAAATTGTTATTGAACTAATCCAATAATTAGGTCGAGATTAATGATAATTTTAATCATGAGACTAATAGGTATTAAATATGCGGTAAAACCAAAGAGATATATAGAACTGTAAGCATATAATGAGAATTGAATTATTTCGACTACAAGGGAGCGTAAGGAGATAACACGGTCAGAACATATGCATATTAATGAATGTATGTATCGATGCTTATTATACAAATTTAGCTCAATTCTATAGAAACGTGACTCAAATACAATTCTAACTCAATAATGCAGTTTGGTCTATATGAATTATCAACTTCCAAGTTTTTATCAATGCCATGCTGATTTCGGGAGACTTTAATAGTTTAAGTTTTAAGTTCTTGCTATATTTTTCAAAAAAAAAATTAATTAACTAATTCTGCTTTTAAACGCAAAGCCTATGATTTTTTTTTTTCACTTTCCCAAAAGTTAGAGATATCGCCTTAGAAATGGATTAATTCGTTTTACTAAGTTAAGGGACTTGTAAAACGAGTACAGGGCCAGAAAAATAATGGTCATTCTTTGGTCAGATGATTCTCCACTGCGAGATCGGAAAAAATAACCCCTATGTTGACCCCCGCAAAATCGAACTTTCAAGGTCAAATTTTATTATTGCATATTTCGAATCTACGAATTACGAGGAATATAAAAGTCGACGGCACCATAGGTCGGAAATGACTCCTTATGGTCGAAATGACCATTAGCAACGTATACGAGGCCCATTTCATTCGCAAATATTGACCGATTTTGATAATTTTTCTTTACATGTTCTACTAACATTGCTTTACTGAAAATAGTTTATAATTACTTTTAATGTTCATTGTAATGGCTGGATTATTGTAATCCATTAAGCATGGGGAATATATAGTCCCAGATTTACTGAAAAAAATAAATAGAGAAGTTAAGAAAACAGAATTAAACACGTTCATTGGGACGGATCCAATACTTTCAAAATTTTAAACAAAGTTTTCTCTGACTGAGATCTTCTTATTGAATATATCAAGATTTACATAAGAGTTATGAGATTCGCTCTCTCCTCGTGTTAGTTTACTTTTGTTCTCTTGATTTCTTGTTATTATTACCAATCTTAACGTATTTAGGAACTCAGAAATTGTGATCAATCACTCTTTTTACAAACACTTCATAAGCAGATATTAGTTTCTTAACATGGATCTGCTTGTTGAAAGACCTAAGTTATGGTACTGAAGTGCTAAAACTACCAAACCACAATTGGCACGACACTCATTCATTCCTAGGCATCCAACTACTTCAAAATATTCACATCCTCAGACAGACAGAACACATCTAGTCTAGAAATAGCGAGGTATGCCAGAAGGTGAAGCGCCGGCTTCCTCTATATATATATATAAATATTGGAGTAGACATCCTTGCCAAGCGCCCCTAGGTTGGCAGCCGACCAGACGTCAGGTGTCTCCAAACCACTTATCTCGTACTGTGCTTCTCCATAAATCAGCTCTCTCCTCGCTGACAGAGGCCTCTCTCTTCCCATTCTTATGTTTCCAGCTCAATTATTTTGTACTCTGTGGAATCTGAGTTGAAGGGGAACTTCAATGTAGAAAAAAAACCGTATAAGATACCGTATCACTGATAAACTAAAAACAAATACAAATACACTTCAAATGAGACAAGGCACACGCAGGAATAATAGGTAATGAAATAGTCGATAACCTTGCCAAAACCGCCTCAAGCATCGCCGAACACAATAATAAACCATCAATTGGAAGTGTGAGGTCTTTTCTGAGAGAAACTAGCTTTGGTAAATGGCAACAAAGATCACACACAACAGAAATAGGATAAAATCTTAAAATGATCATACAAACCAAACACACAAACAGTTCCGCCTCTGAAATTCCTAATAACACACTATGCTACTGAGAGGACATAGAAATATATATTCTTACTTATACAAATTCGAAATTGCCGACACTGACACATGTAAATGCGATAACCAGACTATCATATAGCGCTACTACTATGCCATAGTACCCCTATGGTGAGGGATTTTATTAGTAGGGGCCATAGTAACTTAGTGAGGGACCATAGTAAACAGGATGCCAAACAAGTCAACACACCTCCACTGTTTAATTCCTTTAATTTAACAAAACGTTTTCGAGGTGAGCACCTCATCCTCAGTGTCCTCCTATAGCTGGGCGAGGTTCACTCGGACCTTCCTCCGACTATACCCTCCGAAGTATAGTCGGAGGAAGGTCCGAGTGAACCTCGCCCAGCTATAGGAGGACACTGAGGATGAGGTGCTGACCTCGAAAACTTTATGTTAAAATAAAGGAATTAAACAGTGGAGGTGTGTTGACTTGTTTGGCATCCTGTTTACTATGATGAACCTTCACCAGCCAACCAACCACAATTGTAGGGACCATACTAACTATGTTCAGGAAATAATAAAAAGTAGGTATAATATGAGTGGTTCCGATCACTCACGGGAAAAAAACAACAATAATAACAAAATAAGTGATAACATGAAAGCCAGGGCCCTCGAGGCCTAGTGGCTAACGCCTTGGATTCTTATCCGGGAGATGAGGGTTCGAGTCCCGCCTGCAGCAAAATATTTTCATTTCAGAGCCCCTTCATAACATTTCGTACTGCACTATGGATCGATAGATTTGGGAGGGTGCTAACCAGTAGATAGCCTTATAGCGGTCATGGATTAGATGTCCGTCTGCCGTAAAAAGAACATGACATGAAACCGCATAAGATAAAGTTTTTTATTACGTTTGAGGTGCTATATACCAAGTTTCAGGGCAACGAAAAAACAAAAATTGGGGCCGCTATAGTGTTGACAGACATATACATATGTATATAACATTTTAACGTGGATAGTTTTGGGTATCTACAACGTAGAGTCGATGCAGGTTTGAAGAACTTATCTTCGGAAAGTGGTAATTAGAAATAAGGACCAAAAATATTATTTTGGATTAATGTTTCGAAGCGCCTTCTGCATTTTTTTCTCGGTATTCTTATTGATCTTTCACATCCGGAAAAAGACGAATAACATTAAGGGGTGTTCTGACAGTTATAATTGAAGGATGAAGCTTCGAAGGGGGATTCTTGAGGGAAATTGGAGACTTCTTCAAAGTTGGTCTTTTCACGGGGGTGGAGCATCTACTTCGGGGGGCTGCTGTACGATTGTTAGCGTTCCCATAATGAGCAGTTCGTCGGTAGCTCGCTAAGTTCGTAGATCAGGCCTTTGTGAGAGGAAAAAGAAAATTAACTTAATCGGATTCCAACCGTGAACGGGGAGTTTACAACAAGGGAAAAAAGGAACCTGGAATACTGGAAGTTTTAAGTCCGTGATTTTCTGAGGGGAGGGGAGAGAGCGTTTCCCCGGCGGAACACCCACGCTGTCGAGACTAATTGTAGTCGAATTCTCAAAAGTTTCATTCGTTATCATAACAAATAACTACGACAAAGGGACAACTTAATCTATTTAATTAAATGTTTTCCCGGTACATTGACTGCTGAAGTCATTAGCAACCTTTTCCTAAATAGTTCTTCTAATCGATGTCTCCTTTCTACAAAAAAGGTAACAGCAGCCTATTCGAATTTATTTAGTAGCTTTCGGATGAAAATTAAACCAAAACCAGTCACTCTGGAGATATTTATGTGGGATATATCGTTTTGGAGTGTTTTTATTTTGTTGTCGCTTCATATGAAGGAAACATGCTTATGAGTTATGTTATTGAACTCATAACATAATTCGGAAGTGACAATGAAAAATGTTCAAATTTCATTTGTGGTTCAAATTTATACAGTTGTATACAGTAGAATCTCTCTTATCACTTAAATAAATAATTTTCGTTAAAAGTAAGAAAATTTTTAATGAACATAGTAATTTTTATTAGAAAAGATCGTTAAAATAAATCACTTGTACTTAACGAACAAGTTCAGTCAATTAAATCAATTTCATTCAAATGATTGTTTCATTCGAATAAATAACTTTCGTTCAATAAAATGTTTATTTATTTAAATTTTAACGTCCATTTATTATTAACTAAAAATTTTAGGACGGGTTATCTATCGGTTACCAACCTTTTCTAGCCAGGATAGGGGTGATGCCTTTTCTTTTAGAAAAGCCACCGCCCCTAGTGGGAATCGAACCCACGATCTTTAGCATGGAGTGTTAACTGCTCACGCCTTAACCCTCACGGCCATCGGTTCTCCAAATAAAATGTTTAATTTTTTAAATCGTTTTTAATCAATAAATCATTGTTATTCAATAATGATTAAAAATAAAAAGTTACTATATAAGTTTCATTCAATTGACTGAATAATGAATGAAAAAATATTTATTATTCAGAATGAAATATCAGATTAATTCATTATTCATTATTCTGAATGGTCTTTGCCCAATACTGCTCAAAAGTACAAAACAAAAATGCAGGTGTAAAAGTAATGATGTATATTTTCTGCAGATCAACATTGTATCTGTGCTTTCCGTAGAAACAACCATTCAATTTCAAGAAATTCAATTTGATTGCACGCTATAAATAAATAAAAAAAATCGTCCAGCCACAAATTTATAAAATCCAATAGAATAAAATTAGAAAAAAAAAAAAAATACGTTTATGACTCACATTTCTTCACTTCTCAAATATTGTTTTACTTAGTTTCGATTTTACAAACACACACACACACACACACACACACACACACATATATATATATATATATATATATATATATATATATATATAATATAAATAAATAAAAACATCAAGTAAGTAATTCAAAAAATTTATTGACTATAGAATGGAAGAAACAAATTAAATTTAATATGACACCCTCCCTTCCTAGCTGCCACGTGTTATCGAAAATACCTATCGATTATTGGGAGTGGGGGAGGGGGGGTTGTCGCAGTGCCAGCTCTACCGTGTAGAATACTTCAATCAACCCCTTTCAACCCCTAGCTATCGGTATCAACAAATTCCCCCCCCCCGTATCTTGATGAACAGGACCAATAAAACGAATTTTTTCATTAGTTTTTTTTTTTTTTTTTTTTATATATATATAGTGGCTGCTTCAAATACAAATTTTTCATCCTGTCATTGGATTTTATGGCCATTGAACTGTGTGGAGACAATATAACTTCCTGGTTATCCTCAAGTGTAATGTTTTATTTAATACGGGAACAGTTAGAGGACCATACGAGAGAATAAACTAGCACTAGTAGTCAGGCTTTGTGGTTGTTGAATTATTATATATATATATATATATATATATATATATATATATATATATAATTATTATGGGGGCTAGTTTTTTTTAATTTTTGGAGATTCCATTTTTTCCAGTTTTCTTAAGAACATCGACAAGTTTGTATAATTTCTTCATTCCGTTCTCGCCCTTGGTCAGAATCTCGAAGTAGAGTTCTTCGATATATATATATGAACCAATCCTCGTTTCATTAATACCATCATCAGTCGATCCTGATGGAGCGTCTTCGTCCTTCATCTGGGACAGTGTTTAGAAAGGATTTTCCCTTTTCTTTTTATGTAGAGAATTTGTACGCTCTGACAATAGCGTGAAGGTAATCTCTTGGTGTTATAATCTTACTGAAGGAAAATAAATAATCATCTAAGGAGGGATATATAATAGAGAAGAGGTTATTAGGTTTCAAGGAAGGACTCCTTGGTCAGTCGCCGCCATTGTCTCTAGCTCATTGTTCGGAATGACAGCTAATACCCACGCTTTCAATCTCTACTCCATTCTTGCTTCTATAAACCTTCGTTGTTTGGTTCTCCTGTATAGCCATATTCCTTCTTTTATATACTTATTGGACAATTTCCTTAATTTCAGAACAAACACCTTTTGGTTTTTATCTTCTTGGTCTTTAAGGTTTTTAATTGATTAGTTTGGGAGACTACTCCACACTTGGACTTTGAGCGATTTGTTACGGGCTGCCCCGATTCATTTCTGAGATTAAGACTCGCAACATTTCTTATCTGGAGTATATTACGGACAGTGTTTAACGAATAATATAACATTTTATTTTTATTCATTACACAGGTCTACAAAAATAATCTTTCTGAAATTTGATTTGATGATTTTGGTCAATCTCTATGCTCCTTGGCGTGCTGAAGCCGAACATGAGGTCAGTCCCTCTCTATCACGTAAGGAAATTGTTCAATCTCAAGTAAGGGCAGAGGTACTACCATTAAAAGAAAACAGAATTGGCGAATAAGAGTTTTCATTTATTTCCATGATCTTTTAGTTATTTCAATGTTGTTTACTGTACAAAATACATAAATGTGTAGAAATAACAGCTTCAGAATTAACAGTGGCATATTTAGTTATTATTTTTATGAAAACGTATTTTTTTCTCTTGAAAATTTCTCCGTGTTCGTTTCCGGCTGTAGGACTCTTCAGATGATTCACGCTGCAGCATCCAACAATAGTCAGCCATCATGTTACGTTCCATTTTCCCTGATACCTACGTTCCATTTCCTGGATGTCCTGATGGAACCTTTCCCCTTGTTCTTCACTTACTTCCCCTAAGTTTTCCGGAAAATAGTCCACATGCGAATGTAAGAAGTGAACCTTCAAACTCATGTTGCAACCTTGTAATTGAAATGCCTTCAACATGCGTTCCACGATACTTCTGTAGTTGGGATCCTTCAAGTTACCAAGGAACTTCTCAACAACATCTTTAAAAGAATTCCAAGCTTCCTTCTCCTTCTCATTCATGGTCTGAGTGAAATGTGGATCTGTGAAAAGTTTCCGAATATCTGGGCCTACAAAGATCCCCTCTTTTAGCTTTGCATCACTTAATCGTGGGAACTTGGAGCATAAGTACTTAAAACATTCACCTTCTTTATTGAGAGACTTTACGAATTGTTTTATCAGCCCTAGCTTTATGTGTAGAGGAGGTAGCAGGATTTTGTCAGAAGGAACCAAACTTCTCCTAATTACATTTTTTTGGCCTGGCGACAGAGCTCCTCGTGATGGCCAGTCTTTGTTGTTCCAATGGGAATTTCTGTCTCGGCTATCCCATAAACATAAAAAACAAGGGAACTTGGTGTACCCTGATTGCTGACCTAAGAGCATAGTAAGTACTTTCAAGTCTCCACATATCAACCAGTTATGCTCATTATAATGAATTCGTTCGAGAACTAATGACAAATTTTCGTATGTTTCTTTTAAATGTACCGAATGGTCAACTGGAACTGAAGCATAAGTATTGCCATTGTGCAACAAAACAGCCTTTAGACTTCGCTTTGATGAGTCTATGAATAGACGCCAATGAATCGGGTCATATTGTATACCAAATTGGCCCATCAGACCAAGAATGTCTTTGCAATAAATAAGATTCTCATCCAGAGCAAAGTAAGGAACAAAAACTGCTTCACGGTGTCGATACCATGAAAAAGAAGTGCCTGGCTGTAATAAATTTTTGTTTTTAAGACGGGAGCCAAGTAACTGAGCTGCATCTTTTGGAAGTCCAAAATCTCTCACTAAGTCGTTCAACTCCTGTTGAGAAATAAGCTGAGGTTCATCTTCTGAACTGCTTGCTTTGAACTCACTGTGTACTTCATCGCTCTCCGACATACAGTCTTCTCTATTAGCTTCCCTATCTATACTGCCCAAGTCACGAGGGGGCTGAGGAACTGTCAATCCAGGACCGTGTGGTACCGGACGACTAGCAGATTCCACATTAGGGTAGTTAATGAGCTTATGATTTTTGGAATTATAGCCTTGAACATGACAATTACAAAAGTAAGTCATTAACGTATTTTTTTTGCTCCCTCCACATCATTGGGATAGCAAATCCGAAAGATTTTAACTCTCCTTTGTACCATAAGCAAAGTTTTTCTACGCAGCTATGGCATACTTTGTGAGGAGCCCACACTTTATCTTGATCTCCTATTCTCAAGCCAAAATATGCATAATATACATTTTTGACAAAACCTGTTATATTTCGTTGGTATTTCTTAACTGTGTACTCACCACAGATAAAACAGAAGTAGTCTGGACTGGTAACACAACGACGATGAGACATTTTGTCTAAATGCACTTTCAAACCTTAAAATACGTTCTTAATCACTTTGACACAACTAAGAGACCTCAGTGAACGTGTTCACTTCAGTTGATACTACTGAACTGAGAGAATGAACAGAAATTTAGCTCCAAGTTCCTGATACAACAGGTTCAATCTCGTTTAGGTTCAGACGGTGACATCTGAGACCAAACAAGTACGTTCCTGTCTGAACAGGTCGTGCCTAGACACCCTCAGGCCTACAACATCTACTGAGGGAGTCATTGCCTACACCACCTAGTGAAAGATGTCTGTTTATAAAAAGAGAAATCGTTTGAAAAAAAAACAAAAAACCTACTTCTTACCAAATTTATGTGTATAGCAGGTATATTATGTTCTATGGATTTGAAAAAAATCTGTACGTGATAGAGAAAAACGGACTTCATTCTCGGCCTCAGCACACCGAGAAACACAGAGATTAGCCAAAATCATCAAATCAAATTTTTGGTTGTAGACCTGTGTTATTGAATAACAATGATTTATTAAATGAAAATTGTTATTGAATAAATATGTTTTATTAAATGAAAATTGTTATTGAATAAAAATGATTTATTATTTTTATGAGTTATTTCTTCGAATTAAACAAGTTTTTTCAATGAAAAAGTTTTATTTGACTGAAATATTTCGTTACATACAAGTGATTTATTTTAACAATATTTTCTAATAAAAATGACTAAGTTCATTAAACTGATTCTTACTTTTAATGAAAACTAGCTGTTACCCAGTGTGCCATGCTATACCAACTTTATATTATATAGTTGTAAGGAACAAATATACAGCTGGTAGATTTTTTCGCCTTGCCTATGACACTTCCCGTATCAAGACCTACCTGTGTGCCAAGTTTGGTCAACATCGGTCAAACGGTGTGGATTTGTATAAGAAAAAAACAGATTGACAGAAAGCTGACAGATGATTTTGACCTAGCCTATGACACTCCCCGTATCAACCCCTACCTGTGTGCCAAGTTTGGTCAAAATCGCTAAAAAGCTGTGGATTTATATGAGGAACAAATTGAATGGCTTTTTCTTTTTTTGTTCCACAATATAGTATCCTTATACTGTGGGAGTTCATTTAGGTTCTGCAGGTTCCATCTTCCAATACTGCCTGCATTACAATCAAAGTAATATACATTTTTTTTAATAATTTTTTTTAAGTATAATAATAATAATAATATTAAAATAGAGAAATATGATAGCGTAATGATAACAACTATAATAATAATACAAATAAAAATAGTAACTATAATATTGAAAAAGAAACAAATTATAATATCAAAATTATAAATTAATTGAAAGAAATACAAAAAAAAAGAATGAATCAAATAAAATAAAATAACTGATTAATGAAAAGAAAACGTCCGTTCTTGCAATGGCTTATTCTTGCGATTGTTAAAACAATATTCGATCAGGATTGTGGTCATAAGAAACTGTTCAATTATTTACAGCAGCATTATTTTTCGAAAACAAATACACTACTTTTCTCATTTGTTCCAATACTAAACACAAAGGTATGAATTCCGTATTCGCACCTTTGATAAGATTATTTGATATAATAATAAAAAATAATGATTTGTCAAAATGAAATTATTTACAGTGATAATCCATCGTCTCAGTTTAAAAATAAATATATGTCAAGATTGCTTTACATACATTCAGAAAAATTTCACAAAAAGTTTTAGCGGAAATGTTTTACTACAGCTCATGACAAACGTGTAGTAGATAGGGTGGGAGAAAGAGTAAAATCCTTGGTCTCTAATGGAAGTTATGAGCAAATCTGAAACTAAAAATGTAAAAAACTCAGTAGAGTTTGCTAATGTTGCATCTAGTTTAATGACAAACACTGCAATTCTCCGTATGAGCCAAGTAGATATTGAGCCTGCTATAAGTTCGGACAGTCCATGGGTTACTGTTAAAGACATAGTTTTTATTAAGCAAATGCATGTGATAAAATTCAATACGCAAATCAAAAATTCAACTATGGAAAACAAACTGAAACCAGCAAGTTAACAGAACAAAAACTTAATATTTCATATTTTAATGTTAGTTACTGGTGTGCAGTTACATGTGATAAAAATTAAGTTGTATTTCATTTTATATTGCCCAGCAAACCCTTCACTGAAGTAGTGAATGTTTTGTACATGTAGGTAGTTTTCATTCTGAATAGCTTTGGGTTATTTTTTATAGTTTTTAAAATTAAATCGCTGTACTTTAAAAAGTAATATATTGTTAGCTAAAAGTTTAATTGAACAATTTTTTTGTATTTAACGGGAAAAAAATTAAAGAGTGAAAAAACCATACATTTTATTTTTTCATGTGATAGTGTATACCTTTTAGAATAATAATAAAAAAATATTTTAGTGATTTTCTTTTTATCCTTTGATGATATTCCACTTAGTGTGGAACGCCATATTTAATTTTTACAAAATGCATTTTAACACTTCAGGATTTTTTCAGAACATTTGTAATTACTTTATGCTTATATTATTTTTTTTTCTGGCTTCCATATTTATTGAAGTATTGTCATAGAAAATGTCATCAACATTGGTCGATAGGTATGATTTATATTCTATAACTAAGTGCACTTCCTTTGTCCAATCGATGATAACTGCAAAATTTGAAATACTTTAGCAGGGTATAAAATTAAACTATTTGAGATTGACAAAAACTATTTTATATTCTTACTTATATCCAGGAAAGGAATGAACATGCCAAGTTTCATTAAAATCTGAGATCATGGGTGTCAAATCCTATTTTTTTGGGTTGATTTGACATGGAATGACCCAAATGTTTAAATATCATGTCACACATAGATGATTTTAGGTGGTTCGTTAAAGAACTAAAAGTATTTAAATTATTAAAGTTCTGTGCAGGTTAATGGGTTAATGTTGAAGACATAGTTTATGTTAAGCAAATGCATGAGATAAAATGCAATTCACAAATACAAAAAAATTAACTATGGAAAACAAACGGGAAACTCCAAATCAACAGATCAAAAACTTAATATTTTAAATTACTTATTAATATATATTAGTCAAAATTCTAAGAATGTAAGGCTATAATTTAGGTCAACGCAAATATTTTACTAAAACTAAATAGTTTTGGAAATTAGATAAACAAACCAAACTTAAAAAAAAGGATAATGGTTAATGGCTTCTAGGAGCTCAGTGTTGCTCTACATTTTCATCAGAAATTAATAAAATTGATCTTATATGATATTACTTGTCCAAATCTTGAGAATATACGGCTATAATTTAGATAAACATACAAAGGTTAAAACTGAAAAGTTTTGTTCGCAAAAGAAAAACTTTTCGCAAAAAAAGAAGATTTTTTTTTTTTTTTCATGTTTTCCACGTTGGAGTAACCCTCCAGCGTGGGAGAATAAGAAAGTTTTTTTAGCTTGCCTAATCTCCACCTAGGCAACACTGGAAAGAAAATTACTATTTCTGAATAATTCATTCTTCTTTAATTGACAATTTGAAACTCGTTACTTCCGAACTGTGAAGCCTAAAAGATTTTATATATATATATATATATATATATATATATATATATATATATATATATATATATATATATATGATTATATAATGATGTAAAGTCATCAATGAGTTCGAGTTATTCTAATTATCAAGAACATCAACAAATAAATTTGAGACATTATTCAAAATGGCTGTCAGAATATGAACGGTTCAATGTAGCCAATTTTTCTTGAACAAAACTTTTGACCTTTTGACCAAATTTCGAAATTTGACTATTTTGACCTAGCCTAGGAGATTTCCCGTATCAAGAAGTACATGTGTGCCAAGTTTGGTCCAAATTGGTCAAACGGTGTGGATTTGTATAAAGAACAAACAGACAGATAAACTTACAGGTGATTTTTATATATATAGATTATTAATTTAAGTGATATTGTTTACTGAACTTAAAGAATCTGTCCGACTCGCAGGATCTGCATCATCTTACCGCCGTTCCATTCATATCCCTACTGTCATTTTGTATACTTAGAATAGAGATAGTTATTACAAGGAACCGGATTCTTAGGTTTTCACGTATTTTTTTCCTTTCTCCTAAACATGATAAAGATAGATTTTTTATAAAATTCGCGTCTTGTAGTATCATTCATGCAAATTAGGAAGAACCTAAAAAAACCTATTGTGGATGATATCACCTAAAACCCAATGGAATGACCTAGACGGACCGGTGACAAAGGGCCAGCAGCTTGACCGGTGACCAAGGGCCAGCAGCGTACCCTTATACCTGGAGCACCCTAGAGCCTGGCTTGGCCAGGCTCCACTGCTACTGACATGAAATTTTTATTTCATTGTTCAATATATTCAAAACTATCAAAATGTTTATAATTTCTAAATTTTTCATAAAATAAATTTAAAACAAACAATTAAAAAGTGTGCTAAAGAACTACGAAAACCCGTTCAAAAGAACACATTCAAAGTTTTCATCACCGTTTTCTCCGATTGACATCGATTAATCGAAAATCTTCTCAGAATATTAATTATAGAGAATCTAGTAAGCTTTTGAATAGTTTCTATCCACTTATGACGATTTCCCAAAAGTTCCTAAAACTTTTGATGTCTCTTAATAAAATATTTTATTCTAATTCTTCCTTCACTCCAAACCTAACCAAAATTTAAAAATCTTTGTATGTATGGAATTTAAACATGCAGAAAATATTTCAACCGAATCCTATAATTCTAAGTAACCAAACGAAAAACTTGATTTAACAACTATTTTTCCGATTTTCTCGGAAACGGTTAAGGCTATCGCCTTAAACATAGTTTCATTCGTTTTACTGGCCCAAGAAGCCTATAAAACGAGTACTTACAGGCATATGAACTCAAAAACGTAAGCGTTACGATTTTTTTGCGCGAATTTCGCCCCAAACGCCATCTTCCTGTGGACGGATTTTGCTGGTTAACGAACGTGACCCTTCAAATTGGACGATTTCTTCTTCAAATTGGATTTTTGTGTCAAATTTCATCAAAATCGGACCATTAGGGGGGCCGGAAAACCGCGAACAGACAAATATATATATATATAAATAAATATACATATATATATAAATATATATATATATATATATATATATATATATATATATATATATATATATAAATATATATATACAAATTTGACCACCGTTATTTTTGGTCTCTAGGGGTTCTGAAACGCTAAAGTTTCTAGTTGGCACTTCCGGATTGTTTCATGAGATCAACCTTATAAGCGGGGTTCTTCACTATGAAGGGAGGGAGGAACCGCGCTAAAAAAATGACTAAGTTCATTAAACTGCTTCTTACTTTTAATGAAAATTATGAATTTAAGTGATATTGTTTACTGAACTTAAAGAATCCGAGTTTTTTGTTACATGAACCACATTATTTTAATAGTATAGAAATAATGAATGAAGAATAAAAATAAGTAATTATTCATTAAATAAAAAAATCATTTAACAAATAATTGAATAAATTCTTATTATTATAATGCGCCAACCCTGTTATTCATTGAATTAAAAATAAATCAGCGGACGAATAATTTATTCAATGAATACATTTTTATTCAATAAAAATTTATTTGAATGATTTTTTAATAAAAATTTATTGAATAATGCCCTACTCTGATAACGGGCCTGCGTAACCTGCGCAGGCTGAATCTGCGGTTCCTGCGCAGGCTAATCTGCGGTTCCTGAATTCCATCGAAACGGGTTTAAAGTGTAGACTAGGCCTCAGGCCACTGTGAATGACAATCGTATAAAAGGCGTATTTACTATACGTCTGGCTGACACAAACTTAGCTTGATAGAGGCTAAATAAAATTTCAAGAATATAAATTACTCAGACAGAGATTGCTTTGAATAGAAGACAAATTTCGTTTAGAAATGAGAAGACTCGATACACCTTCCGGAAGTGAAATTGCAGGAACCGAAAACATCTGAGAATGATACAGCAGAGGAGGCCCAACGAGGGGGCACAGTTTTGTAAAAAACAAAATCTAATCTAATTGAAAATTGTGAAATTCACGATTTTAATAGTATATATAAATTACGGTTGCCTCTGGGGATTTGGAGATTATAATCATGATCACTTTGTACACTTGATTGTGCTTCTTATTGATTGTGATATTTTCTTCACTTTTTTGGGGGGGGGAAGGGTTGTTGTTTGGTAACGTAACATTTGTTAATTTTTTTTTTTTTTTTTTTTTTTTTTTTTTTTTTTTTTCTTTACGGCGCATCTACATCTAGGTCATTAGCGCCGACATCCAGGGTGTAGCCAGGAATTTTACCAGCGAGCCGTGGGATGATAAAATTCCTGGCGGAGGTTGGGAATCGAACCCACCATCTCCCGCTTATGAATCCAAGGCGCTAGCCATTAGACCACGGGAGACCCCGATTTGTTAATGTGCTAAAATAAGAATCCATTCTAATAATCGGGGGCTGGTTTATTTAAAGAGTGAAAATATACGTTAAAAGGGATTTTTTTTACGGAATTTCTAAGGAATTTATTTTGTTTCTACTCTGACGATTATACAATCCTTAAAAGGTTATTAAGGGTTAGGCCTAAACAATAAGTACTAATTCTTTAGCTAAGCTTATAACCCTTAAAGATTATTAAAATGTTTCTTGTATGTAGAGAAACTTGGTCCTAAGATCCATTGAGCATATGGTTATGAATATGTAATGAGATATTAGAAGTTATGGGATCAAACAGCCCTTTGTAGCTGCTGATCGGAATGCCAATAGAAAGTAGGTGTTGTATAGAGCTGCGAGGTTAGAGGTGTGAATGTGACAAGGAACGATATCTACCTCTTTGGCGAGGGCGGACAATGGGGTTTCAACCTTTTGGCGGGAAGCCAACCTTTTACCGCCTTTTTTAGTCATACCTCTTATCGTTCCAGTTCCCATACAATTTACCTTCTAATACTTATACATTTAAACCCACATTTTTTCGGGAAAAGCCTGCTTTCTCCTTTTTATCTTTCATCGCTGTAAAGATTGTGCCGTGTTGTAATTGTATGATAGTAATTCTTCGTCGGATAAAAAATCGTCTTAGATGCTATCCCCAAATAAATGAATAAGAAAAACATTACATTTAATCAATTATTGATAAAAACATCATTATCATATATGAATACGTTTAGCGTATTTCTCCCTCTCTCCATAGAGGAGAAGACCTGCTTATTTAATTGACCCGATGACCCAGACAGGAAGTTTTGACTAAAATGTCTTACTTTGCTCTGTCACGAAAATAGCGCTCATTTGACAGGATCAGTTTTGGAATTTTCGTAATATTTATAATATCTTGAAACAGTTAACAAAACGTGGCCAGCAGAAGGTGACCATTCGACAGCTTACTTTTTTTACTGCGTTTCAATATGGGCTATTAGCTTCGGGCTGTCTACAAGTTGCCACCCTTTTATAATACCAACGGCATCTAGACGGTAACTCATTCAGGAACTATCTGCGCCCGACGCTGCGGTGCTTCGGTGATCAACGGGAACCGATACAATCAACGTGGGTATGGCCGATGATTGTATCTCTGTTCATGTTGTTTGTTTTATTTGTATTTCGAGCGGACGTCGAAGAGACCTTTCTTTAAAATTAAACTATTACTTTGCATATTTTGCATGCGGTTGGATATGAATCTTTCAGGATGTGAGGGTGATTGCTGAGTGGCGTATTCTTAATTTGGCTAAGAAAACTCTCAGAAAGTGACGTGAAGAATTTCGCTTGTGCCTCTATGTGGTCACAATGATGTTCAATTTTCAAAAATGTTGTTTTTAATGAGTCCCTTTTTCCTGCGCCCAGATTTCATCGACGTGCTACACGTTGGCTTCTTTATCTTTCTGAGCAATGTATGTGTCTTTATACTTGTATATATATATATTGGAGAGTTCAGAGCACAAGTAGGCCAAGTCCATTATTTTTGACATTTTGTGTTGTAATGGCATTGAAGAGTATTACTAAAATGGCTCTTTTTAGTGCTACAGGAGAAAAAGCCTTAACTTCATTATTTTACCAGTTGTAGCAGTTCTGGCTACACACCTGGAAGTCATTCTCATATTTTTTCAGAGCACAAGTAAGGCAAGTTCAAGTTGTTACTATTTATGAACAAGGCTATAAATAAATAATATCAATGTTTAAGTTCAAATCTTGTTAAGACGTTTACTGGTCAATAGAATTTATGCAACGTGTCTGCAATTAAAACGCATAATACTCATTTTCTGAAAACTGTAAAACATGGACTTGGTCTAGTTGTGCTCTGAACCCTCCATATCGTCGATACAAAAGCAAACTAACGAATATGAAAAAATGCATCTTTCATTGTGCATCTTTAATAATTTCTGCTGGACGTATTTACGGCAAATTCTTCAATCTGACTTCACTCTATTAAAGGGAAAGTATTCCACTATCAAAAGGTCAAATCTGCCGAATATTTGACTGTCCAAAAAAAAGTTATGAATAAATACTTTTCCACTCTGAAAAGTGGTGATTTTCATATTCGTTAGTTTGGTTTTGTATCGACGATATGTACGGTACATATGCTGCCAAGTTTATGAGCTCAGCGCTTTATTTATTTCAGTTTCTAACGGGACTATATCAAATATTTATTTAATTGAATAAAACATGGCTTAAAATATGTCTTGTGAATTATTTACTTTGTATGACGGTGACTGCATGTGATTTTCAACCCTCTTCTTTTTTCCACCCCCAGAATTTTCGGCCGATAAATTTTGGGGGTATTTAAATCATGCCTGGTCCCGTCGCTATCAGGAGCAGAGAGGGGAGGGGTTGTCCTCCACATCCTGGTACACCACCCTCGACGTTCACGTCAACATGTTTTCCCCGGCGAGCAAACACCCCCACCCCTTCTCTTCCGCAGCCCTTGTGATACCTCGGAGGGTCGTTAGGAGGGTAGGACTAGCACGGCTGAGGATATGCCTCAAAGGATGGCGATTATTCGATAAAAGTTTTAACGAGGAGTCGCCCTCTCCTATCAACAGATATCTGTTTGGCCTCCAAACATCCGGTCTCTTTAGGGCTACGAAATACTTGTTGACTGTAGACATTGTTAGTTAAAGACATCAACAACAAGAGCACCTCCTGAAGGAATACTACAGCTCAAACTGTAGGAATCTTAATTCTTGAATTATTTTTCAAAACTTTTTTGATGTATTTTTTTACTGTCTTCCTAAATTAATAATGATTATTTTGCTCAATTTATTGAAAATGCATTGTTTTGTTTATTTTCTTGTTTTACATATTTTTCGGATTCGCTGGTAATTATTTAGGAAAATGGAAAACTAGACGTCTCCTTCTACAAATAGTTTATTCACGAGGCAGTGCTTTATAACCTTTTTTGGATGTAATCCTGGTTTTGGACAGATCAATCCGTATTCTCCAGGACTTTTTCCTCACTATATATTTGTACAGGAACCTCTTTTCACCCTCAGTTATCTACCTCTTTCAAAATTAATCATTAACACTGCGTTTCAAGAGGGAATCTAAAATGGAAATGCGGTCCAATAATTCCTTTTCCGTCAAATTGTGAGGAACCCATATATCACTGCGAGAAACATATCCTGCAGGCCCCAAATGATTCGAGTCACTTGCATGAGATTTTTTAACTGTTTCTGCGATATTCCGTGTCGTAGAGTGATTGTTGTCTGTGACCAATGCCTGCGTGTTGTGTGGGCTGTCTTTGACCAATGCCTGTGTGTTGTGTGGGCTGTCTGTGACCAATGCCTTTTTGTTGTGTGGGTTGTCTGTGACCAATGCCTTTTTGTTGTGTGGGTTGTCTGTGACCAATGCCTGTGGGTTGTCTGTGACCAATGCGTGTGTGTTGTGTGGGCTGTCTTTGACCAAGGCCTATGTGTTGTGTGGGCTGTCTTTGACCAATGCTTGAATTTGGTCATAATCAACAGTTTAAGGACGTCCCGAGCGTTATACGTATTCCAAATCAACATTTCCCAAGTCATCAATAAATAGTAATGGTGTTTACACAATAAAATAAAAAAAAATTACCTCTTGTGATTTTAATAGTATTTGACACATATATTTTACTACTTGTTGTAAAAGACCTTTCTCTGCTCTTGTTACAGGTGGTTGCGAACTTCCATCTGGCTGGGGCGGCCAGTGGTTCCAGCTGGGCAGTGGGAAGACATCTCTATCCATCAACGGAACACACATCGAGTCCAAAGGGGAGTGCGTTCAATCTGAAGGGGACAAGTTCGTCTTATATGACAGGTAAGCAACTGATACAGAAATTAATCAATAGGTAATAAATTTAAATCATGAATGAATAACTTTACTTTTATCCTTCAAACCACCCACCAAAACACTGAAATAAGAAGACTTATTGGAAAACTAACATTCTGAAAAGAAAATATATAAATATGTTAGTTTTTCTACATCGGCTAGCACTCCTCAGCTTGAATTTGTATAGTATGATGGACAATTCTTTTTGTGCTAGTTGTAACCATGAATCTAAACTATACATCTAAATTACGTCCTTTTTAACACATTTTTGAGCTAAAGCAAAACTTATTAGCTACATCTAATCTAGATATTTACACTCGCATTAACCCAAATCTACATTAAATTTATTATATTTAAATACTAGGTGGGCCCGCGACTTTTTCCGAGTGGATAGCGACTTAAGGTAGCATTTTTGGATATATCTTTTGGTTTATTAACACCTTCGTATGGGTATTTAAAAAGAAAATTACTTTACAGTAATGCTACTCTATACATGACATTAGAAGTATAGCCATCGGGGATCTGTTGGTATAGCCAGGCTGCTAGGATTGCTGAAACGTGACAGCACCACCAAGCTGACCCCTTAGGGATTGTTGAACCCTAGTGTGTATAGAGTGTCTGACAGACAGCTAACAGACAAAAATTTTAAAAATCATTATTTTGGGTACTATTGCGTCGATAAAGGCCCCAATAGTATTTTTTTCCCATATATCTTCCATGTCCAGACAGCGATCCATTAGAATTTAATTATATGTATAGATTATATTTAAACATTATTTCTACTTTTTTTCATAATTATTTTTTTTTTATGGTAATATCCTTTTATTTTTAAAACAATGTCAAATAAAAATACCAATGTTAAGTAGAAATACCAAATGTCAAATAGATTTACCACCGATGACAGGACATTCGAGCTGTCGGAAATCCTATGTTTGTTCCTAGGATGAACTCTGGGGTGCTTCAAAGGTTCCATTGACACCAATGTATAGACATTATCCTCTAAATTGTACAGAAGTAGCAAGAGAGCTTTTAAGATGAAATCTTAACAATTTGTAGAGCCAGTGATTTTGGTAAGTAATTTAAATATAATTAATAAATGTCGTTGAGATGGCATTGTGGATTTGGCCATGACTATATCATGACAAGGGATGATTCATGTAGGATTCTGCCCCTGTAATTACATATTGTCATGAGTGTGTTTGATATAGGCTTAATCATTATTGACAAGTAACCACTAATTAGGCTCCTCCTCTCTATACATATTGACGGAGATATATTTGGTGCAAACTAAATCACTTTCGTCAATCAGACATTGACTGGTCTGACATTCAGTACTCGAATGCAGTCTATGAAAATCTTCTACACTACATTTTTAACATTATCTTCTATTTGACAACTGGGTTTAACATTTTGGAAGTTATAGTAATTTCTATGTTTTCACTATTAGGAGTTATATTGCATGCTCTATCATGGTCGAGAATTATTGAAAGACAGCTCCACAAGGGATTGGAATACATTTTGGTGAATAATCCTGAATATTGTTTAAAAAACAAGTGACGAAATCTAATGATTGAATTAATAATATTTATTTGGGGCAATTGTAGCCATAATGCTTACTCAAATATTAAATTAACTAATTGATATACTTAAAAACCCCAAATATTTACTTCCAATCATGCTTATTTGTGAGCTCAAGAGAATCTTTTTACTGTAGCCAATATTAATTTTAAAAACTAATAGTTATTTACGTTTAATTCACAAATTATAGTGTGAGAGAAAAAGAGAATGGAAAGGATAGAAAACTCTGCAAAAAGCAAAATACTACTATTTCGGGCCAACGGCCATAGCCACGTTGAATGCACCGGTTCCCATTGATCTCCGAAGTTAAGCAACGTCGGGCGTGGCCAGTACATGAATAGGTGACCGACCGCGAGCTGTTGGCATTATAAAAGAGCGGCAACCTGTAGACAGCCCGGCGTTAATAGCCAAATCGTAGATAAGCTATTAAACGCAAAAAAAAAAAAAAAAAATACTATTTCGGTCCGCAGTCAACATATTAGCTCCAGGAAGCATCAGATCTGCAATTTCAGAGTCATTGGTCTTAATTTTCCATAACTCTGGACTTGAACTTCGCTGGTCTCTGGAATCTGAATATAATAATATAGTCCTCTTTTTCCTGGCGTTTATTAATGCTCTGTGGTCCTTGCTAATGTTTACATATCAATTATACCATATTCGGAGGAAACCCTTTTTATGATGTCAATGTGATAACCAAATCAGGAATATTTGGGATCATTTATTTGTTACTCCGCACATTAGCTAATACAAAAATGACCTGAAATTGATGAAATTAGTAAAGAACTAACTTGAATAAAGCGAAAGTTTCGAATCCTGCGAGACTTGAATCCGCCCTCTGGAAAGGCTTCCAAGTATAAGTCTTCATTATTTTTTTTTAATATGTTGTCAACCACTATGAGGTCAATAAACACAGGATTATAGATGTATATGTTGTCAACCACTATGAGGTCAATAAACACAGGATTATAGATGTATATGTTGTCTACCACTATGAGGTCAATAAACACAGGATTATAGATGTATATGTAGTCAACCACTATGAGGTCAATAAACACAGGATTATAGATGTATATGTTGTCAACCACTATGAGGTCAATAAACACAGGATTATAGATGTATATGTTGTCAACCACTATGAGGTCAATAAACACAGGATTATAGATGTATATGTTGTCAACCACTATGAGGTCAATAAACACAGGATTATAGATGTATATGTTGTCAACCACTATGAGGTCAATAAACACAGGATTATAGATGTATATTTGTATTAAATAATTTTATCGGTGTTGCGCGAAGTTAATAAGAAAATGTGGAGGTTGAGGTTTTTTTTTTTTTTTTTTTTTTTTTTTTTCTCTGTAATATTTCGTGATTTTTATTTAATTATTTATTCTTATTGAAGCCTTATTAAATATCATAGAATAAATATTTAAGTATTCGCTATGTATATCTCTATTGCACCATGTTCATTTTAGCCACTTATCAGCAGTAGCTGGAACCACATCATCCATCTTGCTTGTAAAGGAAACTTGAAAACACTAAGACAAGAAACAATTCGAATTGCCTTGTCCTCCAGCTAATAGTGTGCAATCATCCTTCTGTTAGGCGACAATGAACATAACAACAACGACAATAAACATAATTTTCCTTATAGTTTTCAAGGACTTATTAGGCGGTTTTAACGAAGTTGTCAAATTACGTATTTTTGGACGACTCTGTGCTATTTCAATATTTTTTTTATTTGCACAAAATAGATGAATGAAAATGGAGAATTCTTCGGTATAACTCTTACTACATGACGAGTTCTAGTTAAACAAGTTCCGTCAACTTCAGCAGAATACCGTTTTACACATAATTTCTATTCGAGAAGGTCTCTTCTTGTCCGATTCTCTGCGTACTAGCTGGTTTTGGGACATATTAAGTGAACATACATCAATTGAAAATACATTAAAGAATGTTTTTCAGTGACGTCGTGTTGCGTAAAAGGAAAACATTTCTAACACGATATATCTTCCAGTACCTACCTCTGCCTGTCTCTTATTCCCTATCCTCCCAAATAAAACATGCACGTTTCCTACGCTACCTAAATTGAATGAAATAATCTTGTTTGTACGATAAGAAATATATAATGATTGTGGAAGTCGAAGAGATTGTGAAACAAGAAGTTCTCACACCCAGCCCCCCTTCCCATCACTGGAGAAATTTCCCTGTGCGCAAAACAAACGTTGGGCTTTCCACGTCATAATTCTATTGAATCGGGAGTCGTCGTCACGCGCGGTTTTATATTCCACTTAAATTTATTTCCCTGTAAGTTGAGCAGGATCCGTTTGTTTTTATTCAATTTCAATGTAAATTTGCTTTTATAATTGTTCCATTATAGTTGTACGGCTGTAAAGCCCCGGGCAACCTTTTTGTCGCGGGGATATTCGTTTCATCTGTCAGGCCTTTCTACGACGCGCCATTTCGTTTTGTTATGTTGGCAGAACATTTTACCGCGAAAAATCCAATTACCGCTTTCTCCTCATTCTCCCCTCATTCCCGGTGTCTTTTTCCTTTGCCTACCACTTTTTTTTTATATTCCTGATTTCCATCTGTCCTTGCTATTTGCACGGAACGGTTGAGGGGCCTACAGCCCTTCCAATATTCCTCTCTCCAATTTCTTTTCTGGATCAGTTCTTCATTCCTTATTCACAAGACAAAAATCATTTTCCCACATTTCTTGAAAGCAGTTAAGTATAATAATAATAATAATTTGGACCGCCAACGGCCATAGCCACGTCGAATGCACCGGTTCCCGTTTATCACTGAAGTTAAGCAACGTCAGTACCTGAATGGGTGACCGACCACGTGCTGTGGGCATTATAAAAGGGTGTTAACCTCTAGATAGCCCGGCGCTAATAGCCAAATAGTTGATGCGCCGTTAAAAAAAAAAAAAAGAAAACAAAAAAAAAAATATTGGGCCATGGCTAAGTACACGGTATTTCAACTGAGGTTAGAAAAACGAAACACAAATAGAGGACTATCCTTTTACTTTTTCTATAAATTTTGGACAAATCATAATATTACTATCTTGTTTGTTAAAGCTCTCTTCACCTTCGGTAATTGTTAATATTTGACGAAGTTTCTTCATCAATCCAGCGGATTTTCGAGCATTTAGTATTCCCTGAATATTTTCCGTCCCTGAACTTAATCGGTCGATCGGAAAGGGGGGTTTACTTTGTACTATGATTCAATAGAATTAGCCCGCCAGGTGTAGTTTGGCAAAGCAGCCGCTACGAGCGCTTTCTACCACTAGGTGGACTCTATCCCGTTCCTCCGTCAGATCGAAAGACGAAAATGTGAAGTTTTTATGTATTTATTAAGTAGTGTAGCGTCATGTATAAACATAACTCTGAAAGCAAATTACATTGAACAATTGCTCATTACCAAAGTAAAAGAGAAGACCTATTCATGTTTTTATTTTATTTATATAGGTTGGGTAATTAAAGCAAATTATGAGGAAAGTACTTAGTTATGCAGCTCCCGCGTCACGGATTTTTTGTGAACGTGGTTTCACACCATGGGAGTCCGAGATGGCTTATTCCATGGTCCAATAACGATTGAAGACAACCAAGAAAGAAAAAAAAAACAAACATTTATCAGTATTTCATTTTAAAAATGAAATATTGTGTTGAAATTAAGTCTAAATTGAGATAACAACCCCTTGACAACGCCCCGCTTCTTGATTATGTTCAATGTTTATCTAAAGGAAATTGACAAAGGACTCCTTGAGGATGAAAAATAAAAGTCCGAAATATGCACATAATTAGAATGGCCGACTCGAGGGACTAATTAAACTTAGTTTTCTTTCTTTAAACTCTTTTTATTTCTGTTCCTTCCTTTGCTTGCAGTTCTCCTTCGGGAGAATTATCCCAAAGCACTATGACACTTTTTTAACATTAATTAAAACTTTTAGTTCCTTATAATCGTTTTACTGATCCCGTTTATCTCCGAGCTTGTATTCAACGTGTACATCTTTCCTTATATATTTCAGTATGCGTTTTCCTCATCTTCATTTAATTCAGTTGTGTAAATCACTTGACGATTCTCTTGAGAGTATTTTTCATCTTGTGCTTCTATGAAATTATTATAGATGAGAAATAAATTATTTTTTAGATTATTATAAATTCTTATTGCATTTTCCCCATTATACTCCATAGGAAGAAAACTCGTACGCAATACGGAAGTGCAGATTAGGAAAATTCACGATTCAGAACCCATCGATCATAAAAATAACAGTGATTCAATTTGGTATTTGAATATGTCGTCCCTACCAAGTCAAACTATCGAATCTGCAAATCGGAGCAAACTAGAGAACGAACATATTCCATCCATTGACGAAGTAATATATTGAAAAATGGTCTCATTCGATCCTTTGTTAAAGGGGTTAGAGTTGTGACAAATTTCGAAAAGCTGTATCGTCTACAATCCAAGAGCAAAGTCTCGAATCTAAATAACGAAATTTTTCAGACAGATTTTAATGAAATGTGGTACAAAAATGCTTTGTGTGATTTGGGTTGATTTGTTGAACGCCTATTTTCCTAAATTCATTTAATATTGGGCGTTTTCGTAAGAAGTGAAAATCGGTTTCATTTCCATTACTATTTGCACTTTTTTATATTCCTTAGTAGGGTGTCGCAGTTCAGATTCAGGAGTTCTCCCCGTGCCTTGAGGATTATATTCCTTAGTAGGGTGTCGCAGTTCAGATTCAGGAGTTCTCCCCGTGCCTTGAGGGTTAATTTCGTAAAATGTAGTTTATTGGTGTACTTAATTTTCTTTTTCTTTCTATCTTTTTTTTTTTTAATGTTTAACGGCGTATCAACGTCTAGGCTATTATCGCCAAGCTATCTATAGGTCGCCGCCCATTTATAATGCCAACAGCCAGTCGCTCACCAATTCAGGTACTGGCCACGCCCGGCGTTGCTTAACTTCGGTAGTCTATGGCAACCGTTGCATTGATGTTGTCTTCAGCCGTCAGCGCCGACATACTGGTGCAGCTAGGAATTTCCTCAACGAGCCATGAGATGAGAAAATTCCTGCTGCCGGTGGGACTCGAACCCAACATCTCCCGCTTGAATCTATGGTGTTAGCCACAAGACCCTTGGTGTCCTTAATATAACTAACTTATTTCAACAATACTGAGATCATTGTAAATTAAATGAGGTTTTATACATCAAAATTAATGCCACCGCAATATTTATTAGGTTTTTCAAACTATTAAAATGTAGGTCATGATGATTGATCTGCCTCCTTGTAGAGGTGAGTCCGGTCGGAAGACTCTAGAGTCCGGATCGTCGAGTAAAGTAGAGATCGGGTCATTACTCGTTGATTCGAGTCTGGTTCTGCTCAGCTGACCACGGCCTTCCTTATCTACACTCTACAGTCCTCTTTCTTCCAAAGAGGTAGTTAGTCTTCTCATACTCTTGATGGAATCGAGATCCCTTGCCACTTTATGACGTCATGCTTGGGACCGTGACATTTTAACACTTATCCGGTGTCTTCTCATACAAATCATGTTCACATGTATAACATATATATATATATATATATATATACCACCCAGGAGAAATTTGTACTGTCAACTGTTTGTCAAAACGCTAGTTTTTGGCCATTTTTGCGCTATTACTAGTTCACGTCATAGGGAAAATAGAATTCTGGCCTGCACAGTCCCTAATTGGACTGTACAGTTAATATATTTGTTTTATCATTCTACTTCGATGAACTGTACAATTCAACTCTGGTCTCAAGGATGTGAAATACACCTATCGGACTGCGCAGTCCAAATCTTGAGATATTCGTCACCTTGTGTGTAATCTTAATTGAGTGTTTTATCGTTTATAATATCGTCCCTACCATGTCAAATTTATCGAATATGCAAATCGGAGCAAAATAGAAACCAACTTATTCTATCCATAATTGACGAAGTAATATATTGAAAAATGTTCTGATTCGATACTTTATTTAAGGCATTAAAGGTTATTCTATAAAGGGGTTAGAGATGCGACAATTTGCGACAAGCCGTATCGTCCACAATCCAAAAGCAAAGTCCCGAATCTAAAAACGAGATTTTGCATATTCGATAGTTTGACATGGCAGGGACGATATGTTGGGTACATTTTTAAAAAAAAATAACTTAGACATTTATCAAAGCACACATGTTTATTGTGATGTATGCAGTGATTATTTTTCTACCTTCTACGACATGTTTATTGCTTATTTATTTAAGAGCTCCGTAACTAAGATGATAAGCTCTAAATTTATTTATTTATTTAATGACTTCTCCACAACTTAGGCGAATGCACACAAGTAAGTAGAGTATAGTTATTCAAACTATACTCTAAAGCACACAAGTAAATAGAGTATAGTTATTCAAACTATACTCTAAAGCACACAAGTAAGTAGAGTATAGTTATTCAAACTATACTCCAAAGCACACAAGTAAGTAGAGTATAGTTATTCAAACTATACTCTAAAGCACACAAGTAAGTAGAGTATAGTTATTCAAACTATACTCTAAAGCACACAAGTAAGTAGAGTATAGTTATTCAAACTATACTCTAAAGCACACAAGTAAGTAGAGTATAGTTATTCAAACTATACTCTAAAGCACACAAGTAAGTAGAGTATAGTTATTCAAACTATACTCTAAAGCACACAAGTAAGTAGAGTATAGTTATTCAAACTATACTCTAAAGCACACAAGTAAGTAGAGTATAGTTATTCAAACTATACTCTAAAGCACACAAGTAAGTAGAGTATAGTTTGAGCCATGTTATTTACTCACAAATCCATGATTTTTATTCGTAAAATTAAATAAACGAATGCTGTAAGCCCGATCGCTGTGTGTATGTCGTTTGAGGACATGAGAAAATAGGGAGAAACGAGAGGGTGGAAATTGGAAAAATAAATTTTAAAAAAAGAGGTTTTAAAAAAGTGGGGTTAGCGGAGAGGACAACCCATCTGTTGTTGATAAGTGACAGGTAGAATAATGATAAAGAGGGAAGGTGAGGCATTGTCCAGTTCCAGGTCTGCTAGGATAATAGCCACGATAAATTCGGGGGGGGGGGGCTGACCCTCCCCGTGTGAGGGTTCGGGACCTGTCGGTATAGACCGTCGTATCTCTCTTATAGTAAGCATTGTTCAGACCGTGGTACAGAAGTCTGCTAATTCATAATATTTTGTGAGGATGTTGTAGACGAAAAATAATTGGGATAATATGTCACCAAAAAAAGTTCGCAAAGGATGAGACATCACTCCTTATGTTGCTCGCTCGGATAGGGGGGAATGTTGAATTGCGCAGGCGAATTCTGAGGGAAATTTCTCTTTGGAATGTCTCTCTTAGGAAAAATTCTCAGTGATTCCCAGCTCACCCACTTTCCCCTCTAAATGGGTCATTTTTTCGACAGAGTATAATGGTTTTCCTTCTTAGCTTTAGATAAGTATTGATGAATATTAAACACTATCTCCCTTGCCTGATCTCTCAAAGTATTCCCTGGTCCTAAACGAGACATAATCAGTTTTTATAGTGTTATTGACGCTTAGATGCTGATCAACTATAGTAGTTCCACCAAATCTATCCTGGACTATGAATGCGTTACGTATTCGTCTGCCAAACCCAGTATTCTTAACATGCTACAGGCACGGTCGCCTGAACGTGTATATATTTCGCCCGCCTGAACAGTCTTAACTGACAGACCAGCCGGAATATATACAGGTGACCGGGTTTCCAGGGGACCGTTTAGGCCAAACTCACAGGCCTGCCTGACCTTGTGTAGCCTGCTTAAACATAATAAACAACGCCGCTATTCGATTATCTCTAGGCGCTTTCAGGTCCAGTCCGGTTATACGTTTACTTGCAGAACCAGGAGAACCTCCTTTACAAGTATATTTCTTTATTGATTATTACATCCTATTATTAATACAACCCTAAATTCAAATTTTCTACAAACAATAATTTACTAAACTTACTTCAGAGCACAAAAAAACGCGTGTTTCTCCACACAGTTGGGTCAATATCAACATACCCAACTAAAAACTTCCTCTCTTTTCCAAAACGCCTCTTTTCAACGAACTGAATATCTTCAGGTAACTCCTTATGCAATACTTACCGTTGATGGTGATCTCAAGTCTCTCCGTGATGATGATATTGAAGAAGATGATTCCAAGATCGTGTAGACATCTACAGCCCCAGATGTGGGCATTAGAAAAGATCGGCCATGGATGTTAGGGAAATCCTTGGGATCATGTAAAGTGCCTCGATTTCCCGATGGGATATCATCTGTTACAGAACTTAGTATTCCAATGGCGTAACAAGAAATAGGGCCAATCGCTACTCAAATCTAGGTAAACTTATAAAATTTGTCTCTACTACAAAAAACTACAAACTCTTCCAATAATTCTGTTAATTTTTTTTAAATTGTCCGTTTTAAACCCGTAGAAGATTACTCGTCGAAGATGGATAAACTCTTACTTGGATACGAAAAAAAAAAATCAACGGTAAGTTTTGATGGCTTTAGCCATGAAGGTAACATGGGCTTTAAAGGGGAGAAGCTCTCTCTTTTCATAGAACAATTAATTATTATTTAAATTTTAACGTCCATTACAATTAACTCAGAATTTTAGGACGGGTTATCTATAGGTCACTAGCCTTTTCTAGCCAAAATATGGGAATCGAACCCACGCCCCGTGGCACTTAACACTCACGCCACCGGACATCCTAGAACAATTAAGATTTCCTTGAAGTTTAGTGTTTATGACAGTTTTATTATAACTATATACACTTTTAATTATAATTAAAAGTGTATATAGTTAATAATTAATTACTGATTACTTGCTATATTTTTTTTATGGTATATCAACAATTTGGCTTTTAGTGCAGGGCTCTGTAGAAGCTACTAGCCTTTTATAATGCCAACAGCATGTGTATGGTCACCCATTCAGTACTGTCTACCGTACGCTTTTCGGCCGGTGTGGCTATGGCCCTTGGCACTTGATTTACTGCAACATATTAAAATACAAAGCATATATTAAACATCATAAATAAAATAAATTTTAAAAAATGTATTCATAAAATAAATTAAAAATAAACAAGATAACAGTTTCTTATAATATAACAATATTGCAATAGTATAGGTATTTTTTTATAACGACTATTCTTAGAAAAAATTTATATCTAAATGAGAAGCTAAATCGTAATGACAACAGTCTAGTGAGACGAAGAAAGAAATAGTCAGGGTTTGGTCGTTGTGTCTTAAAAAAAAACTACATTTTTTATAGGAAAACGATTTTTATTGTTAGCCAACGTTTCCGCCTAAAATTCAAGCAGGATTGTAAAACAAGTAGAACAGAGTTAATACTAACACATATATATACAAAAAACATTATACAGTAAGTATATGCTGTAGTTAGTGCTTAAATTGGAGGTATATCAATGCTGGTTTAAGACAGAGATGGGTTACATGGATACAGATATAAGGATCTCCTCTCAATGAACAACAGTGTAGTTTTTTGCCCTAATAAAAGCCCATTAAATGACAATTTAAGGATTGTGACATTGAGTTAATTTTGTTATATTTTATTTGTTTACAGAAATATTACAGTCTACAATACACGTATTTCGTAATTTGATAACGGTATAGGCAGCTTCACCACGCCTCCGGTGCCACCATTTGTCAACCGAATGCCTTCCTTGTTAGGAAGGATTCTAGGATGACCTGGAGTTACCTTACGCCATCCAACCACACCTGCGCAAGAAGAGAGGCGAATGAGACATGGCCTGTGATTTCATGAGGAGAAAAAATATCCATCGATGTCACTCTCAATTATCATAATTACAGTTACACTGATTTTTGATCACTCCACGATTGAGTTAATCAGCAGATTTAAAGAAAGACTGAGAACACAGGCTTAATCTACAACCGTGTTATTTCTTCATTATATTCCTTCTTCAAATACTATCATAAGAATAAAACCTTGGAATATCGTACATTTTTCATCAAATAAAAGCCCCGTATATTATTGGATAGGGGTAGCACAAGGGGTTGCTCTTAGTCCTTTTTTATCTTGTCCCGAGGCAGTCCTTTGAGGATCCGCTCCCTGCTAAATCTGCTTCTTCCTCGAAATCCCCTTTAAAGGTTTTTTAATTAAGGATCAGAAGGGTTTCCAAGAGGACGGGGGGAAGGGAAAGATGGCCGGGTAGTGAGCTGAATCATAAGTATGGCATTAGGACTATTAATTAATGTTTAGGCACGATGGAAAAAAATGTTTTGAAAGGTTTACCGCCGGTCATTATAGCTCTCTGCGGCTCAGTTCAAACTTTCTCTATAGTTCTTTTATTGTTTTCATTAATTCCCTCCGCTGAATCTTTTTTCTGAATTTAAAAACACTTGTACAATTCTTATCGGCGCATTTTCACGTTTTTTGTTCATTTGATTTTTCCAAATTGGATTCTTCATGATGTCAAGTTCATTGGCTTACAATTCTTAAGCAAAGTAATATTTGGTCTAATAACTGTAGAATTTTTTCTGTTGATTCTCTTTTAAAGAGCTGCCCCGAATAGTTCAGATTTTGAGCATAACAAACTATTTCCTATGATGGATATTTGTGCCACCAAAATTAAAGCATGCTACACACGGTCAGGCAGGCCTGTCAGTTAGGCCTGAACAGTCCACCGGAAGCCCGGTCGCCTGAGCGTGTACACATTCCGGCCTGTTAGTCAGTTAAGACTGTTCAGGGGGCTGAAATATATAGACGTTCAGATCACCGACTTTCAGGCGGGCTGTTCAGGCCTAACTGACAGGCTTGCCTGAATCGTGTGTAGCCTGCTTAAAGCTATTATCTACGAAGGTCAAGATTGGCAGCTGGCAGTCTTGAACTTTGTAGTTTAAGTTAAGGGTCAAAATCAAAGTCATTTTCTCCAATTTTATGAATGTAAAATAAATGAATATTTTTAAATTCTTTGCGTCATAAGTTTTATATGGGATTTTAGAGTATAAAAAACAAAAAGAAATATTTTAATTCTTCAAAAGCAAAATGGCGGTGCTTTGTCTAACAAACGGAAACCCTCTTATTTCACGTGCGATAGACTACTGGTGGAAATCTAGAACAAAAAAACTAATATATAACAATAATAATAATAATAATAATAGATTCCGCTAGATAGATAATAGATAAATTAGATTCCGCTAGAGTTACTTCAGTTATTATTTCGACCAATGGTTTGATACCGAATACTACAGTCAGTGCCACTAAATATCTGAAATTGTCAGAGGAACACTTAATACTATCCCAGCAAGCAGTTCTACTCGACACAGCTAGAATCGTAAGAAAATTTCTTAACGCACATAATTAATAAATAATAAAATATTTCTATTAATAAAAATAATTCTGTTCTCCTTTAAGCTCCTTCGCTGGGGCATCGTCTTGATCTTGTCTCTGCTTCTTTCTCCCGCGGTGCTCGTTGTCCGGCCGTTATATTTCGCCCAAATCCTATTGGGCTTCATCAGACGTGTTCCTTACTCTTCGGGGTGTGCAGGAGCTATCAACTCTTCGGGGTGTGCAGGAGCTTAGCTCCTGCACACCCCGAAGAGTAAGGAACACGTCTGATGAAGCCCAATAGGATTTGGGCGAAATATAACGGCCGGACAACGAGCACCGCTGGAGAAAGAAGCCGAGACAAGATCAAGAAAAATAATTCTTTTTACTGGTTGGAACTATTCCCCAGTAAAAATATTCTCCTGTAACCTTAGAGACCACACCCCATAATTATTAAATAAGATGCTGAAATATTATCAGTATTATTAATTTGTACATAAACTATTTCACAGATTTCTATCTCTCTTGGAATATGTTCTAAGGTCCAGGCCAGCCTTAGAAATTTGCGAGTTGAATGAAATGTTATTTTAGGTTCAATTGTAAAACTTCGTGAATTACTTTACTCGTAATTTAATGAACAAGGGAAACACCAAATCAGAATATATAAAGTTGTTCTAAATTTTATTGGTATTCATTTTTTTTTTAAATGCATCGATATCGGTTATGTTTTAGAGGCTGTAGCCTTTTTTAAAAGTTTATAAGTTGTTAGGCCCCATTGTGCAGCGGTGCGGTTTTTTTAACCACACATTTTTGTAGCATTCAGGGCTTCCTTTGGTGGTAATTTATTCTTGTTTGTTAGCTCGAACTTTAATGAAGCACCAACATAAAAACACACAATGTAGGCAAAAGTTAAACAAAAATGTATTCTGAGTAAAAATAGTTAACGTGAAAATCAAGTATACACTTACGTGCCATACTATTAGATGTGGGTAAAATATTCAGCAAATGATATAACTCGTCCTGGAAAAATGGACATCTATACCCTGGATATTTTGGGCGTGGTCCTTAATCGCTAAATAAGTAAGTCTTGAGTGTTTATAAAGTTATAAATGTCATATCTAAAACCAAATTCCAGGGAGAGTATTTTACACCCGAAATTAGCGGAATTTCAATCCTGGCACAAGGAAACACCTATTTGTTCTTGGCATAAGGAAAAGGAAATCTAAAATAGATTCTAAATGACTCAAAACTATTTAGATACAACAACAAGACAACTATTTAGGACAGCTATGCTCGAGAAAATTAAATTCACAATTATAGAAGCTCGTTATATCCGGCTGCCTAAGGGTTAAGAGATTTCGTCTTGGCTCTCCAAATAATCACCGAATAATATATAGCTGTCTCAAAATAGAAATTATCTCATTTCAGGATTAATTATTCTGTATTTGGAGACGGTCTTAAATAATTTTTTCATAATTATTTACTATGATATTAAATGACCTATTCTAATGAGCTAATAAATATTATTCTTGTAGACATGTCTTGGCTATTATATTTCTTTATGTGGCGTGAACAGTGTTGGGCAAAACTAAAGTTAGTTTCGTAAACGAACGTTAATTCATTTTACTAAAAATAACTAAAAACTAAAAATAAACCTGTCGTTTTAACTTTATAAAAAGTAGTATTAGCTCGGACCTCCTTGTATTACAGCCCTGATGACGCCTTGCATTTCAAGCCGAAAAATCGGCAAGAATAAAACGCATTGTCTTATATATTAAAAAAAAACAGTTTTATTAAGACAGCAGTGCCGAACCCCAACTATATCTACCTTTCCGTTACAAACGGTCAACGATCTGTCATCACACACGATCAGTTCCGACTCTCAGGAACTGCATCATCTTAGCGCGGTTCCGTTCTCATACCTAATGTCATTTGGAAAGGTTGAAATAATAACATATATAATTTTGGTTAGACCTTTCATAAAATAATTTATGACCCCAAATAGGTCATGATTGTAAGGGTACATACCTCTACCTGACAGAAAAATGACTCCCTGGCCTTGTAAAGGTTCCCTCTAAAAACACACTGCTTATAGTTTCTTATTTTCTTTTACTATAATACTTATTTTAGCTGAGTCAATTCTCATTGACTAGCTTGGCATTATAAGCCAACATATACACAGTCAGTAATGGACACCATTCCTTTGCTTTATTATTATTTTATTTTCTTATTTCATTTTGTTATGGTAAAAATAATCTACAGAGTTTTTTTTTTTCTTCATGCTCCTTGAGAAAATGAATAAACAGTGAAAGAAAAAAAAAGTGTTTCCCTAATGAGGGTATTTGTGAAGGATGGTTACACCACTCAATCAAGAACAGTCTGCAAATGAAACACCCGAATCTATAAAGCAATACCAGAACAGGTGGATAAGCATGATGTTTCCAGCATCCCGATGGAGTTGGGCTGCCCACTTTATTATTTCTTAATAAAGTTTTCTTCTTCTTCTGCAGATAAATGCAATTTAAAAAAAATAATTAAGAAATGATTTAAACAAAGACGAAACTCCGTTCAAAAGACCAAAACAAACTCATTTGAAGTTGTAAGCACTTGTTTCTCCGATTGACATCGCCTAATCGAAAATTACTCCAGAATATTTTTTGTAGAGTATTTAATGAGCTTTCGAATGGTAACCTTTTGCTTACCAATATTTTCAACCGTTTTCGAGATATTAGGGAAAATATACGAAGTTCCCAGGACCTTTCATGTCTATAAATAAAATATTTTATTCTAATCCTCCCTTACCTCCAAACGTAACCAATATTAAAAGAGCTTTGTTTATATGAATTTCAAACATGCAGAAGATGTTTTAACTGAATCCCATGATTCGAAGTACCCAAGCCAAAAACTTGGCTCAACAAATATTTTTCCACTTTTCTCGAAAACGGTTAAAACTATCGCCTTTAAAATGGTTTCATTCGTTTTCCTAGACGAAGAATCCTATAAAACAAGTACTTACAAGCATATGAAGTAAGCGTAACGATTTTTTTCGCGCGAATTTCTCTTCAAAGACCATGTTCCGGTGGACGGATTTAGCTGGTTAACGAACTTGACCGTCCCAATTAGTCGAAAGATTTTTGTACCAAATTTCTTCAAAATCGGACCATTATTCGTTGACCTAGAGCGCGACCAGGCATATATTTTCTGGTCGGCACTTCCGGATTGCGTCATGAGGTCAACCTCCTAAGTGCGGTTCCTCCCTATGGAGAGAGGGAGGAGCCGCGCTTAAAACGCGTATGTTCTTAAGACAACTCGCTTATGACTGACTGCTCCTGGAAGACGAAGGTCCTACTTGATATCGATCAGCGACTCCTCGAATTAAATATTCGGCTGGTTGACAAGCTCGCCCGGGGAAGTTTGTTCACTAAGTGAATAATATATTAATTGCATAAAGACTGGGTAGTCCCCCCTTCCCATCCAGAGCTCCCGGATGAGTCCCGAGGGTAGACGCTGCTCCTCTACTAATAAACCCTAGATCGGGGGCTTAAGATCCTTCAGGAATAATACTACTTGTAATTGAGGGCTTGTCGGGAATTAGGACATAAAGTGGGCTTAATGGAGTTTACGGCCTTATTAAATTTGCTTTGATATATTTGCTATTCCACTAAAACTAACTTTAAAAATTCGGAATTGGCTAAACCTGCATTATGTTTTCTTGTTTCTACATAATTACATGATTTTGATAATACAACAGGTGTCCAAAACCCCCGTAAAAATAACTTTCATTTTGTATCGGATGTGGGCTATTCAAACAGGAATTACATTTTTAGCACTTTCCTCGGAAGGAAAGTAGCTATTGAAGTTGCACTCATGACTCATGAAACATTTCTTAAAATACTTGTCCATCCTACCTAGTATACACCGAAAATTACCTCTTTAATATATATATATATATATATATATATATATATATATATATATAATATGTAAGGAAAATGTGATATTTATTAGGAACTAAATCGGTTCATTAGGAGAGGGAAGGTTTTTCTCCGGACCCAAATTACCAATTCGCTCATACCGGTGACAATTTCTGTTCCGTTGTGACAAATGTCGTTATAAGTCGTGGGTATCTAATAAGAAAGAAGTGTTGTAAAATTTACTCTGTATTTTTTGGCGGAACATGGATTTCCGCCAAACCAGCAATGGTTGCAACTTTTGGAGCGCTGAACATTAACGCTTTATCCGGCTTCTGCTGTACATTAAGTCAGCTGTTCACTGTAAAAATAATAAAGTCCGTCACGCAGGAGCTGCATAACTAAGCACTTTCCTTAGAATTTGGGTAGTGTAGATTGCTTTCCAGAACAATTTGCTTAAAATATCCTACATAAATAAAATAAAAACATGAATAGTTCTCTTTTAAATTTGTAATGAGTAACTGATCAATTAATAATTTGCTTCCAGAGTTATGTTTACACATGGTACCTATTACACTACGTAATAAATACAAAAAACCTCATATTATCGTATTTTGATCTAACGCAGGAACAGGATACAGTCACTCTAGTGGTAGAAAGCGCTCCTTGCGGCGGCTTTGTGAACCTACGTCTGACGGGCTTTTCTATTGAAATATATTACAAATTACACCCCCGCTTTCCGATTGACCGATTCAGCTCATTTTTACAACACTTCTTTCTCATGAGTTACCCACGACGTATACCGCGTTTCGTTACAATACAGCAGAAATTACGACCGGTATGAGTATATTAAGAATTTGGGTCAGGAGTAAACCCCCCCTTCTAATGAACCGATTTTGTTTATTTTTACAACACATATTTACCTGTAGATTACCACTACGAATACCGAGTTTCGTCGAAATATACCAAAAATCACGGCTGGTAGTGGCGAATTGGTATTGTGGGTCCGGAGTAAACCCCCCCTCCTAATGAACCGATTTAGTTTATTTTTACAACAGTTATTTACCTGTGGATTACCACTACGAATACCGAGTTCCGTCGAAATATACCAAAAATCACGGCTGGTAATGGCGAATTGGTATTGTGGGTCCGGAGTAAACCCCCCCTCCTAATGAACCGATTTAGTTTATTTTTACAACAGTTATTTACCTGTGGATTAGCACTACGAATACCGAGTTCCGTCGAAATATACCAAAAATCACGGCTGGTAGTGGCGAATTGGTATTGTGGGTCCGGAGTAAACCCCCCCCCCCCCCTTCTAATGAACCGATTTAGTTCATTTTTATATCTCACTTTTCTCTCTATATTACCACTACGAATACCAAGTTTCGTTGAAATATAACAAATATTACGGCTGACATAGTGAAATTAGTGTTTTGGGTTCGGGGTAAACCCCCCCTTCCGGTGGACCGACTTTGGTGGTTAACGAACTCGTTCAATCGTTTGCTAATTGAATGCTGTATACCAAGTTTCGTGACGAAAAAACTAAAACTCTGGCCGCTATCGTGTTAACAGACACACATATATATATATATATATATATATATATATATATATATATATATATATATATATATATATATAAATTTTAACGGGGGTCATTTTCGGTGTCTACTAGGTAGGATCGATAAAGATTTGAAGAAATTTTTCAAAAATTCCGTCATGAGTCCAACCTCAATAGCTACTTTCCTTCGGAGGAAAGTGCTAAAAGAGCAAAAAAATACCCGTTTAAATATATATTCTCTTGTAACTTGACCTCTTCCACATATACTATTCCTCTTCTTTAAATAAAGGCCTTAAAGGACAGAAAATCGCTTCAAAACTTCATTTAAACCATTTTATTTATGTCGACTGGTTTCTGACAAACTTGGCCACTCTTCACAGACAAACTTTTCTTATACATAGTAATCGTCAACTAATAAATTTGTCCAAAACAAAAAAAATAACAGTTTTTTAATCACCAGCCATGGCTCAACTTTGTATAACGTATAAATGGACGATATGCTACATACATAAAATAGTACTGAAGTTCGACGAGATGTTGGATTCACAAAATCCGTATCCCCTGACTGTCAAATACTGTGGTACTTACGTGCTTCACATAGTTTACCACACAGTAGAAATGGCAAGTTGTTATTTATGGAAGGAGCCGTCCTTCATTAAAATTGCCTTTTCTCCTTACAATCCCCCGACATGGAAAGCTTTATTATATTGAATGACTTGCGTGAAACTTGCAGGGGCATTATAGATCCTGACAAACACCCTTTCTTCCATCTCTCATACCCTTGTTGTCGGCTGAAATGGTGTTATTCACTAGATAATCACCAAAAAATAATTACCTCTTACAGGATGATAACGGTAAAACTTATTTTACTGAAACACAAAAACTGAACACAATTTTTCAAACGTAAATATCTAAGGTTATTACTCTTAAACAAATACATTATTGTAATCTATTTTGTTGTAATATGTAGGTAATGTATTACATTTTACATACCTTCATTGTACGTTCCCTGAGCCAAATAAAAGGAGAGATGTTGTGGTTAAAGAACTGACTAAATTGCTTTTTCTTGATTACTCCTCGCTCCACTACCTCCCACCTGTTCTCTCTCTCTCTCTCTCTCTCTCTCACACACACACACACACATTGATCATTGTACATTGAGAGTTGCTAGTTTGTGATTGTGATGACGATCTGATGAGCCGTTAGGACGTAGCACTTTTCTGCCGTTAAACCACAACTTTTGCTACTGACTAGCTTACTGTGCAGTGGTGGACCTCGGGTTCTGGATATTAATAAACATAGTCAAACTTTCAACAGTAGTCTGTTGCTCTGAAGACCATTAATCTTTATGAAGAGAGCAGTGGTCAGGGTGGGTCTTCGCCTCCGTCTATTCATAACATACAAATATACTAGTTATGCTCATCCCCATTTTCTACTTATGAATTAAGCAGTTTTCTAATTAAAACGGTGATTCTAGAATATGCCAATGTATCCTCCACTTTGGCACCGGGAGCGTCCATTCCATTAAAACGGCGATTCTAGAATATGTCAATGTATCCTCCACTTTGGCACCGGGAGCGTCCATTCCATTAAAACGGCGATTCTAGAATATGCCAATGTATCCTCCACTTTGGCACCGGAAGCGTCCATTCCATTAAAACGGTGATTCTAGAATATGCCAATGTATCCTCCACTTTGGCACCGGGAGCGTCCATTCCATTAAAACGGCGATTCTAGAATATGCCAATGTATCCTCCACTTTGGCACCGGGAGCGTCCATTCCGTTAAAACGGTGATTCTAGAATATGCCAATGTATCCTCCACTTTGGCACCGGGAGCGTCCATTCCATTAAAACGGCGATTCTAGAATATGCCAATGTATCCTCCACTTTGGCACCGGGAGCGTCCATTCCATTAAAACGGCGATTCTAGAATATGCCAATGTATCCTCCACTTTGGCACCGGGAGCGTCCATTCCATTAAAACGGTGATTCTATAATATGCCAATGTATCCTCCACTTTGGCACCGGGAGCGTCCATTCCATTAAAACGCTAACTAGGTGACTTGTTAGCCCTTTTCCCACTATATAAGTTTTCGATTGGCTATCTATGGAAAATCACGTCTCTTCAAATGTGAAATTGCATTATATGGTAAAGAAAATGTTCACTGATAATCTTTTAAAAAGATTCTGTGAAAATATCGAACACTGACTATTTTTCAGTCCACCGGAGTTAATGGCTAATTAGCACATACGTACACCACATAAAAAAACTTTTCCTCATTCTCCATTCCTTAATATTCGCCTTATCCTTATAATCCTAGCGATTAGTAAGGACTTAAGAAGCAGTGTAAATACGAGTCAATCAAAACCTGAGGAGATTGTGAGATAAAGCCCGCCTACTTGTAGGCCTGTACAATGATTCACGGAAGTAAGGCGAAGTTGCTGCCTTCGTTAGGGTGATTACGCAGGATAAGCCCGGACAAGTGAGTATGAATCACCTTCTGTAGATCCTACTCTCTCTCTCTCTATCTCTCTCTCACTCTCTCTCTCTCTCTCTCCCTCCCTCTCCCAGTGCATCTCTCTCCCTCCCTCTCTAACCCTTGGACTATCGATCAGTTTCTTTGTGTAGGAGTGATAAATTAGCCACTTCCCCTCCCAGTGAGAAACCACTGCAAAAAGGCCAGCGAACAATCAACGACGAGAGCATTCTCTACTTGCTCTGAATGGATTTCGTTTCAGAAGTAGACCGATACAATGGCTCGTAGTCATTTAATGTCCATACCAAATACAGACGACGGATAGGTCCGTTTATTTTACTACGCGAATCCCGTCTGCCCTTAGTCTTGACGTCACATGTAACCTTCTATGAATATGCACTGTGTTTGAGAGAACATAATTCACGAAGTTAGCGAAAATGTTTTTTGTGCTTTTAGTGCCTGCTTCCTGCTTATACTACGGAAAACCTACTAAAATACTGGAGAAATTCTGGCGAGAAACATCACCGCTTCTTAACTCATTAATCACGAATCGTCCAGACTTGTAATTATACTCAAATATACATTTGCTAAGTGCAGGGAAGACTTAAGTACTAGTTGTAACGTTTAGTAACGAATTTTTAATTAAAAAAATTAAAAACACAATTGGTTTGATCCATTCCTCAGGGTTGATCCATTCATTTATATCCCCCACATTGCCCAATGTGGGGGACAAAAAAGAAAATAGCTGTGATTAAGATATGGAATATACCTATAAAATTTGAAAATTGCCAGGATGACAAGACCTAAACTTAAAAGGTTTTAAAAAAGAGGCTGCTAGAAATAAGATATTGAAAATGGCCTGAAGGCCGAAACTTTGTAAAATGATGATAAAAATAAACGACAAGTACAGATGGAATGGTTGGGATTCGGCTAAATAAACCTCAATATGATTTTGTTTTAAAAAAATCTATATTTCGGACGTTTCGGCTACTCATTGGTAGCCTTCGTCAGCTAAAATGACAAAAAAAAGGAAGAAATTAATACAAAAACAAAAAAATTATGATTGTGATAGGTAACAGAGCTATAGATAAAATTAACTTATGAAAGAACATATCGTCTTAAATTCTTAGAATGAAAAAGTGAATAGGTACAATAATTGATTTTAATAGTAATTAGTAACGTTAATTGATTTTACAAAGAAATAAGAAGCTACATACCAATGACAAATATAGTAGCTAATAGTAACATTAATTGATTTTACAAAGGAATAAGATACTACATACCAATAGAAATGCCGAGCGGCAGAGGAAGACCAAGGTTGGCAATTAAGTAACCATTGTAGAGTGTCTAAGGAGAAAAAGAAATCTACTGGGGTATAAGTAAGTGGGAACAGCAGGTGGTGGGGGAAATGTCGGTAAGGATCAAAAGCAAGTTTATGACATGTCGGTAAGGATCAAAAGGCATGTTTATGACATTTATGACAGGAAAGGAGAAAAAGGTGTTAATGGAAGGATACCCAAGGGGCATGGTAAAAATCTAGGTGGGAGGTCGGGAGAGTATTTGGAAAATATTAGCGTACATAGGAGAAATGCCTTGTTGGTCAGTTTTGTAGTTTATATTGTTTTTGTTTAAGTTTATGTGTACACATTCCGAGATCTGTAGTCTTTTTTTGTTTCGTTGTGTAGCAAGAATTTTCGTGTCGTCGAAGTTAAAAGTGTGTTTTTGTGTAATGGCGTGTTTTGCAAGTGCAGATTTATCTATTTCTTTATTAGTGATGGTTCGTTTATGTTGTGTAAGACGTGAGTGAATGTCATTTATACGTTATATGTTCTTTCATAAGTTAATTGTATCTATAGCTCTGTTACCTATCACAATCATAATTTTTTTGTTTTTGTATTAATTTCTTCCTTTTTTTTGTCATTTTAGCTGACGAAGGCTACCAATGAGTAGCCGAAACGTCCGAAATATAGATTTTTTTAAAACAAAATCATATTGAGGTTTATTTAGCCGAATCCCAACCTTTCCATCTTTACTTATCACCTCGACGGCTAACTATCTAATCATCATGAAAAATAAAGGACTTATTAAGGTCTGAGGAATGGATCAAACCAATTGTGCTTTTAAATTAGACTGACCTCAGAATTTATTCCTTTTTCGGAGGAAAAAAAAAGATAATTTAAAAAAAAAAGAAAAGACAATTCAATTATAATGAAAAATGCACTCAATAGACATAAACGATCACAATCAACAGTTGACAAAGACAGGATACACAAATACAGCAATTACTTGACAAACATGACTCCTGGAGACCCATCGCTTTGGCGAGAGACAAGACGACTACTAAAACAATCCTCTGAAATTCCTCCCTTAAAAGACGGACAAAACATTGTAACAACTGACGCAGACAAGTGTAGACTTTTAACAGAATGTTTTGAAAACAAACTGAAAACTGGAGACCACAACGACCCACAGACGGACATTGCAGTATGTACTTCACTCTCAGAAACAAGACTAACTGACAGTACAATCGACTTCATACAGCCTAAAGAAATTTCGCTTCCCATACGTAGGCTTCCTAAAAATAAATCACCTGGAGAAGATCAGATAACGAACTCGGTGTTGAAACAGTTACCCAGGAAATACATCAGCCTGTTAACAAGTATCTTCAATGCTTGTCTCCGGCGAGGACATTTTCCAGAAAGATGGAAACATGCCATTGTGATCTTCATCCACAAGCCTGGGAAACCGAAGAACAACGCTGGCTGTTATCGGCCAATAAGTCTGCTGAATACTCTGGGGAAACTTCTCGAAAGGCTCGTTGACGTTAGATTAAGAAGACATCTTTTAGACAGCATACCTAACCATCAGTTCGCATTTAAACCGAAGCACTCTTCTGTCCAACAATTACAAAGAGTCTCTGAAATGATAACAGATTGTTTTAATAAGAAGGAATACGCCACTGGACTGTTTCTCGACGTAGCCAACGCTTTCGACTCAGTTTGGCACGAAGGACTCCTGCACAAGCTACGGAACACCAAGCCTCCAGCTTACCTCTACTCCATCATTTCCTCCTTTCTTCGTGGCAGGACATTCCAAGGAAGAGTGAAGACAACACTCAGCACGAAAAGAACTATCAAAGCTGGTGTACCGCAGGGGGCCATACTAAGCCCATTGCTCTACATATTGTACTGCAGCGATATGCCAGAACCTGATAACTCAGCCCTTGCTACCTTTGCAGACGATACACTCATCATCACGAAGAGCACCGACGTCAAGGAAGCGATTCTTCACTTGCAAGAAGCTGCAGATGAGGTGTCATCCTGGTTCCGAAAATGGAAACTAGCAATAAATCCGGTGAAATCTTCATGTAAAGTGTTTTCTCTCAGAAAATTCCAAAATGAAGATTTACCAGAGCTGAAAATTGGTCATCACTCAATTCTCTGGACTCCAAAAGACCAGAGTATACGCTATCTCGGAGTACATCTAGACACAAGACTGACTTGGCGACATCACATACACAAAAAACTACAAGAAGCTCACACACGACTGTTACAAATTTACCCATTAATAAATAGAAAAACTCCCCTAAAACACACCTGTGGTACACTACTATACAAATCGACAATACTACCCATACTAACGTACGCATGTCCTGTCTGGTTTGGCGCCAGAACCACACACATAAAACGTCTACAAACATTTCAAAACAGAGTACTCCGATTAGTGTCCAATGCTCCTTGGTTCGTAAGGAACAGCCAGATCCATAGAGAATTGGAGGTTGATCCATTTTTCACTCACATAGAAAAGCTAGTGCGAAAATATCACCAGAATCTTCCAGCCTCCAGCAGTTCCGTGTTTTATCAACTTGGACAAAGAAAAGCCTCGCGAATCAAACACAGACTTTATCAAGACATTTTAACCCTTTAAATTTTTATCTTACAAATATTGTTTTGTGTATAATACGTTTTGTATTGGTCCAATAAAATTGTTTTGTTTCACAATCAACAGGATTCCTGACTTTAAAAAATAATTAATATATAAATGTATTCATGAATCACACTAATTAATAATCTTATTAATTTGTGTTTACATGTTGTTTTTATTAATAAAAATATGCTTTTGCTATAATTTATCAAGCGGAACACTTTACAGCCAGACAATCTTTTTTGTTGCGCCGCTCAGTGATTGCGGTAGGGGTAAAAATGAAAACAAAGGTGTTCAATCCCTTTGATCTAACATTTTTCTATTTCTAATTACTTTCAGAATACTGCTCTAATATTGTTTTTAAATTTTATTACTAGTTCTGATCACAAAACACCTTTTTGTTGGCCGTTTTCACACCGTGTAGAAATCTCACAATGTTTAGTAAATAATTAAACAATACCACCAATAATATATTTAATTCCGTTTATTTTATACCTACACAATATCTCTTTTAACAAGGAGGTCTTAAGTAGGTTTTAAAGGATTTTTTTTTTTTTTTTTTTTTTTTTTTTTTTTTTTTTTTTTGTCAAAATGTACAATAAACGTGATGCCTTCAGGTGTAAAATAAGTGTTACCTTATTGTGCAAGTTCTGTAGTTCCTATTCAATAAATCTCATCGCCTTATTCGGTCGTATTTGTACACATCCTAATCGAATCAAGATGGCAATTAGCGATCCGATTATTTTACGAAACCTTCCATAAAGCAATTATTTCAGAGAGTGTTAGGGTGCGTTTACACTAGGATAGCTATTGCAGGAAATTTATATCCCCAAAAAAAACATAAATGTGAAATAGAGGCCAACTTCCTGCCCCCACAAAGAAACACTCCCTTCCTCAAAAATATCCCCTCCTATAAAACCCCCCAAAAACGCCTTACCATTCTACACTCCAAAAAAGTAGTATGAGTTGGTGTATTAATTCAACCAAAAATATTTGCCAATGCAAGAGATGATACAAGAAAGAAATGTCCAAGTTCATTACTTGGAAGACCTCATATTTACTTACTAATAACAGTAAAGATGACAAACTGTGTCCCTGCGGCGGACTCGGGGTAAACAAAAAATCTAGGCGCTAAAACCTAGACGTTAATTCACCTTCAATAACCTTCGTGATATCATCTTAATACGAATAAATTCAGAATTTATTTGCGAATTTTATTGTGAATAAACTTTTATTCACAAATTATAATGTGAATAAATTTTTATTCTTATATTTTAATGTGATTTTTTTCTTAATCACTTGAATTTTTGTAAATATTCACATTTTTTGTGATTATTCACAATTTTTCCTGTGAATTTATTTTTATTCGCAGAAAAATTTGCGAATAAAATTTTATTCGTATTTTTATATTTAATATATGTGAATAAAAATAAATTCGTATTCACACTTATGAATAAGAATTTATTTATATTCGTATTCACAAATATATGAAGTACGAATTTATTTATATTCGTATTCACAAATATATGAAGTACGAATAAATTCGTATTTTTATTTATAAATAAAATTATGCCCATCTCTGGTCTCATTCGACAGGGCACAAAAACAATACTTGACAAGTGATACGGAAATCAGAATGAGTCATGTGCCTACACTTTCTTTCCCAAAATTTCGTAAATTATGATTACTTTTTCTGTAAATAAAAAGAGCTCTACGAACAATGAATCTGTAATCTACGAGGGTGAATCAAATATAAACGAGACTTATTTTTTATTTTTACTTTCAACACAAAAAAAAAATTACACCTCATTTTTCTACATATTCTCCTGATTTGGAAACTCATTTTATCCAGCGCATAGGTAATTTTCCAATCCCGTTCCCAAAGAATGCAGTAGGTTGTGTCTCCAGCCAATTGCGCACGTAGGCTTCAACCACATTGTCACTGTCCAATCTCTGACCTCCGAAAGCTTCCTTGAGATGCCCAAACAGGTGAATGTCACCTGGTGATAAGTCTGGGCTGTAGGGAGGGTGTTCTAGAGTTTTCCAGCCCAATTTCTCTCGCTCATAAAGGTTCTTGGAATAAAACGAGCTCTGTCTTTTTTTAAATGTATCAAATGAGACTCCCCCCCAAAAAAGAAGTGAAACATTTACGAGAGATTTTAAAAAAGATAAAAGGATCTGAAGCTTTTTATGAAAATGTCTTGAGAAGAGAACGCGGTAAGAACTATTGCGAATCGGCTGTAGAAAGAAAAGGTCCTAAGATGCCCTTGGGAGATTCCTGTATTCGTTAAACAAGGGAGGGAGAAGAAAGCAGAAAGAGATCTCAGATAGATCATACTTTATGAAAGACAACAAGAGATATTTCAATTAAAGCTCTCCTGTTTCTAGATACCTCTCGGTCCTGTTCGGCTTCCTCTATCCTTCGGCTGTATTCGGCTATGACAGCATTCCGTACGGTCGTACACGACAAGCAATAAACGGATATGCGGAAGAGACCTGTGGAGCCTGTCAACGTGCTCTGTGTGTGTGTGTGTGTGTGTGTGTGTGTGTGTGTGTGTGTGTGTGTGTGTGTGTGTGTGTGTGTGTTTGTGTGTGTTAGTATCGATTTCTCGTCAGCCTTGCGGGGGTCGTCCCCATGTCACGCCGCCCCTAGGCTTCTCTCCTTTATCAGCTGTGTTATCAACCATTCTAGCTACTTCCTGTAAATCTACATCGAAATAGATTACATTCAATTACTGTAATTTAACTTAAACATCAGGAATCGATTGGAAAATGTTTTGTTCTTCAAACTCAACTACATCAACTAAGCAACTAGACTCCACGTCATTAAAAGTAACTGAATCTTAGAAATAAGGATTTTGAGAATCAACCAAAATTTAAATGAAATACCTTCTACTTTTCTTTACAATTGACAATAAGATAGGATTCCTTCTGCAGTTTAAAGTACCTTTTCCCAAAAGGAAACTCTTCATATGTGTTTATTTTACAATTTAAGCGAGCCTTTGATTTCATGGTTGGCATGGGGAGAAAAAGAACCAGAAAGAGTTAGAAAAGAATGCCAAAGAAAGATTGATTATATCATGGTAATACTTTCAGGGCCGAAGCTTCGAAAAAAATTTACATTATATATATATATATATATATATATATATATATATATATATATATATATATATATATAAAATAAGTGAAGAAACTTCAGTAATTTTACTGGATTAATTACAATTTAGTTAAGTTTCAAATACGCCACGATAGCGGGCCCGCTGAATGTATTTTGTTTTGGAGGATTAAGTATCCTACGATTTCAGACCCGCAAACCTAACCGGGAATAACATAATGAGGTCCCAAACCAAATACGAAGGGTACAGGACAAGACCCGGAGTATTGGGAGTAGAAAGTGGGTGGGGTCAAGCAATCTCCTGACGCATATGCCACGACGCTGGGCCCGCAGATCACATCTCTCCGACGCATAGCCATGACACCGGGCCTGAACGTGTTAAGGAGAATGCGCAATGTCGAGTAATCTATTTTTTTTTTCGTTTTTAACGGCGCATCAACTATTTGGCTATTAGCACCGGGCTATCTACAGGATACCACCCTTTTATAATGCCAAAAGCAAGTAGTCGATCATCCATTCAGGTACTGACCTCACCCGACTTTGCTTAAGTTCGGTGATCTACGGGAACCGGTGCATTCAACATACTCACTTCACTAATAATGCAGTCTTAAGGCCGATTAACGCTTGACCGTGTCGGGTCCGGGCCGGGACTCTCTGAAACAATCACACCAGCAAAGGACTCGTTCACGCTACACCGGGCCGACTCCGTGTTTGATTGCTTGTGTGATTGCTACACCCTGTCCCGGCCGGGCTCCGGCCGTGGCCCGGCCCGGACCCGACACGGTCTAGCGTCAATCGGCCTTAAACCTGGCCGAGTCCTTGTTTTTTGCGTGTTGTGATTGCTTCACCGTGGCCCGGCCCGGATCCGACACGGTCTAGCGTGAATCACCCGTTATTGTATTAATTTGAACTTTTTCCTATAATGGCCACGTCAAAATTGTGGTTATAACGTATTCAGCTATTCATAGTCAGCAACTGTGCTTGAAGAAAAAGAGAACTGTGAATGGATTGTGTCCAAGAGAAAGAAAGAGAAGAAGAAGAAGAAAAATTGTATTTGTGAATGTTTCACATTACATAGTGGAGGTTATCATGTCTTAAAACAAAAAAATACAACAAATTATCATGTCTTTATATAAATACAATATATATATTTAGTCTTAACATAAGTAAAAGTAATAAAAAATAATTATCAGTTAATAATACTGTAATACATTATTTACATAGACGCCTATAAAATAATTTTTCTTTCTCCTCATTTTATTTAATTAGTTTTATTATTATTAATTGGTGTATAGCTCTTAAATTCTGTAATATGCTGATATTTATTTAGTTTTATTCATTCATAAAGTTCACTTAATTCCTAAGTTAGCTATTTCCATCAATAACTCATTCATTTATATTATAATCACTTATTTTTAATGAGTTTGTAACGTAATAATAAATATTGTTGAGTTTTTCTATTACCAATTGATGCGTTAAAGTCCCCACCTAGATAAATGCGTATTTTTTCTATTATTTTAGAGACATATTCTAATAATTCCGAAAGATACTCCAACGATAGATTAGATCTTAGATAGACATATCCAACAATAATTGATCGACACCTATTGGATACTTTACAAATAAGTCAGAACCTAGAATCATCTATTAGTTCATAATTATATGATGAATCTATAATCATTAGCAGAGCTCCACTTGCCCTTCCTCGAGTCTTATCTTTAACAGCATTCCTAGATATTATCTTATACACTCGCCAAATATTAACATCTTTTGGAGGTTCCACGTATCTACTATGCATATTATTTTTGATTGCCTTATTTCATTTAGTGAAGTTTGGTCAAGATTTAGAACATTTCCAGAGCCCTGACAATTCCAGAATATAATGTCAGAGCTTGTTGATTGCTATGTGATGTTTGTGTTTTCTGAGTAAGAGAAAGAAAGAGGAATGAGACTGAAAGAAACACAAAAACAGAAAAATAGGGAGAGAGGGAAAGAGAGATAGAGGAAAGAGAGGTAAATGGTAGCAGATAGAGAAAAAGAGCTGATACCTGCTGACCAAGCAGACGCTAGGGTAGACTAGAAACATTTCTCACGTCCCGCTCTCTATTTCTCTATCTATTCCTCCATCTGTCTGTCTGTCTGTCTATCCATTCATTCGCCTATCTATATACCAGTCTCTTTCTTCAACCCATCCTCTTGGAGAGCTATTTCTTCATGGAATAAATTCATTTAATAATTGTGGTTATATACTTAGTTCTCTCACCCAAATCCTAGAGGTCAATCCCTTTTTATTAGTACTCACCCTAATCACCTTCCCAAGAGGCTTAAGGGACTTTGTGCCCCGTGACCAGCTACCCTAGCAGCGGATAAAAAGAGTAAAAATAAAAATGTTAACATTTATTAGGAAGTGTCAATAATGTTTGGCTCCTTCCAAATCTATATTTTTGAAATCGGGCGATACTGTGGCTTTAATATTTCCCCGATCAACTTCAAATTTTAACTGGAGCTTCCTAATGATATTTGCAAGTAAAGTGCGTAGGATGTTCTCGATTCATTGAATTATAACGATTTTATGGCCGATTTTCGACGAATTTGTTAATAGAAAATAAATAATTGTTCGCCGTTTTCGAAAAAATTATTTTTTCTTAAAAATCCTGTGTAATTTACTAGATTTAACTTTCTTCTTTCGAAATAATTTTATTTTTTCGTTCTATATTAAAAATTGCCGCCTGCAGACTATCGCCCGTGAAAAAGGAGGGTTTCCGTTCGTCAGAAACAGCGCCACCATTTTTTTCCGAAGAATTGAAACTTTTTTGGGGGGATACTTTAACATTCCATATAAAACGTTTGGTATAAAGAATTAAAAAATATTGGTTAATTTTTTATTAATAAATTCAAGAAAATTAGTATGATTTTGATCACTTAAAGTAGTATTTCCTCTTAAGAAATAAATTTATAGGAAAAATTAACACACGATTCCCTTATGGCTATGAGGAGGTGTAAAACAATAAAGCGACTTGATTAGGTTTATCCTTGGGCTTTGAGAATGAATGAAGATAAAAGATGGATTGTCTGTGTTGAAGACAAGGAATATGAGGATGGTATTTACAAAGTGTAATACCCAGGAGAGAGATAGAAGACCTTTGAGGGTTCAGACCTACCGGTGCCTTTGTGTTTCTCTACTAAACCCCTTAGAGACGAATCAAAACAACCAGGATGCCCAGACCCCTCCCCCCAAGCAAAAACCCCTTCTCTAAACGTTATTTCCTGTTACAGGTAGTACTAATTAGATATTTACCAAGACCTAGAGATATCTGCTCTTGATGAGGGCAGAGCCTCCAAAACCCTATAGAAATACATTTAATCCAGACCGCTGGCAATGTTCCAGGAAAGCGGACAATGAGATTGTGGATCGCTTAAACTTTGGAACAATACAGTTTATTTATTATGAGCAACAAAGCGAGAACTTTAACACACATGAGTCACACTTTGGTCCATATTCACATTGTTTACTGCAGCTGGGGTACCCACTTTAGCACTTAGGAAAAACATGCATTTACTTCTTGGAAAATAAAGAACACCCTCTCTTACATTTTACAATTTAATTTATCTTTCCTTTTAAGAACGGGTTATCTGCAAAGTACGCGTCTTCTTCTGCCCTAATTGGGGCTGATGCGTTTTATTTTTTCTACATAAAAGCCATCAACCTTCATGAGAATCAATCCTTCAACCCCAGGGAACACCGCAAGTTAAATTTATCCTTTTCCCTACGAATTAATTCAGCAATTTCAATTGGAACTTCCTTGAAGCTTATTTGATCCTAACTTGAGGGATTTCGATTTTAACGCGTCTAGGGAAAACCATGTTTTTATCTAGTTTACCGTTGTTTTTTTATAATTATTCTTGACCGACGTATTTATTACTAGAAAAAATGCTTAATATATTTTAAAATTTTAAAGATAAATTACCCTGAAACAGGCCTAAATTTGTAATATCAGAAGAATAAATAACGTTCATTTCACTGAGTTAGTGTAAGGAGGAAAAGGTTCTAGGATCAGAACTAGAAAAAATAGACCAGAACGCCTCTAAGCGGCCCACAGTTCCGGATTTTACAAAAATCGTTTAAATAGTACGTGTTGTATTGGTAAAATTTTTATTTCACAGCCTATTGTGATCGTTTGTCCTTGCGAGTCCGTACGGCTCTGCTATCTATGCGTATCGACACTTAGGATGGGATAGTCCCTAATATTTAATGCCTAGGTAACGCAATCTTTTTATTTATCATTGGTGCTTGGGCATCTCACTAAGCTGGCTTTGTGACAAGTGACAAATACTCGTTGACACATTGGTGGGCAGTGCGTTCTGTACGGTTCGTACGGGCTTTTCACTCTCATTACGATGGCTTAATGACAAGTGACAAATACTCGTTGACACATTGGTGGACAGTGCGTTCTGTACGATTCGTACGTGCTTTTCACTCTCATTTCGATAGCTTAGTGGCAAGTGACAAATACTCGTTGACACATTGGTGGACAGTGCGTTCTTTACGGTTCATACGAGCTTTTCTTTCTCATTACGATGGATTTGTGACAGGTGGCTTGTACTTATTTCCAAGAAGTAGAAAAGTAAGTTCACTACGGTCCGTTCAATAACTAACTTGTCATTAAATACTTGTGGGGCTCTTTACACGATGTTGCGAGGGGAAACTGCGTTTGGAATGTCACAACACTCCCTCCCCCCCCCCGTGATCACCCACTCATATTCACTTTTACATACGGTGTGTACTAATGCTTTTACATACGGTGTGTACTAATGCTTTTACATACGGTGTGTACTAATGCTTATGTGTCACTAAAAATCTTACACGTAAGTGCTTGGATGACAAACTCGTTCATTTGTTGGTATGGAAAATTCGCATTCTCACGAAAACCATTTTCTGCCTTTCAGAAGTTTCACATACATATATATCTATTTTTTTTTTTTTTTTTTTTTTTTTTTTTTTTTTTTTTTTTTTTTTTTTTTTAGTAGTTTGGGTTAAGCCATATCACGATGAAAAGAATTAAGGTTTTGGTACAAATTTTAATTTTCTGTCAGCATGCATTTTCTACTTCAGTCTTATTAATTTTAGTTATTCAAGCATCATACGCCTCTTGACCCACGTTGGTTTCAAAACCCACGTGAGAAGGATCGCAGAAAATAATAATTACTTCATTTTTTTTTTTTTTTTTTTTTTTTTTTTTTTTTTTTTTTTTTTGTTACAATATCCTAAATTTCTCCTAGAATAAGATTTCCGCGGTGTCCCTTCATGACATTAAATATCATGGTTATGATCACTTTTTGTATTTATTGTTATCTGTTCCTTGCTGAGACTTTTGCTCGCAGGACGCACCTCTTGTGCTAAGAACATTTTTAAATATATGAGCGATGAAATAATATTTAATTTTCATTACGACCTGGTTGTATGATAAAGGGCTGACATCCTTTTGTTCCCGCCATAATTAGGGCGGCTTTGAAGTGGTGACACGTAGGGGAGAAAGAGTTCGTGCGGAATGAAACGTGGCTTTATGATCCTCTGTAACGACTAAAATCTACTTCACACAGATTAATTAGCAATAATTATGATAATCAACAATGTATATTCAAATAATTTCCAAAATTTTAACGCAACTAATCCCTAAACAGGTTGACATAACATTAGTCGAAATTGAACTAATACAGAAATACAACCACATCGAAATAACTAAAGAGGATTCCATCATTAGACAACTTCAAAGATACACAATGGAAATAATGAAGAGATTCTCATATTTACCGAGATAATTTATTATAAATTTTGGAGTTATTCATTTTTAAAAGCTGTTAATTTCTTGTGATTATTCCGGTTAAGCGACAGCTGAAACCAATAATAACATACCGTAAAATGTGGTCGAACTTGGCCAAAGAGTGCGAACAGACAAATATACACCCAAATATACACCCAAATATACACCCAAATATTTCTCTGTTCATTCTCAGACAAATATACACCCAAATATTTCTCTGTTCATTCTCAGACAAATATACACCCAAATATTTCTCTGTTCATTCTCAGACAAATATACACCCAAATATTTCTCTGTTCATTCTCAGACAAATATACACCCAAATATTTCTCTGTTCATTCTCAGACAAATATACACCCAAATATTTCTCTGTTCATTCTCAGACAAATATACACCCAAATATTTCTCTGTTCATTCTCAGACAAATATACACCCAAATATTTCTCTGTTCATTCTCAGACAAATATACACCCAAATATACACCCAAATATACACCCAAATATACACCCAAATATTTCTCTGTTCATTCTCAGACAAATATACACCCAAATATTTCTCTGTTCATTCTCAGACAAATATACACCCAAATATTTCTCTGTTCATTCTCAGACAAATATACACCCAAATATTTCTCTGTTCATTCTCAGACAAATATACACCCAAATATTTCTCTGTTCATTCTCAGACAAATATACACCCAAATATTTCTCTGTTCATTCTCAGACAAATATACACCCGAATATTTCTCTGTTCATTCTCAGACAAATATACACCCAAATATTTCTCTGTTCATTCTCAGACAAATATATAAGCAGTATGGGTTAGTACAAATATATAAGCAGTAAGGGTTAGTACAAATATATAAGCAGTAAGGGTTAGTACAAATATATAAGCAGTAAGGGTTAGTACAAATATATAAGCAGTAAGGGTTAGTACAAATTTCACCACACTGTACTAATGAAACCCCATTTTACGGATATAGAATATTAATTAGTTGAAAGTAGTTAGCCGTTAAGGTAATGATAATAATAAGTTAAAAAATGGTTTGGATTCGGCTGAGAGGTAACGACAGATTTTGAAAAAATCTATATTTCGAATGTTTCGGCAGCGTTCTTCAGCATTAGTTATTTATTTATTTGATGTGTTCCGCCTCATTGGGAATCGACACAAAGAACAAGATCCTCTGAACCATTCATTCTAAGAAATCAGTAAAGTAATTCTATTAGTCCAAGAGCCAGTAACCGCACGGTTCATGACGTGTTTTATGCACCTTGAAATTTTGCTATAATGTACCTCTGAGGTATATATATATATATATATATATATATATATATATATATACATAAGTTTCCGGGACATACCTTGAAACACCAAGTACTGCGCATAGGGGAAAGGTGCAACAAAATATTTCCCAAAAATAGAGTTTTATTCAGAAGCCAACTATCTTTAATGTAAAATTAAGACAATTTAACAATGAATAATAAATATGGCAGACACTTTTAAGGGGTATAACACGTAAAAAAAAAAAAGAAAAAAAAATTAATTGTTTTTATTCCCATATTAAATGAAAGTTTTATTCGCGCTGCCATTTAAACCGGAACAGCTGTACAAGATCATGTGAGCAAGAACCAGTGAGAGCGCAGAGAATAACCACAACTGCGCGGTGCAGTCATGCGCTCTTACAGTGGTTACGCGCAGTCTATCATAGGCAACATTTATTCTTATGTTTCCTGATAATTAAACCCCACAAAAGTGTCTGCCCTTTTGTAATTATTTTCAAATATGTTTTTCGAAGAAGCTGTTTAAATCGCAGCCTGAATAAAGCACTTCATTTAATATTTAAAATAAAAACTAGGTACTTTGATTTTTTTTTTTTTTCAAAATTTACATTTTATCCCCCTTAAAAAAGCCTGACTTATTTATTATTAATTTTAAAATTGCGTAAATTTGCAATTTTTTTCATTATTAATAGTTGGCTTCTGAATAAAACTCTACTTTTGGGCAACATTGTTTTGCACCTTTCCCCAATGCGCAGTACCTGGTGCACCAAGTTATGTCCAGGAAACACATATTTACCTTCTTATTTACCCAAGAGGTACATTATAGCAAAATTTCAGGGTGCATAAAACACTTCATGAAAAGTGCGTTACCAGCTCTCCGACTAATACAATTTTAACTGTAAAAGACTTTGTGTTCTCCGTTAAATTGTACCTAGTATCTATGGGAGCATAATGTTATTTTTAAGTCAACAGTGCTTATTGCCATAAAATAAGATTATATAGTCCGGTGTTTTTGAGGTAGGTCACTATAGTGTTGATGTACTGGCTATCATTGCCTAGGAGTTTCTGCATATCATTCGGGATGTTAAAATTGCATCGTCGTTGGCAGTCTGTCATTATGTGTAATCGTAAGTTCTTTGTTTCATATACTGCATGTACGTTTATCTCGTCTTGTCTTAAGGTATTCGTGAGTTAGTTGGGTATGTCTTCAGCATTAAACGCCTTGGTGACGGAGAAAGACCATGATATGTTTTAAGTGACCATGAATAAGTACTGGAAATTTGACCTTTTCTCTTATCCGAATCTCTTGCATTTCTGGGATTCATGAATATTATTTTTTTATTTATTTATTTTTTTTTTTGTTTTTTGCTATCACTCCATCTCATATAATGTCTCAGATTGCTTCAGATTAGCAACTAGACCACAGGGAGACCTGAACAACAATTATTTTGGAAATATTAATTATATTTTAACTGATTACTACGGACGGAGAAAGCGTGCTAAAATCCCCAATTTTAATCCGAACAGGAGCGATAGATTTTCTTCTTAACTTACTAAGTGGTAAAAGGAAAGAATCGCGAAACGAATTAATGTTTTACAAGGGCAAGAAAGGCCTATATATAAAATAAAATCGGAGGCAACACGCCTCCTTGCATGACTCCATCTAAGATAAAACCGAAACCGCGTATTTCTCTAAATACTTCGGCACCTTTCATCGTTTTCTCAAAACTTCACTTAAAGTTACAGCAGTTCTGCTTCTTAATATCTTCCTTAGTTTATAAACTATCCTAGACATCTTAGGAAGTTATACTGACCCCTAAAAATCATTAAAGCTCATTCCGGATTTTTACAGTTTTTTATGAAGAGTATGTATGAGAAATAAATATATTTTCAAACCTGTTTTAGAACGTTTGGGTTGTTTTTATATATTGCATATCCGTTTGAATTCACCAAAAGATGGTTGGGTCAATTTCACCAGGAAAAAATGTTTCTTTGATTTTGAATTGGTTGCTTTCGTCAGACAAAGGGATTTTTACAGGTTTTTATGAGTATGTATGAGAAATAAATATATTTTCAAACCTGTTTTAGAATGTTTGGGTTGTTTTTATATATTGCATATCCGTTTGAATTGACTAAAAGATGGTTGGGTCAATTTAACCAGGAAAAAATGTTTCTTTGACTTTCAATTGGTTGCTTTCGTCAGACAAAGGGATTTTTGTCTCTCCAATGTAAGGATTTCATTAGAAAGCTTGTGTGATTTTTGATAGCCATCTCAAATGGAAAAATCTGTGTTTAAATGGAGTAATTTCCATTTGGAATACTGTCAGTTTTCTGTTGTGGGGCCTTAAGGCTCGGGCACACAGGAAGCGATGTGTATCGCGTCGGGCACCGATCCAACGATAGTCGCGGTGGTCTGCGATACCAAATGGGACGCGATATCTTTGTGAGCAATACTGTTGTTAATTTAAATAAAGCATATACATTCAACTAGCTAGAATAATATGGATAATAAATACAATGAACTAGATAGAAATTCTATCTTAGCAAACTTAATTCTATCATATTTATTATTTTAATTTTTATTGTCCATTATTATTAACTACGAATTTTAGAACGGGTTATCTATAGGTTACCACCCTTTTCTAGGATAGGGCTGATGCCTTTTCTTTTTTCTAAAGAAAAGCCACCACCCCATAGAGGGAATCGAACCCACGACCCTTGGCTCAGAGTGTTAAGTTCTCACGCTTTAACACTCACGGCCACCAGGCTTCCAATATCTTAGAATTCAAGTATTTTTTAATTAAAACAGCATAATCTCAAAACATATGATTTTCAATGAATCGTACAATTTCTTCACGCAAACTGATCGCGCGACAAATTTGTATTTTTTTTTTAACTTTATCGCGCGGCAAAGCGATAAAGACTAGCTCGCTGCGACAGATCGTTCTCTGTGGGATGGAACTAATGCAATACTGTGAAATACAAGTGGATCGCCCGCTATGGGCGTATGTAAGTGGGGTGCTGTAGCCCCCCCCCCGAAATTTTGATTTGATCGGTAAAAATTTCATAAAACCCTTAAAAATAAATTAAATAAGATCATTTAGTTCATAAAACATATTCTATTTTGGTCGTAATAGCGTTTAAGTTGGCTAAAACTTTTCGAAGATCTAAATTGTTAGTATTCCATACACCGGAAATGGTCTCAGTCCCCCCCCCCCAAAAAAAATTTCCCAGCCCCCTCCGAAATTATTTTCTATATACGCCCATGTCGCCCGCCACCCTCGCGAGAGGTCCTCGGTCAGGTATCGCTGCCAACCGCGATACAGATCGCGTCTTGTGTGCCCGAGCCTTAAGTTCTTGCTTCTCTTTGAGGTTTCATTCCGCGATTTTAAATGTGTTTACATTTTCAAGACAGATTAAGTCAAAAAATTAGCTATTTCTATCCCAAAGTTTAAAATTGACACTACGGCAGTGTTGGGCAAAACTAACGTTAGTTTACTTAACTAACGTTAATTTACTCTAACTAAAAATAAACTAACGCTGTATTTTTAGTTTTAGATTTAGTTTAGTTTTAGATTTGTATAATTGAATCGATTCATGCAAAAAGAACTTCAGTCCATTTTTTCTCAATATGAGTCCCGATAATATTTTCGTTAGTATGAGTGATGAATTCTTTGTATCTAAAGGTAACTTCACATTTCTATGTTAAAAGGACTTCAATCCAATACTTAGTTGCCATAGAAACATAGTCCTAATTTTATTATTCCATGTAGAAAGGGCTTCAGTCTAGTTTTCTCAAAACTACTGATTTTGGACTGAAGCTCTTTTTGCATGGATCGATTCAATTATAATTCATGTTAACTCAGAACATTGCCCTCTGTTGGACTATTTTCTTCATAAATAGTTGTTTTTAGTTTTACTACCCGTTTTTAGTACCTATAGTAATTTTTTTTTTTTTTTTTTTTTTTTTTTTTTTTTTTTTTTTTTTTTTTTTTGTACGGTGCATCGACAAATCTTGGCCATTAGCGCCGGGCCTCCAGGGTGCAACCAGGAGTTTTCTCAGCGAGCCCTGAGATGAGAAAATTCCTGTCGCCGGTGGGGATCGAACCCACCATCTCCCGCTTATGAATCCAGCGCGCTAGCCACTAGACCACGGGAGACCCCACCTATAGTAATTAGTTTAGTTTAGCAAACGAGACCTAAATTTGTGAATTTAGTTTAGATTTAGTTTATCAAAGAACATATGTTTGCAAATTACGAGGAAAAGACAAAGTTTCTTTTTCTCCAAAATAGTGTATTAAAAATGACTAATGAGAAGATGGAGAAGCTAGCGGAAGAGTAAAATGAATGCTTCAAACGGTCTGAACAAGGCCTGTAGACAGTACAGAATTCATACACAATGACTGGATTAGTAACAAATAGATTATATTAACTACCTTCAGTTTATAATACATCTTAGGTACGCCTAAAAGCCAAGTCTAGCTTATTCTTAAACAATGACTGAATTAGTAATATATAGATTATATTAACTACCTTCAGTTTATAATACATCTTATGTCCGCCTAAAAGCCAAGTCTAGCTTATTCTTAAACAATGACTGAATTAGTAACATATAGATTATATTAACTACCTTCAGTTTATAATACATCTTAGGTACGCCTAAAAGCCAAGTCTAGCTTATTCTTAAACAATGACTGAATTAGTAATATATAGACTATATTAACTACCTTCAGTTTATAATACATCTTAGGTCCGCCTAAAAGCCAAGTCTAGCTTATTTTTAAACAAGTTCTATTAGTTTTATTTACTTACTTACCGAAATAACATACGAGTTGCATTAATTCACGTTATTTTTGTAAAACAAAACTAAACTAAATATTGAATTTAGTTTTTAATTAATTCCCAATTATTTAGTTTTAGTTTAATTAGAATCCATTAATTAGTAAAATTCTAGTATTAGTATTTTAGGTTGCAATTTTTAGTTTAGATTTATTTTATTCTAAAAAGTGAATGTAGTTTTAGTTTTTAGTTTTGCCCAACATTGCACTAAAGATATGAACAGAAACGCGATAAGATGACGCAGGTCCTGCGTTTAGGGTTTATTAAAAAATGCATTTATTTATTTACCGTGCTCAACAACGAACAAAAGTTTGTCTATATAATTTTGAAAAACCACGGAGTTGCAATTATTGTCATAGTTGCCCAAAAAATATTGGCACCTTCTTGGGGTTGAAAAAAAAAAGTCCTTGACAAAAGTTTAGCCACTAAGAGCTAATGTTTGACCGCGTTAGAAGTCAGGAGGCGAGCTGAGCTCCTTTTTTAATTTCTAGTCACTCGCGGACTTGCTCCCAGGACTTCGCGGGCTTAGGGGCTTTTATTTAATCCGCATTCTTCCAGTCCTTTTCTGCAAAGTCCTTTACCCCCTCTCCTACACGGCTAACGAGCATCCGACGTGCATTATAACTAAGAACCATTCATATGAAGGAGGGGTCTTACAATGTAAGTCCTTAATTACTCTCAAGTCCTCGCTTCCAGCTCAATATTACTTCTATGAAAGCAGAATAGAGCAGATTTATAAGGAAATGCTGTATTATCCATCTTATAACTGTAAGCAAAATGTAGCAGTGAATTATTCAGTGAATATGTAAAAAGTCCGACTCACAAGGGGAGTAGACAGCGATGGGGTCACCGATCTGGACAATTTTTTTTCTGGTGATTCTACATCGAAAAATAGTCGACACGTGTCCGAGCGTTCCGTCCAATGCGCCTTAGAGGCCGAGAAATAATTTAAAATAGGTTGAAAGTGCTTTATTTTTTATATCGAGTTTAGAAAATGATATCGAAATGATTATTTCACCAATTAATTTGTTTTATAGAGTAGATTAAAGGAACAACATAGTCGTTCATAAATAATTTATATTTCGTCAAATACATTCAAAAATATGCTTACGTTCTCAAGTAATGTAGTATTATACATTTTTTTACACCAAAATAATATCAGATTTAAACTCAGCACCCCAAGAAGCCCTAATGTGGTGAATATCATTGAAAACGAAAAATAATGATTTTTCCCAGTCTGGAAGAGAACTTTGTAAGCGAAAAAAGTAACGCGACGTTTTGAAATTCAATATCTCCCCTTGAGATAATCCGATTTTTAGGTCATTGAAATCTTTCAAAAGAAGAAAGACTCCTTTTTCTAATCATATAAATGACTATTGTATTATCTCAAAAGGTACTTGCAAAAAATGGTTCTCAAAATAAAAATAAAATGTAAACGTTTTTGCATATTGCGTCAATCCCAGAACACGTAGAAAGACCCCGATTGGAGGGAAATGTGTCACATTTGGGCATTTATTGACCATCCAAGTTTGGTTTGAATCGGGTAAAAATTCTTTAAAATATGGCCGGATTGGTGAATCTTTAACAAAATTTTAAGGGCCCCCCATAGCGAAATTTAAAATACATGTTTTTTTACTTTTGTAATATTCCCAAAATTTAAATTTAGGGGGTTTTCAATGTGCTAAAAACGAACCTGACATCCGTTTTTAAATTTTAATTTTTTTTTATAATGCTTACCTTTTTAAATGTAGGTATATGGAATATTTTGGCAGAATAACGACTTCTATAGAGTCGAGTATATAAAAAAAATTTTTATTTCGGTGTCGACTATTTTTCGATGTAGAATCACCAGAAAAAAAAATTGTCCAGATCGGTGACCCCACCGCTGTAACTCCCCTTGTCAATGTCATTTGGAAAGGTTCGCTGTAAAAACACACTGATTGGTGTTTCTTATTTTCTTTTACCATAATACTAATTTTACAGTTAAATGCAATTTATAACAAAAAACAATTAATAAGTGATTTAAACAAACACAAAAGAACAAACACCCTTCAAAAGAACAAAACAAACACGTTTGAAGTTTTAAGCACCAGCATTTCTCCCATTGACATCGCCTAATCAAAAGTCGCTTCAGAATCTTTTTTGTAGAGAATTCAGTAGGTCTTCGAAGGAAAATATGCGAAGTTCCCAAAACTTTTCACGTCTCTTAATAAAACATTTTATTCTAATCTTTCCTTAATTCCAAACGTAACCAAAATTTAAAAGTCATTGTTTATATGAATTTCAAACATGCCTTAAGTATTTTAACTGAATCCTATGATTCTAAGTACCCAAACCAAAAACTTGATTCAACAACTATTTTTCCACTTAACGGTTAAAGCGCCTTAAAAATGGTTTAATTCGTTTTCGTAGGCCAAGAAGCCTATAAAACGAGTAATTACAAGCATGTGGTGTACAAACAGTTCGCTGTTGAGGTAAAGAAGGCAAGGAATGATTGGGATTGTGTCAGCCCAGATGATAAAAAAATAAAAAAGTAAAAATACCCTTCTTTATTAAAACGAAACTGACAATAATAATAAATCAAAAAATAAAATAAAATAAAATTCTCCGTGTTCCATTCATACCAGAATGCCGTGATGTTGGGGAAGACAAAGAGATGCGTAACTCAACACGAGGTACCGCTCGAGGTTATGCTTCAGAAATTCATAACCCGTGCGAGGAATCAATCATAAATTTATTAATTAGTAATTTTATGGCTGTGGTTTTAAAAATAATAGTTTTGATAGTTAGTATGGTGGGAGGTTATCGTGCGTTAGATTTAGTGCGGATGCAGTTAAGAGAAAACGTTAGATTTTCAGCAAAATCTATATTTTGGACATTTCGGTATGCTTTTTGGCTACCTTTTTCAGCACTAAATGCCTCGGTAAAGGAGACCAAGTTAACTATTAGGATGCGTTTACACCTGACACTTCTCGCAGGAAATATATCTCAGTCTATAGCCTGTGTCGGATAGATATTCTCTTGAATGATTATGTGGAGATGTAATGATTGGACAAGCGACCACTGGTGGACCAATGAGAAGCATCCGGGCCAGCCAATAGGAACGAGCGCTTGGCCGAGCACTCCCGACTTTGACCGAGGCACCCCGACCTCGGCCTATGAATAGGGGCGTTCCTGCTGGCCAGAACTCATTCCGATCCGGCTCTCTCAGGACACTCAAGCTCTTTCTGGACCAGCCTCCAGCCATGCACTCAGGATCAAGGACCTAGCTACCTGCTCTGCCTCTCTCTCTCTCTCTCTCTGGACAAAGCACGAAGCCGCCGTCTCGATGTCCCCAGTGGTCAAGCCAGCCTCCAGTCATTACACTCCCGACTCCTACTTCCCCCAACTCTAGTCAATACCTGGTTTTATTCATTTACTTCCTTACCCCTCTCACTCCTACTTCGAGGAACGGCTACGGCTCAGTACCGAACACCTTCTCCCCGACTCAGTGGAACAGCTAACGCCTAGTACCTAGTCGGTATCCCCCAGGTTCAAGGAAGCGCCCTTAACCGGGACACAGTACTTACCTGGCTCCCTTCTCCCGACACATCCTTCCAACCCTTCCTAGCCTACTTTTAGTAGCGACACCCATCCGCTACAATTACATACTGACAGAAATAGCCACATTTATGTCATGGATATGTATACGACAGTTCTGGATTCGTTAAAATTTGCGATAAATGTATGGCCCATTTACACACATGTATTTGTTTCCTTTGTCGTACATAATCAAGACGCTTCGCCTTGTTTCTCTGGTTCGCCTTTAGTTCTCTCAATGTTTCAAGGTAACGTGCACAGCACCATAATCTATGAAAAATTCAATATCCGATTTCAAGGGTGAACCAGAGTCTAAAACTCCCCTCCAAGCATCTTGTTACCCTTAAATCACTCGTATAAATCAAAATTAAAACATTGACTTTCAATTGCATCAATTTTCAATCAGGTTTATGATTCAGCATTCCATAGAGTACTGTATCACTGTTTATGTGCTTTATTTGTTCGGCCGAGCCCGTTTCTATACCCAAGTTCTATAATTGTATCGTATGGAAAACCTTATACACGCTCATCAATTCTCTAAGGACACTGATGATGGATCCTAGATTCTCATTGATGCTTACTGTATGTATATAACTATGCTCTACAAACTATCATATATTACTGTATGTAATAATAAATTATTATCTCTATAAGAGTTATTAATCGTTCGTTATTTTTTGTTACAGGTAAATATGACATTTTTGGAAAAAAAAAGTTGTTATAATCCGTAAGTAGTAAATTATAATTTGCTTTTAGTAAGTAGTTTATAGCACTTTCCTCCGAAGGAAAGTAGCTATTCAGGTAGCACTCATGACGGACTTTTTGAAAAATCTCTTTAAATCTTTATCGATCCTACCTAGTAGACACCGAAAATAACCCCCGTTAAAATTTAATTATATATATATTTATATATATATATATATATATATATATATATACATATATATATATATATATATATATATATATATATATATATATATATATATATATGCATATAGTTTTGTTTTTTTCCTCACGATGCTTGGTATATAGCGTTCAATTAGCAAAACATTGAACGAGTTCGTTAACCACGTAAATCGGTCCACCTGAAGGGGGGGGGGTTACCCCGGACCCAAAACACTAATTTGACCATGCCAGCTGTAGTTTTTCTTACATTTCAACGAAACATGGTATTCCTAGTGGTAATCTGCAGAGGGAAATGGGTTGTAATAATAAACTAAATTGGTTCATTATAAGGGGGGTTTGCTCCGGACCCACATTACCAATTCGCCACTACCAGCCATAATTTTTGTTACATTTCGACAAAACTCGGTATTCGTAGTGGTAATATAGAGAGAAAAATGTCTTGTAAAAATAAACTAAATCGGTTCATTAGGAGGGGGGGGGGGTTACTCCGGGCCCAAATTACTATTATACTAATATCGGTCGTAATTTTTGCTGTATTGCAACGAAATGCGGTAGAAGACGTGGTTACCTCATGAGAAAGAAATGTAGTAAAAATCGGTCTATCAGAAATGGGGGTCTACTTTGTACTATCAATAGTATTAGTCCGCCAGACGTAGGTTCGGAAAAGCTGCCGCAAGGGGCGCTTTCTACAACTGGGGGGACTGTATCCTTTTCCTGCGTCAGATCAAAATACGAAAATATGGTGTTATGCAGCTCTTTCCGATTTGTCAATGATTTTCATATTTCATCCCTAAATGTTTTTTTTTTTTGTTTATGAACCCTAGTAATGACTGCGGAAAATATAACGCTACAATAAATGCATAAAGTAAGCCTAAAATAAAGCCATCTTCGAAATAGCGATCTACTTCTCGCAAAACGCGTGAATTGGTCATGAAGCCGAGCACTTTAAGTGCTATTGTGGGAATTTAATGTTGACTTACTTTCTGTAGCTATTTTTTCCGCATCTTTTATTCAGCGGTATATTTATGAGACGGTATTTATGTGATGGCCTTCATTCGCTGATTTACATTTATTTCTCTTGAATTTCGATTTATTACCCCCCCCCCCTCTCGAATATTGCCCTCTCGCTACCCCCTTCCATTTGTCTCGCCGGCTCTTATTACCCCTTTCTTATTTATATCTCTCTTCTTGTACTTATTCGTGTTCTTTGTTCCATCCCATTGCATGGGATACGGTAGAACAGACTCTCTTTTTAGAATTTCTAGCGTTATATTATAATTTATGATAGTAATTATTTGGTCGTAGGGCTTTTGCATCATTTTTCAACCATCATTGTCCTAACTGGTTGTAATATGTATATTAAACGATTTTACCAAAGCCGTAGCGCCCTGAAAACGTTCGATACTCCCGTTCGATCTCCGAAGTTAAGTAAATTCGGCCAGTGTACATGTATGGATGGATGGATTGGGTGTTTAAGGGCAGGAAACATCTAGGTCTTCACCGCCCTGAAGTGTAATGTTAGAGAGTCGTGTATATGTCGTGAAAAGGTTTGTAATTTTGTGTTTAGGACAGTGCATGACAATGAACTGTTATTTTGATAACTTGTATTCAATTTTCTTTTTTAACTAATATCATTGCTTACTACTTACTTACTAGGTAATGGAACTATTTGTACTAAAAGTAATACAAATATACACTATAGCACTATCAGTACAAATAAAAGACTACATAACAAATAATAGACTACAAACCATATTAATATTTACTTATTTATTTTTCACCCTCTTGTATAGTTTTTTATTTATTTATTTTTTATATTTTCTTATTTATTTATTTTTATTTTTTATTTATTTATTTTTTTTCCTTTATGTATAATTTTATTTGTTATCTTTTTTAATACATGTATATATATATATATATATATATATATATATATATATATATATATATATATTTCCTCTTTTTTATATATCAATTTTTTTTTTTTTACTAATACACTAACTAACTAATACTTTACATGTATGGATGAAAAGGCACGTGCTGTTAGCAAACTGCGGTTAGTCAGGCCCTAAGAATCCAATAGTTGAAAATTAAAAAAAATAATATCACAAAGTCCGTCCAATATGAAAAAATACTTACATTAAGCTGCACAGGACATGGGCTGTATTCACAAGGTATGGGATGTTGTGGGCCAACATTTAGTGCATAAATACTTTCGCATGCCCTGTAGATGGTTCAAAATAAAATAACATCGAATTTTAAGTGTTCATTGTAATGTTCATAATTTTTAGCAATAGATATCAGACATGAAATAATACGATAGTGTTATTGTAATACAATTTATAAAAATAACAAAATGAAATGGCTACAACATTTTAATTAAATCGTGGAATTAGGAATGATTACAAACTACGGAAATCAAATAGCGACATGAAATCAACGAGATACTCGGTTTGCTCACTCACTTGAAGTTCCTCATTTGGAGTGAGTGTGAATAAATAGTGTAATATTTTTTTTTATTGAGTTTTTCAAAATGTCTCGTGGGCAGGTTCAAATCTTTCATAGAGCCCATCATATGGTTTACACCGTAATCTACAGGGCTGCTAAATTTTTGGGCTCTTATCCTCCTGTTTTAGGCCGCTCGTCCACTGGAACCGAAAAGCTGCGAAATGAATTCGTCCGAATTCGGACGAATACGCACGAACAATCCAAACACGAGGCTCCATCATGGACCGCATCCATTGGGCCCGTATCGTTCGTCCGAATTCGGACGAATACGCACGAACAATCCAAACACGAGGCTACATCATGGACCGCATACATTGGGCCCTTATCGTTCGTCCGCATTCGGACGAATACGCACGAACAATCCAAACACGAGGCTCCATAATGGACCGCGTCCATTGGGCCCGTATCGTTCGTCCGAATTCGTCCGAACTGGTCCGAAGTGCGAACCGATCCCATCCTGCTGGGATTTATAGTTGCGAACGATTGTGAAAAGTCATGGTTGAAAATGGACTGTGAGTACGAGCCATCAAGTCTAGTCCGAATTCGGACGAACACTGAGGCAATGGACGAGAGGCATTCGCACGAAGCCGGACGATCGGCGTTCGTCCGGCTTCGTTGCTTCGCAGTTCGCAGCTTTTCGGTTCCAGTGGACGAGCGGCCTTACTCTCACGCACAGTGACAGTTTGAATACCGCTCCTCATATCTGATTATAGCATGTTTATTTAGTAATGCTGATGATTTAAATCGACAGCCTAGCGTTATATACATCAGTATACATCAGAACCCAGACAATAATATACAGTCAGACATTTAGTGAAGCAATGGCGTTTCGTAAGCAATAAATGACTAGGGAATGGACTTTCGTACATTATTCTCATGATGAAGATTAGATAGTTAGCCGCCGAGGTGATAAGCAATCAGGGATTAGTTGGGATTCGGCCCAACTATCCCAACTAATCCCTGATTGCTTATTTTTCTCAAGGTCATCTAACCGATATCTTTGGTCTTCGTCCGTTCCCTTGGCATTCATTGGTTCTTCAGAAGCATTCCAATGAGCATGACGGACCATTTTATTACAGATATTTTCGAAAATCTGACTTTTTCTTAGCCGATACCTAACTGTAACTTCTTAACAATTACTTAATAAAATTTGACCGGGTTTCTTTTATGCAACAATGTTTCTAGGGATAAACGTTGAAGAAATTTTTAAGAAAATCTTTTATGGTCGCTACCAGAATACCAATATCGTAATGTCATTTCAGGAATCAGTCTGGAAACAGTCCACAAGGGCCTAGAGGGGCGGATACTGTAGAGGTATATGATTCCTGGCCGTAAGCCACTGATTCTTGACCATAAGGCATAACAAGAGAGCGTGGTCAGTAATAATCACCGGCCGCCTGATTTTTAGCACTTTCCTCCGAAGGAAAGTAGCTATTGAGGTTGGACTCATGACGGAATATTTGAAAAATTTCTTCAAATCTTTATCGATCCTACCTAGTAGACACCGAAAATGACACCCGTTAAAATTTATATATATATATATATATATATATATATATATATATATATATATATATATATATATATATGCATATATATATATATATGTGTCTGTTAACACGATAGCGGCCAGAGTTTTTGTTTTTTCGTCACGAAACTTGGTATATAGCATTCAATTAGCAAACGATTGAACGAGTTCGTTAACCACCAAAGTCGGTCCACCGGAAGGGGGGGTTTACCCCGAACCCAAAACACTAATTTGACTATGTCAGCCGTAATATTTGTTATATTTCAACGAAACTTGGTATTCGTAGAGGTAATATAGCGAGAGAAGTGAGATATAAAAATGAACTTAATCGGTTCATTAGAAGGGGGGGTTTACTCCGGACCCACAATACCAATTCGCCACTACCAGCCGTGATTTTTGGTTTATTTCGACGAAACTCGGTGTTCGTAGTGGTAATCCACAGGTAAATATGTGTTGTAAATATAAAATAAATCGGTTCATTAGGAGGGGGGGTTTACTCCGGACCCACAATACCAATTCGCCACTACCAGCCGTGATTTTTGGTATATTTCGACGAAACTCGGTATTCGTAGTGGTAATCTACAGGTAAATATGTGTTGTAAAAATAAACTAAATCGGTTCATTAGAAGGGGGGGTTTACTCCGGACCCAAATTCCTAATATACTCATACCGGTCGTAATTTCTGCTGTATTGTAACGAGACGCGGTATACGTCGTGGGTAACGCATGAGAAAGAAGTGTTGTCAAAATGAGCTGAATCGGTCAATCGGAAAGCGCTTTCTACCACTAGAGTGACTGTATCCTGTTCCTGCCTTAGATCAAAATACGATAATATGAGGTTTTTTGTATTTATTGCGTAGTGCAATAGGTACCATGTGTAAAATACATAACTCTGGAAGCAAATTAATAATTGATCAGTTACTCATTTCAAATTTAAAAGAGAACTATTCATGTTTTTATTTTATTTATGTAGGATATTTTAAGCAAATTGTTCTGGAAAGCAGTCTACACTACCCAAATTCTGAGGAAAGTGCTTAGTTATGCAGCTCCTGCATGACGGACTTTTCCCATTGCAGATGCCCGTCAATAAATTAAATAAATTAATTAGAGGCGTAGAGACTGTCTAAGGGTGCGTTCACACTTGATAGTTGAGTCAGTCAGAAATTGTGACTGAAAACAATTAATGTTTGGATATATATTTCTATCACGAGCATTTGCCTTTTCTAGCGGGAAATATATCTCAGATGTCGGATATTATTTATTTATTTATTGATAGATAATGCTCCGCATCTAAAGCGAAGAGCATCCAATACCTTGTAGTAAGCTGATGTAGGCGCTGGGTTAAACGATGCCACTCCAAAATATTAGCTCAGACAATTAGGCAAGTATTGAAGTATGAATAGTCAAGAAAACAAGAATTGAATAAATTACTAGAAAATAAATTAAAAAATAATTTTTAAGTTAATAAGTTGAGTTAATTTTTAAATTAGTTGAGTGATTTATTTATTTTTTTTTACTGTATCATTATTACAAAAAAAGGTGAAATGGATTCTTCTGGTTATTGTATTGTTTTATATTTTGTCGTACATGTTAGTGTTTTTTCAAATATGTCAATGTTGTATCAATATGCTGGCTGCCTTCTGAAAGTATGTCTGTCAGGTCATGAGGAATGTCCAAGTTATGCAGTAACCGACAGTCTGTTAGAATATGTTTTACTGTAAGGTCTATGTTGCAAGTCGTACATTTAGGTTTGTCAGTCTTTGTCATCAGGTACCCATAAGTTATGCGTGTATGGCCGATTCTTAGCCTCGCAAGGACTACTTCTTCTCGACGTGAGTTCCTGTACGATGATGTCCAGTCTGTAATATTGGGTTTAATAGTTCTTAGTTTATTGTCAGTCACAGTATGCCAATCAAGTCGCCATTTGTCTAGTATTATTCTCCTAGTATGTCTAGTAACGTCATGGTGAAATAGATCAAATGGTAAGTATGTCAGTTCTGTCACAAGTCTAGCATGTCTGTCAGCTGTCGTATTTCGTCCGAGGTCTTTATGTCCAGGCAGCCATGAGAGTGTTATATATTTTCCTGTAGTCTGTAAGTCGTGTATTGTATCTTTTATTTCAGTGCATATGGGGTGGGCTGTATACATATTTTGGAGACATTGCAGCGAGCCCAACGAGTCACTGAAAATGATAATATGTTTATTATGTGAATTTGGAGTATTTTTCAGTGCAAGGAGGATAGCATATAGTTCTGCCTCATATGTCGGATATAATAACTGCAATAATTGTCTATCCGACACCAGAGATATATTTCCTGCGGGATGTGTCAGATGTAAACGCACCCTAAGACCCCAAATACAACCATCGAACGATAAAAGAAGGATAAAAGTTTGAGTGTCGGCCAGAGTTTTGAACTCAGGCCCTCCAGCATATTAGCCGAGTACTCTATAGTAAACTAACATCGCCCACAAAATTGTACAATGCTATAACTAAATTTGGCAAGAGCTTATCCCTGGATGATGCTAAACCGTTGACAAGAGAACAAAGAGGACTACCGATAGAATAAACAGCTGATAAGTGGGTTGTTATCTATAAGGCGATGATCGACAATAATCTCTACAAGAAGTGGGATGAATTGAGGATGGTAAGCAGCTTATCGCTGATCTGCCGTTCCACTGTCTCGGATGCTTACTCTTCAACCATCCAATCCTCCTCTGTCTCTTCAGTCGAGCATATATCTTGATTTTTATCGGTCCTATTTATTTATTATATTCATGTTTATTTACTTTAGTTTATCGCTACTATGGCGATTCGTTTTTATTTATTTATACTTACTTTCTGCCTATGACGCTCGCCGTATCAAGATCTACCTCTGTACCAAGTTACATCAAAATCGGTCAAATGGTGTGAATTTGAAGTAATTCGTAAAGCAACCGACAGAAGCCATTGCCACAGCCTAAGACTTAGACAGAGTCTGTTGAAATAAACTGCATTACATGATTATATAATGATGTAAAGTCATACATTTAGTTATTCTAATTATCAACAACATCAAAAAAGAAATTGTTAGACATTATTCAAAATGGCCGAAGTAATTTGCGAAAAAGCCAAAAGAGGCCAGCACCTCAGCCTGCGAGTAAGATAGCTCTTATCAAAGAAAGAAATCTTCTGACCAAATTTGACAATTTTGACCTAGCCTAGGAGATTCCCCGTACAGGACCTACCTGTGTACCAAGTTTGGTCAAAATCGGTCAAACGGTGTAAATTTTTGTAAGGAACAGTCAAACAGAGAAACAGACTGACAAACAAACAGGCGGACGGGTGATTTTTTTATACATATATAGATGAGTTTCACAATTAGACCTAAAAACGTTCTAGTTTTGATGAAAAGTGGACAAAAGAACCTTGTATGTTCAAAAAGTTAAATTCAGTAGAAACTTGGAAAAAAACTAGAATTTTCTGTTATATTAGTTTTGAATATTTCAAGATCGCGAATAGAGTTGAAATGTTTTTCGTCGCAGAAACACTAGACAAAAAATTGTAACATGTGATAAAATCGTTCGATTGATAACACAGGTCCTCTATCAGAAAACTGAGATGTTTTGACTGTTTCTCAATTTTTTTTTTTTTTTTTTTTTTTTTTTTGCATAGTGAAATACAAAAGAATTCTCACGAAATCCCGTAACGCCTACTTGAGATGTATGTTTTTTAATACCCATTGCTTGTCTTTTTATCTAGCGTCAAACCTCGAATTGGGTTGTTTCTGGCAGGTTGTCAATCTTATAATTTTTTTTTTTTCGCTGTCATTTATAGTCATATCGGTCTCAGGAATGATACGAAGTGAAAAACACACGGTAGAGGAAAATATGGGTAAGATACGACAAAACAATTCCGACTCGCCGGAATTTCTTCATCTAAGCACATTTTCGCTCTTATCCCTAGTGTCATTCGGTAAGCTTAGAATAGAAATAAACCTTTTTTTTTTTTTATTTCGTGGAAATTTTCAACATCTACTCGAAAAGTATCTAGAATAAAAGCGATAAGACGTCAATGCACAGGAAACTGGCGGTAGTCTATTTACATTAAAGCGGATATTACTCAATCCGGCTCTCTTTCATTCTAAAGAAAGGCTCTACAAGTCAATACAAAATGCAAGCATTGTTCTCATTTAATTTTGTTTTATTGAAAAAAAAAATGCAATAAAAATAACGACAACCAATTAAAAACTAAGGAAATGAGAAAAGAAAAAAAAAAAAAAAAAACCAATAACTTTTCAATATTAAGCACCTATTTCTTAGACAATTATTAAGCTTTCGAATGGTTACGAATTTGCCACTGTTTCCCAACGGTTTTAAAGATATACATGAAATTATACAAAAATCAGAATACAAAAGAAGCTCATCTCTGTTAGTAAACATTTTGTTTCGAATACTTCCTTAAATCCAAATGTAGCCAAACTTTAAGTATATTAGTTTGGACGAATTTTAAATATGTAGAATATATTTCACCTGAATCCACGGATTCTAAGTACACAAACCGAAAATTAGTTGTATCCACCTTTCACGAATACGTTTACAGATATAGCCTTGAAAAAGGTTTCATTCTTTTTCCTAAGCTAGAGAAACTTTAGAACGTGTACCTGGAAGCCTAAAAACTTGAAAGCCATAAGCGCAGTGAAATTTATCGCGGGAATTTCGCCCAAAAAAAGTGTTTTGATCGGGAGATTCGGGTGGCTAACAAACCAAGGTAAGGATGCATAAATTATTTTAATATCAAATTGTCGGTTTAATTCTCTAAAAACTCAGGGTGCAAACCTTTTTTTTTTAGTTCACAAATAATAAAATTATTTTTTGTACATTTTGTTTTTTCATGTGTCCACCGCGCACATATTCTATCTGAATATAACCGACATAATTGCCGGTTATTTTTGGCTTCAGCTCATCAAAACCCAGTTAATATAAAATTCAGCCAAAAGATTCATACAACTGATCCAAAAATATTTGTTGTAGAGCAGTGTTACTTTCGACGGCCAATGAATTTCTCATTCCATTTACTATTTTATTTCTTATTTTATTTGGTAAAACTGAAGGAGAGCGTCCTCAGCACCGATTTTCTTCAAAGTTTGCACTATAACGTATTTTGATGCACTAAACACGAATCCGTTGAAAAAAAAATCCCGCTCTCAACTAGGAAAGAAGTTATTAAAAAAAAAAGTTCACTGTTATGGCGGTTATAAAAGACGGGGTAAACAGCTTACATGTAAACACGCGCATGCGCAATAGTCCATAATCACGAAGTGTAATTGAAATTCAGACTCACCTGTGGTAGCTGACTTGGTCGTAAACTGTCTCTTTTGGGCATACGTGCTATGCGTTTCCGCTCGCTCAAGAAAACATCAAACCCCCTAGTCAATCCAACTCGCAGAAATGAAAAGAATTCTATGCCCAAAAGTCGTCCTAGGCAATCTTCCCTAACCTTCATAACAGTGAACTTTTTTTTTAATAACTTCTTTCCTAGTTGAGAGCGGGTTTTTTTCCCAACGGATTCGTGTTTAGTGCATCAAAATACTTTATAGTGCATACTTTGAAGAAAATCGGTGCTGAGGACGCTCTCCTTCAGATTTACCTTTTATTTTATTTTTTATTATTTCGTCCGTCAAAATTTATTTTCTCGGCAAAACTCCTAATTAATTTTAAAATAAACCATATTTTAAACAATTGAAATGAAATTTCGAAAGATTGATATGTACGCTGTGTTTTTAGCAACCCAATACATTTGGGCAGCCCTCTTTATTTTTTTGTTTTAAATAAAGAATTTCTTCTATCATTTGAAGTTCTATAATAAAAAGAACAAGGGAGCAGGTGAAGGTACTTATAAAGAATTAGAGCAGGGTTGCTTTATTCGATTTAAAAATGAAATAATAAAGTCAGAAAATAAAATATACAAAGGATTGTCATGATAGAAACCTCTTTATGTAATTTATACCTGTTTCTTTTTCTAAAACAGCTTTCCTTCAGGGCGTTGTAAATGTATTTTCCCCGGACTACACCTGTCTATTTCTCCCCGGCTCGCTTTCTTCCAGATTTTTTCCCCACTCGGCGGTGAGTTATGCCCTCCCGCCAGGCGATTTGAGCCCAAGCCAAAACTGTTTCCATTCAGTATTTCAGGGAACTGGGTTGTGTTTATAGAGATACACCAGTCGAGGCTTATCAATTCCAGAGTCTAGCATTAGCCTAGTGATTTATGAGCGTATATTTTTGAGAAATTCTGATGTAAAGAAGGACAGACGAGTTGGAAGTGTCCAAAATTAAAGCATCTCCTTACAGGATAATATTTGGTAAATCGAATTAAAATAGATAATGGATATAACATAACTATTTAAAAAAAATTATTATATACATATCAAACTAACGAAAATCGGAGAAAACTAGGGAAAGAACATATTCAATCCATTGATGACGTAATATATTGAAAAATGGTTTTATTCTAACCTTTATATAAGGCATCAAAGGCTATTGTCAGAGATGGGCATAATTTTATTTATAAATAAAAATACGAATTTATTCGTACTTTATACATTTGTGAATACGAATATAAATAAATTCGTACTTCATATATTTGTGAATACGAATATAAATAAATTCGTATTCATAAGTGTGAATACGAATTTATTTTTATTCGCATATATTAAATATAAAAATACAAATAAAATTTTATTCGCAAATTTTTCTGCGAATAAAAATAAATTCACAGAAAAAATTGTTAATAATCACAAAAAAAATGTGAATATTTACAAAAAATCAAGCGATTACAAAAAAAAAATCACATTAAAATATACGAATAAAAATTTATTCACATTATAATTTGTGAATAAAAATTTATTCACAATAAAATTCGCAAATAAATCATGAATTTATTCGTATTAAGATGATATTACGAAAGTTATTGAAGGTGATTTTTTTTTTTTTTTTTTTTAAGGCATTTAACGTCTAGGTTATTAGCGCCTAGATTTTTTGTTTACCCCGAGACCGCCGCGCAGCCGCGGGACCACCAGCCATGCTGCAGGGACACAGTTTGTCATCTGTACCTCCATCAAAAAAAAAAAAAAAAAAAAAAAAATCACCTTCAATAACTTTTGTAATATCATCTTAATACGAGGAAATTCATAATTTATTTGCGAATTTTATTGTGAATAAATTTTTATTCACAAATTATAATGTGAATAAATTTTTATTCACAAATTATAATGTGAATAAATTTTTATTCGTATATTTTAATGTGATTTTTTATGTAATCGCTTGACTTTTTGTAAATATTCACATTTTTTGTGATTATTTACAATTTTTTCTGTGAATTTATTTTTATTCGCAGAAAAATTTGCGAATAAAATTTTATTTGTATTTTTATATTTAATATATGCGAATAAAAATAAATTCGTATTCACACTTATGAATACGAATTTATTTATATTCTTATTCACAAATATATGAAGTACGAATTTATTTATATTCGTATTCACAAATGTATAATGTACGAATAAATTCATATTTTTATTTATAAATAAAATTATGCCCATCTCTGGCTATTGTAAAGAGGTTAGTTGCAATAATTTGCGACAAGCCGTATCATCCACAATTCGAATCAGAAAAACGAGTTTTTGCACATTCTATAGTTTCACGTGGTAGGGACGATATAAGCATGTATGTATACCTAATTTTTTTGTCTCAACTTGTTTTATTATTTTAATTTTTGTCTTATCTTTATTTTAAGACCTAAGTGGGAAAAAAAATCCAGATTTTTGTTTGCTAGTTCCTTTGATAAGGTTTTCGAAATTTAATATTTTTTTCCTTCTATTTATTGATAGTGTATATCAATTTTGTCTTTAAGCGATTTCCGGAGGATTGTAGCTACTGAGGTTTCACTCATAAAAGAAATTTAGAAAAAAATCTTTAATTCTTCTTCGATCTTGCCCACAAGATACCAAACTGCATCCTGTTAAAATTTGTATCAAAATTTATATGCATCTCTCTCTCTCTCTCTCTCTCTCTCTCTCTCTCTCTCTCTCTCTCTCTCTCTCTCTCACACACACTCTTTTTTTCTAAGTCTAATGTTCAGTATTAAGTGATCCTAGTATTTTTCTAACAATTTTTCTTTCTCTGTTTATCTGATATGAACTAAGTAAGTTTTTTTTTTTTTTTTATTGTGAATTAATAATTTTTATATGTTGTTCTATATGTATATTCCAATTTTTAGCTGTTTTTGTGATTTTTTTTGTTATGCAGAGTCATCGTTTCTCGTCAGCACAATGGATGATCCTCTTTATTGTGAGGGACGAAACACGCTAAATATATACCAAAAGAACCATTAATATTGTTGACTATTCTTCCTTACCTAAGCCTTTCGACGTAATAGTCATACGTCAATATCCAAACGAGATTTCCTCTCAGACAGATTTAGACGTTCCGAGAACCAGGAACAGAGTCTGAAATTACAGACCCTGTGACTGCTTCCTGGGAATTCCCTTCTCAGCCATTTTAGCAACCCACTCATATTGAATTCCTGTATTCGGAGAACAGCCACTAGCTACTGGATAGGATTAATTGTCTTTTCCACAAATTGGACTCAGGCCAAATCAATAATAGTGTACGCCTGATATTGTCTGATCATATATGTGCTAGTTATACACTTAAATGATCAAACCATTTTATGGACATTTGGGTTACTAATCCGTTGTCACCTAATAAATAAACAAGACGAACTAACTTCAAAGAACTCCTGACGTCCTTTGCACCCGTTTCTCATATAGCGTTTTTCTAACTTTGTTAAATGTTGTGCAAAAATTCAACGATCAATTGCTACAATGTTGTTGTAGTTCTTAAGCAAGCATTGGCTAAAAAGGTCTAATCGACTTTTTCTAAGGTCAATTTGTCTAGGAAAGATAGAGCTCTTCCCGTTTCGACAGCGAGCTCATAGATAAAAATCAAGGGAGAAAAAATTGCTGAGGTCCTATTCATACTATTCCACGTACTTCCATCGGCAAAACCAGACGATGATTTCAAGCTGAATACGAATTATCCTCTTTTACTGTACAATCTATTCAACACGACGACCAAGGATAAGATGTCTCTTATTTGTGCTATAAGTGCATCGGGATTTTTGTTGTTTGTTAGTTTGTATTTGGTTTTCAGTGTTTGATTGGATTATTTTATGTGTTATCCTGTCAGATTCAAGAACATATCAGGGCATTGGATGAGTATGGACGAATCACGAATTCTGGATGTTGGGAAATCGAACTCAAAGTTCTAGGAGTGCTTCAGGATACCACAGTTTTACTCTATGGAATGCTGTTTCATAAACCTGATTGAAAATGTATGCAATTGGAATTTAATGTTTAAATAATAAAATTTACGGGTCATTTTGGTGGGTAACGAAATGCTAGGAGGGGAGTTTCAGACCCGGGATTTGCCCTTGAAATTGGACATTGAATTTTTCATAGATTATGGTGCTATTCACTTTAACTTGAAACTGCGAGAGAACTAAAGGCGAACCAGAGAAAGAAGGCGAAGCTTCGTGTTACCTATATCGTTCTGAATCAGAACAAAAAAAATAAAATAATCCATTTTTCAGATTCGCCCTTTCTCCTCCAAGGTCCTGATATGATACTGTCTTTACTACTGCAAAGGCTCCAGCTTGGTTGTTAGAGCACATTTATCCCAATCTGACTTTCTTATAGTCAATAAGACTGTTCGTTTTAAAATGCACAGGATGTCATTATCTAATCTAATCTAAGGATGGATTTGGGTGGATATACATAAAATCCTTTATTTTTGATCTTAGGAGGCATGGGGTCGTTGAAGCAGTCATCCTGTCTTCATACTACTTTATTTAAAAGACCCGACATATTTTTGCACCTCTTCAGGGGCACTTCTTGCTAGGAAGTCCTCTCGCCACAATGTACTCGCTCTGCGAAACATACCTGTAAACGTTATTTAAGTATAACATATTTGGACGACGTTAAGATATACCCCCACCCACCCACCTCCAATAAGCAGGAGAGTGGTTGTACAAGACACATGGAGGGAGGGTTGGATCCCCCTACCTCTCTCCCCCTCCCACTACCTCTCCCTCCCCCTCTACCACCACACAGCATTCCTAACATCCTCCCTCTTATATAATTAATTAGATAATTTTTCCCCAGAATTCCCCCTGAAATATTTCCCTCTCCATTCCTCTTCCCTCTTCAGTTCCTACATTTTATTAATTAAATATTTCTTCATTTAGGAATTATTTAATTACTACTCACTGAGGAAAAGATTATTTACTTTTCCTCACATGATATAAAACAAGTAATGATTTTTCCACCCACCGTATTTCGTTCAATATAACGAAATTTATTGGTATGAGAAAATTAGTATTAAAATTCCTAAGTAGCCTCCCCTCCCCTTCAGGTTCACTACTTACAGGAAAACCTCTACATTTAGTAAGAATCTATGCAAATGAAGTGGAAGTTTATTGAGGGATAGGTTGAACGATTGGCTCCTTTTTGTCAAGAAACATTAATGAAATTTTGTTACATTCAAATACCTCATGTTATACCTAGACATTTTGGGGGGGGAGCATTCAAAAACTTTTCAAGATAGTTAAATAATTTTAATACAAACTTTACAAATAATTTGAGGTGTTATACAATAAAATTTCAAATAAAAAGAAAAAAATACGAATATTTTGGGCGGATAGATATTAATCCTCAGTTTTGCCGGAACATTTTGTGGAAATATTTAATAGTCGCAATTCGTATGTGTATTTGGTCTCATTTTAATCCTTATGCCGTGTGAAGATAACACAATCAGTATCAGTTAAAAGTTAAAATGTGGTGCGGATTTTTTTTTTTTTTCTTTGTTTATAGTGTTACAACCCTAGTGGGTCATCAAACACAGATATTCGGAGTTAATTTGTTGGATCTATTTAATTTTAAAGTAGCAGGGACCAAGATAACAGACAGAGGGGCAGGCGGAATCCCCTCGGCGGCACAAGGACGCTACTCTCATATATTTCATGAGTTTCCTTTCTGTTTCTATCATCGAAGCCCTGAAAGGAGCTGTGGTCGCCCCCTGGTGCTGGTGGGCGAGCAAAGACTCCAAGGCTTGGGGCCAGATGGTGCGGAATTTTGGACGTATATCTTCTTCAGCCTGCATCCCAAAATAATAAATCAATGTAAACTTGAAAAATACTGAATGTGACATAGCTCTCAAATGAAAAACCTTTCGAAAATTTCTTTCAGTTACTTTTTACTGTCAATAAAAACGAGTTGTCCATAATTTCTTTACACAAGGTCTTTTTAAGTAAGAAAACTCCATTTTATATTTTTTGACAAATGGGAATCAATCGTTCAACCTATCCTTTAATAAACTTCCACTTCATTTGCACAGATTTAATGGTTTCTAAATTAAAAAGTTTTCTTGTAAGTAGAGGACCTGTAGTACGTTCGGGGCTGAAAAAACAATAAATCGAGAAAAACAGGAACCCATGTATTGGATGTCCTGAGAGTAATAGGCTTTGTGTTATAAATTAATATTTTCTTAAAGCAAATTGTGTCTATTTTATGATGGCATAGTTAGAATTTAATGATCTTAAACAGTATTTGAGCAGGCCTTTCTTATTGAATAAAAAAATATGTTTACGGTAAAAAATCAGAAAATTGGACAAACTCTTTTTCTCTTCGGAATCGGACCATACTTCAAATGAACTTTTTTGTTGGAAATTATGTTTAGAATCAGCTCCTAGAGTTTAGCTTCTTACTCCCAAATCACCCTGTATACTTTTTCTATTTCATCGAATTCAGGAACACCACGTTTCTGTAAATAACAACACTTTCAGTGGCCTTAAAGTGTCAAATATACATACCTCGTTGGATGTTTGTCGCCCTAAAAAATCTGAGCCTTCCAAATAAACTAACCCCTCTTAAAAAAAAAAAAATCCGTACGTGATGAAATGGATTAACATCCCTCAAACACAGCCGTGGGGTTGGGAGGCATCAGGTGGAATAGGGAGGGTCGGACCCCCAAACTCTGATCATGAACATTGATCGAGTAGAGACTCCTCAACATATACTCATCAGATTATCAGGAAGGGTTGGGGAAACATGCCCTGACAAGGAAGGGCCAGGGAAACAGAAGGAATTAAACGATTATTCTGCTTGTCGAGAAATACTTTCAGGGATTTAAAAGGAATACATTATACTGACCAGAAAACCTATGGTCGAACATTATGTAGTTCAGGAGTATTGTTACATAACTCGTGAATGTACTATTTATAATAATCTCTTGATTGTGGATTACGAAAAGATGGCTTCTGATTACACAGGTACACAAAATAAAAAAGTGGTATTTTCCAAAGACGCCGTACATATATAATTATTTAGTTCGACAAGCAGAATCCGATTCCGGCGTCCTTTTCTCTCCAGCACGTCGGGCTTACGAGCATTTGAACGTCAAATTTCCTCTGAAGTCGTTACAGAAGAAATAACTAGAGCTTCCATGGTTTTGAGTCGCTGGATTCGAATCCGAGGTCTGTTTCACCCCATCGGCACAACATTAAGGTCATTTCAAGAACAAATATGTCTATTTTGCAAAAAATGAATCTGCAGTCAAAAATTCATTTTTGCAAATAGACATATATTCGGCAAAGTATGAAATCAGTCAATGTATGGAATTTCTAGGCATTATATAGAACGCCTAAATCCAGCCGTTAATTTACTAAATAATGCGTATTTCATACTTTCCCTAGGCATTTTATAGAATGCCAACTTCACTTTAGGCAAAGTATGAAAGACAGGATTTGTAGCTTTTAGGAGTGACTGGTTAGTAGTGTGGCTGAGGTGGGCAAGGTTTCGTGAAGTGTTTATGCAAGACTAAATGTCAGAGTAAAAATTTTAATGGTGTAAATGAGTAACAAAAGTGTCAAAATTCTCAGCCCTGTTGCAACAACGAGTCATCAAATAAAAATATTTTCAATATCAAATAGGGAAAATAGGGAAAAACATTTTATTTTTTGGGGGGATCCATGCCCCCAAAAACGGAACGCTGACATGAAATTTTATACTCATGTCACAAAATCAATATAACTTGGAATGATGAAAGTGTTACAAATAACAATTGAGTGATTTCCCTCTAAAGGGAAATAATTTTGATCATGAAGAAATTCATATCTTACTATAAGATTGAACCTTTATTCCTTAAAGCAATTAGTTTACATTACCCATATTTATCAGCACTACTCAATAATGTTTAAAATCCATTTTCCGCCATACAATCCAATAAAAATTCATTTTTTAGGACACGTGACCGTTGACGTTACATCTGTTAATCTTCGGTGTCGTAAGAAACTCAATGATTTTGTGGAAAATGGAGTTAAAGTCAAATATATGTGGTAATAACAAAAACTAGATTTTTATAAATCCTCTGGTTTATTTCCGATGATACATAATATGTGCACCATCCGGTTTATAATTAAAATAATTCGAGAATCCGCCCTTAATTTTTCAAAAGTGACATTACTCAAGACAACACAATCTAGTTGGCAGCAAATGTCAAGAATATCACATGGATCTCTTTACCACCGACAAAATTACGGTGTTTACAATTTATTCCAGTATCTAAAACTTTTATTTTTCAAAAATTTCACTTATAGAACTTGACTTCTGGGGCCCTCATATACAAATGGAAAAAAATATTATATTAATATTTTCGAGAAATATTGGACGTTTCGTACATTTTTCAAATCACCCGGAAGCATTTGTGAGCTCATGATATGTAGAAGGCTCTTTCGAAAGCTTAATAAATTTCTAAAATCTAATATATTAAATTGTATATTTGGATAGGACTATTTTATCATTTTACTATTCAGAAATTGTTGTACGGCATTTCGGGTGAGGTGTTTTTTTTTTCACTCCATGCTTTCCAAATCACGCCAGATAAAGCAGTAAATAGGATCTCTCTTTTCTGCGAGTTTTACCTCTGGATGTTTTATAAAGGCTGATTCGTTGGAATAAACCAAAATTGAATACCATATAAATGAATAGAATTTAGTTCTGGACAGGGTGATTTAATTAATTAATTCTACTACACGGTGTTATGGGAATGTTGTAAGCTGTACTCGGTGTGTTTTTTTATTCCACTCTCCCTATAAAACGCCACTATCATTACTTAATTCTCATCCATCAGGAATAACTTTTTATTTAACCTCGCGTCCAAGGTAATTTTATAGAAAGCGATATTCAAGCTGCAAAAATAAGTGGCCATGATTGAGCGGAGTTTTTAGGTCGGCGGCCGTGTATCAATCTAATTTGCATATTTAATCAAGAAGATGGAAGGGCGTTGGATGGATTGGATGGAGAAGCGATTAATGGGAAGTGATGGCTGTCTGTGGGTCCAATTCCCTTTGTAATTTCTGGATGAGGGTCTAGGCAAACTCTAGCCTGTGGTGGTCCCGCGTTCATGGGCGCACTCCTGTACACTGTTACATCCAACATTACAAGAATTATTTGTTATTTAGTACCATTGTTATGTACTTATGTCTAAATATGTTGCTATGTTTTTCGGTTTTTTGCTGTACATTCATATTTCGTCCTTTCTTGTACATAATCCTTAAATAGATGTGGGTTGTTTGTACATAATCCTTTAATATATACCCACAATAATAAACAGACAAAAAAGAAGAACACTTAACAATATTAAAATAACACAAGTCTTACAGGAGATTTACCGACCAAAATGTAGGTCCATAAGCAGTGTTGGGCAAAACTAACGTTAGTTATCTCAAACTAAAACTAAACTAACATTGTATTTTTAGTTTTAGTTTTAGTTTACTTTTAGATTTGTATAATTATTAATCATGTGGACTCCGTTTTTAGTAAGGTAATTAGCTTAGTTTAGTAAAAGAGACCTAAACTTGTGATTTTAGTTTAGTTTTAGTTTTTAGTTTACCAATTTAGTTTATCAGAAAACATATGTTTCAAATTACGAGAAAAAGCCACAGTTTCTTATTCTTAAACAAGTTCTGTTAGTTTTAATAATTTATTTAAATATCGAAATAACATATGATTTATATTAATTCATTTTGTTTTAGTAAAACTCAACTAAACTAAAGCTTTAATTTAGTTTTTAGTCAATTCCCAAAGATTTAGTTTTAGTTTTAGTTTAGTTAAAATCCATTAATTAGTATAATTTTAGTTTTAGTTTTGTTTTAGGTTGCAATTTTTAGTTTAGTTTTAGTTTATTCCAAAAAGTGAATTTAGTTTTAGTTTTTAGTTTTGCCCAACATTGTTCATAAGGTTAAATCTAATTATTATTATTAAGACATGAAGATCCAGGGGGGAAAAGAGACTTCAAGTGTTCTGTTGCTTTAAGCAGACATATTTAGAATTGTTTTGTTGTTTCTTGTCTAATTTCCAAATATTTGGATTGCTCGAAAAAATATATCTATCTATTCAAAAGGGTAAGATAATTGTACGTTCTAAAACTTATTTATCAAAGAATACGTTCTGACGCCGTTATTGTAGATAATAGAGACTATTTTAAAGAAGCTGGAATTTTATCAAGCCAGCTTTCAATTAAAATCTGAAGTGAAATTTTAAGCATGCGCCCCTATGAACTTGGGAGCGGTGAACTACATCTGCCGATCCCTGTAGGTGACACTGATGTAGGGACATCCCTTCGACATCTCTCGACATGTTTCTGCGGAGGGGGGGCCGTTTTAATAATATCACAATTCATCATTCGGTCCGGTGTGTGAGTGAGTGAGAGTGATGCCTGTCACTCGAGTGAGTGTATTCATCACTCATCGATCTTCGGTATTGGTCCCGCTGGTCGGTGGCCTTTATACCACCGTGGTAGGGACAATGGCCTGGATCTGGCTTTGCTTCAATGCTTCGTTGCTTATTGCTACACATCATCATTTCACAATTTCGTAATCGCTTTTGAAAACTTCCTCGGATCCCGTGCAGTCTGACTGAAACTTCATTGCACAAATAACCAGTCAATCGCCGCAATACGACTTATGAGCTTTTAACTAACTTTAAATACAATGGACGGGGAAGAAAATAATTTATTCACATAGAAGATGTTTCATAGAAGTATATATATATATATATATATATATATATATATATATATATATATATATATTTACGTATAAACTGAGGCTCACGGGAATAACCACATCTTTTTGAGCGTCAACCTTTAAGGTCATTAACGCCATTTTTTTATGTGGTCATTTTCATTATAATTATTTAAGTAATTTTGTTTATTTATTTATTTATTTAAGAGTTCGCGAAAGTGTCGATTCACTCTTTTCCAAATGTTGAAGGAAAGAAACCGCTGGCAAATAACTATGGTAATAAAAAGTTTAGGTATCGAATTATTTTAAAATAGGGAGCAAGTAAGATCCACGTGTATAATATATATATGTACATGTATATATGTATATATATATATATATATATATATATATATATATATATATATACCAATAAAAATAAAAAGTAATTTTGTAATAGGTATTAATCTGTGTACGCTCTAATTAAATTTTTATTAATAATTGTTTTATTTGCCCACATTTAGTTCAGACGACAAAAGAGAAATGCTCTATTGCTTGTCAAAAAAAAAAAATAAATAATATAAAAATTTTAAATAAATAAAATAAACAAATGAGCACTTCAGTTCTGTATGTTTTATCTAGATTTTCTCTACCTCCTTGGCAGCCCTTCAAAAGTCAAAAAACCGCTCAAGGAATGGGTGAGGCTTGTATGGCCGATGGAGACTACTTCTTTTTTGCTTGTATCATTTGTGGATGTCTTCCATGGCTTAACACGTCCTTTTATCTCTCGGAGCTTCTTATTTCTCATTTCAGTTCGCCATAACCATAATTTAGGAACTTTATAGACTTTATACACATCTTTTGTAGTGTCGATGGGGGGGGGTGGTAACTGCCAGGCACAGCCTTCCTTATTCCACAGTGTACACATCTCCACACGAAGCATTACAACAAGCATTATAGACATAACATAATTTTTAATAAACAATGGATCCCTCACATAAATACACCATATGAGGTGCAATATTCTGAGATACTTTATATCCAGTCGACGTATTAGCATTACTCGATCGATGAACGGGAAAATTTCTTCTTCTGTAAATCCGACGTCTGCGGGAAAACATTGATGCAATGGGAACTCAGTATTAAAGGCGTCAGTAATAAGGGTGCCCATACACTGTGAGGAAATCTCAAGATTTGGCCTGCGCAGTCCAGAGTTGAACTGCACAGTCCATCGAAGTAAAATGATAAATCAAATAGGATAACTGTACAGTACAATGAGGCAGAGACTGTGCAGGCCTGACGTGTGTGGACAAGAGGATATTTGCTTCATAATTAGTAGGTTTACTGCTAGTAGACTGTGCAGTCCCTGCGTCGAGGTTTATTAACTTATCGTGTGTTTGCTAGACCCTTGAGGCCAAACTGTGCAGTCCCTGCCTTAAGATTTGAACTGAACATGTAACCTAATTCAACCTTAACTCATCCAAAATACCTTCCTTAGACTCAATTCTTGGATGTGCTCGTATCAGACATTTTCTCACTATATTTTCGTTTTTTTATAATACTCGTAACATGATAATATGTCAAAATTAAATTAAATAAGGAAGCAGTAATAAGAAATTCAATTTTCCCCAAACTGAAACCAGGAAAGAACCTACAGGTTAGATGTTTTGGATTCTTGGAAAATTATACTCATGAATTTTCCTTCTCCCGAAAAATGTTTCCACGAATCTACCGACTTTAGTATTTAGATAAAGAATCGAACTTTAGAATTTTGTGGAAATAATTTTCTATAAAACAAAAAATGAATTAAAAAAAAGTTTTACTTATCTACATTGAATTAATTAGTTATTTTATTCTGACTCAGGGAAAATGAATTTTTCTTTTTTAACAGTATTATTTTCCCTGTTATCTGTTGTTGATTTTCCGGCTGATGTGTTTTTTTACAACATACATACACACATATTTTATTCAAGTAAAGATGGAATGGTTGGGATTCGGCTAAATAAACCTCAATATGATTTTGTTTTAAAAAATCTATATTTCGGACGTTTCGGCTACTCATTGGTAGCCTTCGTCAGCTAAAATGACAAAAAAAGAAATTAATACAAAAACAAAAAAAATTATGATTGTGATAGGTAACAGAGCTATGGATACAATTAACTTATAAAAGAACATATCGTCTTAAATTCTTAGAATGAAAAAGTGAATAGGTACAATAATTGATTTTAATAGTAATTAGTAACATTAATTAATTTTACAAAGAAATAAGATACTACATACCAATAGAAATGCCGAGCGGCAGAGGAAGACCAAGGTTGGCAATTAAGTAACCATTGTAGAGTGTCTAAGGAGAAAAAGAAATCTACTGGGGTATAAGTAAGTGGAAACAGGAGTCGGTGGGGGAAATGTCGGTAAGGATCAAAAAGCATGTTTATGACATGTCGGTAAGGATCAAAAAGCATGTTTATGACATATTTATGACAGGAAAGGAGAAAAATGTGTTAATGGAAGGATACCCAAGGGGCATGGTAAAAATCTAGGTGGGAGGTCGGAAGAGTTTTTGGAAAATATTAGCGTACATAGGAGAAATGCCTTGTTTGTCAGTTTTGTAGTTTATATTGTTTTTGTTTAAGTTTATGTGTACACATTCCGAGATCTGTAGTCTTTTTTTTGTTTCGTTGTGTAGCAAGAATTTTCGTGTCGTCGAAGTTAAAAGTGTGTTTTTGTGTAATGGCGTGTTTTGCAAGTGCAGATTTATCTATTTCTTTATTAGTGATGGTTCGTTTATGTTGTGTAAGACGTGAGTACACCATTACAGGAAGGGGTTTGACAAGGGACTTGGTAAACACAACGGGTGGTTTGTTCAAACGTCCGAAATATAGATTTTTTAAAACAAAATCATATTGAGGTTTATTTAGCCGAATCCCAACCATTCCATCTTTACTTATCACCTCGACGGCTAACTATCTAATCATCATGATATTTTATTCAAGGTTGGAATTCCAGACCGTCTCTGGGCCAACCCACACTTAAGTTGCACTTGTAATGGCCCTTCTGTCAACCTTCTTTATCTTTATTATTGTTACTTACGTAACAAAAATTTGGAATATAATTTATTATTTCGACCACCGTTTGACATTTTATATGAAGAGAATCAGGAAAGAATGAAGAGGGTTTTTTAGTAAATGTGTGAAGAGTTTGGAGAAAAATATCTTTTTTCTCTTTATCCGAATCAATAGATAAAGAGAAAGAAGATATTTTTGAAAAATCATTGCATGAAACTTAAAGTGAACAGTCGGATGAAGAATCACTATATGATGAGGAGCTAGAAATAATAACATTTCCTAATCTACTAAAAGATGACTTAGGCATCATTGACAAGACGTACGTTACTAGAGCCCGGAAATTAGGCATTTATTTTTGGTTAAAATAGGCAGGCCAAAAGGCACTTGAAATACTCAAAATAGGCAGTACTGTAATTAAAATAGGCATTTATTAGGAGTGAAGGCAAAGAGGAATCTTACTCATTATTAATAAAAATATGTATTTTAAATACTCATTCATTTCTTTATTATCAATTTATCACAGAATTAGTTTACTTACTCTTAATTTCCCTTCTTACAAGCAACAACAAGCGTCCGGGGGCCTTGCATCGGCCTCTAGACCAGAATGGTCCCAGCCATGGTGGGATGTGGTGGGTACTAAGGAAGCCATGCTATGTAAACCCAGCTCATCCCACGATCTGTAAGAGTCTCACCATAGACTCCAAGAGAGAGCTAGTGTTGGGTCCTCGGGCTGTCCTCTGCTCCTCTACTTCGGATCGTTCTTCTCACCTCACCATAGACTCCAAGAGAGAGCTAGTGCTGGGTCCTCGGGCTGTCCTCTGCTCCTCTACTTCGGATCGTTCTTCTCACCTCACCTTTATTAATTTTATTTATTTTTTTCTCCCTAAACAACAAATAAAATATAGTATATTCAATTGACTCCTCAATGAATACCCTTTAAAATGCATAATTTTTTTTTTTTTTTATAATCTAGTTCTGTAAATGTGAAACAGCAATATCTGCTATCTTTCTCCCTATCCGTGGCCTGGGTTCCGCCGGGCTCGGTCCTTCCGTGACATCGCTGTACTCTCTGGACTGTCACAGTCCCGGGCTCTTGAGATTGTGGACGCCCTCCCGGGGGAGGGGGCGAGCACAACTCCCTGTAGAGCCTTGCATGATTAAGTTTCCTCAGCTAAAAATTTTTTACAAGGAGAGCAGTGCAGCGGTGTCGCGGTGGTACTGGGCTGGGACGGTGCCCTTTCCGCCGTGTGGGCTGGAGGCTTATAGATTTTTTTTCAATTATTCATTTTCTATATAATAAAATTAAAAAATGTATTTAAGATTTATTTAAGAGATTCCTTCCTTTCGTTGGGTGCCCATGACCTCCCGCGGTTGAATACACCCTTCAGAACGATAAAAAAAAAAAAAAACAACAACAAGATGCTTTTTCAGCATTAAGTATCAAATGTTATAGACCTTCTCAGAAGAAATGTTTTTCATCATTGAAAAACTTCCTCTGCATTATCTTATCAAGATAGGCAACGGAAGCCAAAACAGACAAAAAAAAAAAAAAAAAAAAAAAGGCAAAATAAAAATTGTCTCTACACTACCAAGTGCATGAACACATATTTATTTCTATCTGATGCTTCATTATATCCATTCAGATAAAAAATGCACTTTGCCTAACTTCCGGGCTCCATACGTTACATAACCTATAGTTCAGCGTGGCCTCTAACTCGTTCTTTAGAATTCGTTAGATTTCTACAACACTTCTTTCTCATGAGTCACCCACGACGTATACCGCGTTTCGTTACAATACAGCAGAAATTACGACCGGTATGAGTATATTAAAAATTTGGGTCAGGAGTAAACCCCCCCTTCTAATGATCCGATTTAGTTTATTTTTACATCACATATTTACCTGTAGATTACCACTACGAATACCGAGTTTCGTCGAAATATACCAAAAATCACTGCTGGTAGTGGCGAATTGGTATTGTGGGTCAGGAGTAAACCCCCCCTTCTAATGAACCGATTTAGTTCATTTTTATATCTCACTTTTCTCTCTATATTACCACTACGAATACCAAGTTTCGTTGAAATATAACAAATATTACGGCTGACATAGTCAAATTAGTGTTTTGGGTTCGGGGTAAACCCCCCCCTTCCGGTGGACCGACTTTGGTGGTTAACGAACTCGTTCAATCGTTTGCTAATTGAATGCTATATACCAAGTTTCGTGACGAAAAAACAAAAACTCTGGCCGCTATCGTGTTAACAGACACATATATATATGTATATATATATATATATATATATATATATATATATATATATAAATTTTAACGGGGGTCATTTTCGGTGTCTACTAGGTAGGATCGATAAAGATTTGAAGAAATTTTTCAAAAATTCCGTCATGAGTCCAACCTCAATAGCTACTTTCCTTCGAGGAAAGTGCTAAAACGGAGCACAGACGTTCTGGTAGATGTGCCGTTTGTTCAAGAGGCACGCGAAAGCAAGGTTTAGATAAGAAAACAAAGATTTTTTTTTTTTATGTTTTTGTATATCATTTATGCATAAGAAAGACATGAGACTTCGTTGTAGAGGTTTAGGGTTAGCGAAATATTTTACAGATTAAATTTGTATGCTTTGCAAAAATATATTTTAAATTAAGTGCTTCTTTTGTCTTCATCTATCCCTTAATAATCAATTTTAACTTGATTAAGAACTTTTCATTATTCAACAAAGTCATATTTTTGATACCTCTATAAAAAGAAAAATTACAAATGAAGAAAAACTATTTAAATTTTATTATAAAAAACAATACCATATTTGAGCATTTTAATTAATTATTTGGTTACATAATATAGGAAATGGGTTTAAACAATTGAAATAATTTGCTAATTATAAAAATCCCTTTTTGTGGGGGCGATTGTTTTCATTGACCTGTTGTGAGCACCCCACTTTCCTACTTACGTTAGGGTAAACCACCTCCCTACTTAAGGGTTAATGTGACTAAATTTTATTTTGTTGTCTTATTTCCAAGCAATCTTCCGAATATCTTTAGGAATATGTTTTAACTTATTTGAAATTGTTGGGTTAAAATTAACTTTTAGCCAAAACATACTTTAGCCTTTATCCGAGTAAAGTGCTAAAATTATACTCCCCTAGTAGAACTCTTCCTAGTTTTAAGGGTTAATGTGACTAAATTTTATTTTTTTTGTCTTATTTCCAAACAAACTTCCCAATATCTTTAGATGTAAGGAAAGATGGAATAGTTGAGATTCGGCTAAAAAAAACCTCAATACGATTTTTGTAAAAAAAAATCTATATTCAGGACGTTTCGGCTACTCTTTGGTAGCCTTCGTCAGCAATGAAAGTGCCGGGAGGCAGAGGAAGACCAAAGTTAACACTTCCACAATGGTTACTTAAGTGTTAAATTGGTCTTCCTCTGCTTCCCGGCACTTTCATTGCTGACGAAGGCTACCAAAGAGTAGCCGAAACGTCCTGAATATAGATTTTATTTTACAAAAATCGTAGTGGGTTTTTTTTTTTAGCCGAATCCCAACTGTTCCATCTTTGCTTATCAAGCTTATTAACTATCTAATCTTCATGGTCTTTAGTTATATGTTTTAATTTATTTGAAATTATTGGGTTAAAATTTACTTTTAACCAAAATGAAGTTTAGTCTTATTATCCGGGTAAAGTGGTAAAATTATGCTCCCCTAGTAGAACTCTTCCTAGTTTTAAGAGCTAAGGGCTAATTTGTATTTTGTAGAGGTATTTCTGAAGGGGTGGGTAGGTTCTTCCCGAAGTCCTGGTTTAATGTGTATGTTGGTAGGAATGGTGAAAGCTCTCAGGAAGTACTCATTGATCCCCTATCCGTGACGAAAACAGTGATAACTAGATTTACCTAAAGTTCTTCCTCGGGGTTCTCCCGGCAAAAACAGAGTTTGTCAAAGTGACTCCAGGGGGCGTTAGTGCTCTTTTCCTCTCCCGCACTTTCTTCCTCTCATCACTCCAAAACTCTCTACCTCCTTTAGTTATATACCTCCCATTCCTATCTTACAGTTCTAGTACACTTCCAACTCAGCTGCTGGTAATCCTATATCCACTTCGTGTATAGGACGAATTTTGCTGGAAGTAAATTACTTTGTAAAATATAGATTGATGGATAGATAGATTTCCAGCAATCCAAATATTTGGAAATTGGACAAGTCAAATATAAAAAAACAACAATACAATTTTAAATCTGTCTGCTTACACAAACATAACATTTAAAGTCTATTACACTACTTAATCTTATAAAACATTTCTTTCTAACAAATGCCTTGATATCCTAACTTATTACCTTAAGATTATAATAAATAACATAGCTTATAAAGCCTTTTTAAAATAAAAACCTGTACATATCACTAATATAAACAATAATATAAAAATTAAAAATATTACACTAGTAAATCATAAATGAAAATAAAATTATATACAAATAAGTTCTTTGGACTACATATTAAAGTGAGACGTCTCTTGAATTATGAACAAAAAAATCTCTATCGTGTAAACATTCATTTCCGAAATAATGTATTTACATTGGCATACAAATTTAGCGTATTTGTCTATTTCTTTTATTTTCTTAGCCTTTTGAATAAAAGCAGGTTGCATGCTGCTCTATCTCTGAATTCTTAGCCTGCCTTGTCTAACAGGAATCCATCTGCCCAGTATATTGAGGCTTCGTTTATAAGTTTTTGGGGCTTTTGGAATCAGTTATCGACGCTCTTACTTTTATGGAGGGGGTTGTATCAAAAGAATTGATGAATTCAAGTTGTAACTCGTTAAAAGTAGGCTCACCACAGTTTTTCCCTAAATTGGAAATAATTGTTCTTTTTTTGGCTAGCGATTGCGGCACTTTTGCCTGGCCGAATTTGGACTTCGACCAGTTCATTTGAAGCAGAATTTAATGTTCTTTACTCCTTATTTGGAAAATGTGCTTAAATTTCGCGATTTTTCACCTGCCATAAGTTTTCTCGCCGGCTTTCGAGGTGGAAAATTTGGTTTCAGCATAATCACGCCATACCTGAAAATATTAGCACAAAAATTCTTCTGGGGGAATTAATGTTAGCTCAAACCTCTTTATCTATTGGCCTACAACTTTTTAGGAAACATTGTATCCACTCATAATTCTTAACACTGCACACCTATATTATCATAAAGATATGTAATTAGTTAGCCGTCGAGGTGATAAGATAATTTGGCTAACAGAATTGTGGTGTTTGTATTTATTACTTATTAGTTTGCTCTCTGCAGTAACTCAGCAAAAAGACCGTTTATTTTAGCGTTTATGCTACCTGTTTCAATACACAATAACATTTATTTTATTAAATTTTATCATATAAGTTTTTTTTACGTAGTACATGAATGATTTCACATTACATTAAAAAAATATATTAATGAAAGAAGTAAAAATTAATTTTTTTGTTAATATAAATTACAATCTTACATTTTTAAATTTATTTGTATTCTTTTTTTTTTAATTTCAATATATACATATAAATACAATTTATATATATATATATATATATATATATATATATATATATATATATATATATATATATATATACACACGCACTCTTATACACACTACAGTAGTCCTGAAAAAAGTCATTTCCTTTGTGATACATGTTCCCATAGGCAATGTACTGTATACAAAAATGTTTTTATTTAGTACATTAATGATTTCACATTAAATTAAAAAGATAATAGATATATTTCTTAAAAAATAAAAATAAAGAAAAAATATATAAAATAAATATAAATTATTTCTTCTGATTTTAAATTTTATTCATACATTTTTTTAATTTAAACTTTTTTTGGGAGCATCAATAGTCTTTAGTGTAAGGCATGCTCTCTTACAAAAATCTCGGAATAATATTTATCAAACAGCTCTTTTTCTGTTATACGCCCATTTTTTACACTCTTGTGAATTGTTTTTCTATTCTCTAAAATGAAATCATATGTTTATACAGGGTGTCCCAGAATATGTGTCCACCCCCTTTTCCTCATAGAGTTGTTGGAATTTCGAAATGAAACTTGGTAGTTTATAGTTATGTTGCATGAGGTTTCTTTTGAAGGTAGACTTTGTAACATTCTCCAGCGCAACTAACTCTTGAGTTTCCAATGGCGGCAGGTATTTTTTATGACGAATTCTGATAGAAAATAGAAAATTTAATTTTAAGACTAATTTATTCTGAGACATCTTTTGATCCGACGCACCTTTTGCGCGAAAAACGCAAAAAACTGAAAAATATCGCCCTTTTGTAGACAAATTCCTATTTATCACGGAAACCAAGCCTTGTACGTAAAAACACGTCTATGCAAACGTTGTAGCCTATTAATTTTCCTTTCAGATGATACCAAGATCAAAGTAGTAGATTGAATATTTAACGGAATATTATGAATGAAAACATATGTTGAGTCGATTGATGATATGGGTGGAAAATCAATTGGATATTAATTGTTTAAAATTAATTTAACCTACTCCGACTAAGGTGGTAAGTGAAAGTTGTGTGTTGCACTTACCAGATTTTTTACTTATTCTTTTTGCCATATTTCTTCGGTAGACTATGAAAACCAGATTTTTCAAAGAAGACCACTGCAAATTAAGGAAATTCGAGTTAAACATTTATTCACTGGGATGACTGATATGATTGTTATGTATTAATTCTTGAGTAATAATGATAAGAAAGAAAAGGATGAAAACATATGTGAGGATTTACTTCTGCTCCTAATACTCATTGTTAATGTACTTAGTTGAAAGAGGCTGTTTGCTGTTAATGGTATTAAGATTATTTGGTATAATGTGGCATTGATAAGAAATTGGACTTAAAAATTAGTTGCCAGTATCAGTTGACCATTCAGTGATAGAACATACCTTCTTCTTCTTAAATATGCCGGCTTTCGATTTTTATGTAGACATGCTCCTAATTTTTGGGGAATGTCGGAGGAATTCCAGCGCCGCAGCACGTTTTTACTCTCAGCGATTTCCCAATAGACCACACCCTTCAAGAAAGCTCTTCCCGAGACGAGCAAAAATTAAGAACAGCAGGTTCATTAATTTGCGCAAGGAAGGGAAGGAAAATGCCAAGACCTGCGTTGACCGAAGAGAACACAATAAATGTCCTTACAGCAATGGCAGTTAAACCCCATGTCAGCTGCAGGGACATTGCTAGGGACTCAGATATGAGTAAGTCCTCAGTGGGAAGGATTGCAAAACAAAATAAAATGTTGCCATTCCATATGAACCCGCACCAAAAACTATTACCTGAGGATTGCAATAAGAGATTACGCTTCTGCCATTGGATGCAACAAGCCTTAGCAGAAAATAGGAATTTCTACAGACATATTCTATGGACTGACGAATCCACATTCTGCAGCGATGGAAGCATTAATAACATAATTGTCATTACTGGGCAGAAGAAAATCCTCACTGGTTGACGGAGGTTGATCACCAGCATAGGTTCTCGGTAAATCCTCACTGGTTGACGGAGGTTGATCATCAGCATAGGTTCTCGGTAAATGCATGGGGCGGGATTTTCGGACAATACGTAATTGGCCCTCATTTCTTTCAAGAGAGACTTACGGGAGAAGTTTTTCGGAAACTGATTACTTTTTTTTCAAACAGAGGCAATTTTTTTTTTAGTTTGTCGTTTAATGATATAATAATTTCATATGGAAAGAGAAATTTATTCTGTTCTGTTTTATAATAATTTTTATTTACTTTTTTTCATAAAGTAAACAACTACTTTTTTTTATTGTTTATGACAGCTACTTTTTTTTCTATTCATATCGATTTTCTGAATTGTTATTTTTTAAAACTTTTATGGTATATTTTTTATTCATAATATCCCGTTAAATATTCAATCTACAACTTTGATCTTGGTATCATCTGAAAGGAAAATTAATAGGCTACAACGTTTGCATAGACGTGTTTTTACGTAGAAGTCTTGGTTTCAGTGATAAATAGGAATTTGTCTGCAAAAGGGCGATATTTTTCAGTTTTTTGCGTTTTACGCGCAAACGGTGCGTCGGATCAAAATATGTCTCGGAATACATTAGTCTTAAAATTAAATTTTCTATCAGAATTCGTTATATAAAATACCTGCCGCCATTAGAAACTCAAGAGTTAAATGCGCTGGAGAAAAACTGGAGAGGAAACCTCATGCAACATAACTACCAAGTTTCATTTCGAAATTCCAACAACTCTAGGAAGAAAAGGGGGTGGACACATATGCTGGTATTGTTTGTGGTGGCAGAGCTGTAAGTTATATTTAGCAAGTGTTCATCGCTCTTTTTTTATTGTAAGAAATAAATGTGTTAGTTTATTTAACCAATATATTATTATTAATCAAATATTCATTATTAATAAATATAAAAGGAACAGGCTATGTTGCGCGCGAACTAAAAAATATTAAAAGTTTATTTTTTATTTTTATTTTTTTATTTTTTTTTTTTTTTATTTTCCTTATATAGTGTGTTCTTTTATGGAACGTAGTACCATCATTACTTGGAAATATCGTCAATAAAATCCGAAACTCAATGGGGCTTTAAAAGAATTGTTTGTAATCTACTGTAGGTCAATTACTTAGCGATACTAAAATGAAGACGGATGCCTAATTCTAAACCATTTTTTTTAATCTGAGTATGAAGATTTGAATTATTTTTTCTTTCCAATGGATCCAAACTACATTTCAACCCTTTTAGCAAATTAGCCTATTAAAGCATTTGTATTTAGATAATTGGATAAGTGGATTGCAATTTTGAAATGTTACCAAATGTAATTTCTACCTGTTTTAGCATTTTTCTTCTTATTCATTATAAATTTATTCCTTAATAAGATGATGTGAATAAAATAGAGCCCCGTCCATATTGGGGGAATGCTGCTATATTAAGTTTGTTAGAAGAAATGTTCCCCTTTGACTTTGATAGCTTCATATTTATTTCATAGGGGTCGCAGGAGTCCACCCCCCCCCAACTCCAGAATTCTACCTCCTTTCGTGACCCTTTCAAATATTCAAATGGTATAATTTCCTCCCAGGGCTGGCAAACTCCCCGAAAGAAGGATGAATAATCTTTCGAGAAACTACTCCAAATGTCGAAAAGTTATTTTTTTGCTTTTTGAATTTCTTTTTTTCTTCCGGAATCCAGATTGCTGCCTAAGGCTTCGGGTACGATACGAGCGATGAGCGACAGAACGACCTAGCGTTTAGCAGAAGAGGGGCTCTGGCTACGATACAGAGCGGCTGGGCGGTAATTTCCTTTAGTATCCGTCATCGTATACTCTAATATACATTTTTAATTAAAATATTAATAAAAAAATAATATTTTAAATGTTTAATCAATCAAAATTTCTTACCTTGCAAGTTTAATACATTTCCAACCTCTTCTCATAGTTTCTTGGTTATGATTGTATTTTTAAAATCACTGTGTCTGTCATTCCATATTTTGTACTTCCGATATTAAAAGCTCTCATTCACTTTTATTCAATTTACTATTTTATTAGTATTCATATTTTAAAATTATTTATAAGAAATGTAGCTAGAAGGTTATAAGCATTGGAAGGTTATAAACATTTGATGGTTATAAACTTCGTTCCACGTAATTTAATAAACAAGGGAAACAATAAACATAAGTGAGTTGTCAAAGTTGTTCTAAATTTTATTAGCTTTAATTTAAAAAAAAAATCCATTGAAACCGGTTAAGATTTAAAGACTGTAGCACGCAAAATATAATTTCTGGGGTAGTGACCAGAAAAATTTTAATGTCTGGGCTGTGCGATGAGCGACAGCCCGGAACCTTCAAGCAACAACGCCCGGTCGCTCATGCCTGTTGTCGCCAGTCCTCCCTTATTCTTACTGTACTCCAGCTTAACAGTAATCTGAGCGACGTTCCTATGAAGCTTGTCGCTTATCGCTCATCGCATTTCGCTCGTATCGTATCCAAGGTCTAATGTTTTTTTCTTTAACCAATCTACAACGAAACTATTTTCACTCAGCTATCAATGAGAGTTTGACTCCCACCTTCTCTCACACGGAAGAAGACAGCAATTTCGAAAAATTCTCAAAATCAAAGTTTGTGGCAGATAAATTATGTAGGTTGGTTTATGCCGATCATGCAGGAATGTAGTGTACCCCACGCACCTTCTGATGAATATACTAAGTAATGGAGCTCCTGCGTGACGGTCTTTTATCATTATAAAACTATATGCTGGAGTACTTTGTTGGGTACTTGCAACAATTTTAAATAATATTCTGAGTCTAACTACAATTCATAAAAATCGAATCTTACACAATACTTACACGTGTATTGTGTTACACATTATTAAAGTGACCATCCAGCAGAAGAGGTAAACGGTGAAAAGACGTAGTTTTAACAGGACTCCGCATTGGCCATTCTATACTTACACATGGTCACCTAGAGACTAAACAACACCGTAAGTGTAAATAGTGCTAAAAACTGCTCACTGTAAGACACATAATTTAATATTGTCGGACAATTTCACATACGCATATTTCATCAATTTTGACTCAAGGAAGCAATTGCTTAATAGTGATATTATTTTTTTTTTTTTTTTTTTTTTAATTACTAATCTATTATGTTTTCCCAGATTTCTTTTCCTTTTGCTTTTGTTAAAATTTATTTTTCATTACTATTTTTATAAAATTATTTTTCATGTATAATTATTATGATTTATTCATTAACATACATTATTTTATTTAATCGCAAACGTTTGTAATAATAATATTCCCTAAACTTGAAACCCATGGATTCAAAAACAATTATTGGAAGAAGAATTGTTTTTACAATTTAAAGAAAAAATGAGTTCGCACATTAAAACATAAAATAACCTGAATAATTGAATCACATAATATTACATTCTAATTCCAACTAATTCCAAGAGGTGTATTTATTTTTTTAATAAGTTTTTGCTACTATGGCGAAAAACCTATTAAATAATTAACTACATCATTAGTTTAAAAATCCAAAACGTGTTTATATTTACAATTTACAGTTAACTAAAATGACTAAGTAATCAGTTTAACACGGTATGATTAAAATACAACGTTAATATTTATTTGTCTTTAGTGATATAAATAACAAATTCTCTCTCGGTTATGGAATATATTTCTATTTCATCAATATTTGAGTAATATATTTCATTGATTGGTAATATTTTCAGTAATATCTGAAAAATAAATTTGAAATAGAATACAAATGATATAATTTAGATATTTGACTTCGAAATGACAGCACTGCATATGAACCAGCAGGGTAGAGGTAGTATAATAAAAAAAAAAATGATATAATTTATATTTATATGTGGCAGAAGGTAAATTCGAACAAAAACGCTCACTTAAGAAAGAGAGTTAATAAAATAAAATAAAAAAGAAATAGAATTGCTAAATAAAATATTTTTTTAATTTAATAAGCAAGACAACTTAAAATGGATTAATTTATTAAATGACGACTTTTTTGTAAAATCGAAATTTACCCTAAAACTATGGATTTTAAACAGCTGATACCTAGTAGACATGATTGATCTTATCAGTCCAGACGTGGCCCTACCTGCGCAAGATTCTCGGAGGTTTAGGCTGTAATTGTATATTACTTTAAGAGATCCTGAAAAGGCGTCATATAAACGCGAAACATGTAGAGCATAATAAAGGAGTATTGTAGAAAGTGAGTGGTTTTGTTCGAATTTGACCTTCTTATAATAATTATATAATTTATGCTTATTTTATAAGCAAAAATTATGCTTTATTTTTTGTTTATGTTTAGAAACCATAAAATTTTCTTAAGGAATATCATAAACAACAATTCCTGTTCTATTGGCTATACGGTGTAAGGAGTAGGTTTTTGGAACGGAATGTCACCATAAAAATGCACCTGTTCTCCTTTAGGCTTCTTCGCTGGGGCATCATCTTCCTCGTCTCCCGGCTTCTTTCTCCAGCGGTGCTTCTTCCATGGCCGTTATATTTCACCCAACTCCTAATGGGCTTCATCAGACGTCGTGTTCTCTGAGCTATTTAGCTCCTGCACACCTCAAGACAACACGACGTCTTATGAAGCCCATTAGGAGTTGGGCGAAATATAACGGCCATAGAACAAGCACCGCTGGAGTAAGAAGCCGGGAGACGAGGAAGAAAAATGCACCTGTAGAATTGTAAGTAATAATGAAAATTTACCATAATCTTTCTTGAATGTTGATGTATAAAGGAGTATCTAATTAGAGTGAGTTGATTAGCCCCTACCCAGAGCTTTGGCCCTCCAAAATCCCTCAGAGAAGACTCGACTCTGTTTCTGCTTGATAATAAGAGCATATTCGAGGCAACAAGTGGACAGGGTAAAGAGACAGCGGAGTGAGGGTGCTTTGCAATCCAAGTACTCTTTCCACCACTCACTTCTCCATCCAATTCAAGCTTATTCTCCAGCTTCACACTCCAGTTAATTTAGGGCTGCCTTTTTATTTCAGGCATCACTCCATTCGTCCACATATTTTAAATATACTGATTTTACCGCAAACTTTTGCTGTTGGATAAATTTTCCAACAGGGTTTTCTTTCCAAACCACAAAAAAAAAAAACAAAAAAAAACGGCAAAAATTATAAATTGTTCAACGATTTTAATAATACTATTTTGTAATGTCTGAATTATTTATTAAACCCACTGTAATAATAGTCTTGATTCCTCCATGTAGTTTTTATTTTAAATCCTTTAATATGTGCATGTAATTTATATTTATTTTATTCGGTAAACCTGTTGTTTTATGTAAAAATTTTATAGTTTTGGTTGGTAGACTTAGTCCTTTGCCTTTTTTGCAATAATTAACAATTTTTTTTTTAATTTTTAAGTTGTCTTCTGTGATAATTTTGATTTTGACACTGATAAGGTGAAGTGATAACGTACCACTTTCTCCAAGTATGATTACATTTTGATGATCTTAGGGAAGTTCAATATTTCTTCCTAGTTTCTCTACCATCTTCCATGAACGGATAAGTTTGTTCGTGTAGGTTTGGAGCTCTAACGCTTTCAGATTAATTTTTCAGTTGTCTTCTGTGATAATTTTTGTTACCTCTTGTTTTATATATTGTTTACTTTTAGTTGAGTCTTAGTATTTTTTTAAACGTTTTATATTTTTTGTGGCAATAGCTCTTTGTAAATGAACGTGTAAGAAAGGGGAGTGCTAGTTCGTGTTTAGGAAAAAAGAAGAAAAAAAAACAGACATAAAAAATTATAAATTAAAAAAAAAAATGGAAATCCTGACATAAATACTGATTAAGAAAAGCACTCCCGTAACTCAATGGCTTGCAAAGTATAATCGTGCGGCGTGTTCGCATGGTAGGGTGCTGACGACCATGATGTTTTCGCCCAAAATATATCAAACAAAGTGGAGTAAAGGTTATTAACTCGACTCATGTTTAGCAGTACTTGAGTTTTGAAGTAAAGCAGATTCTTCTATTGACGTCATTCGTGGATCGGAATAAGCTTCCCATGCCGTCCTTAAGCCCACCCTGTCTATAATTGTTTTTTTCCTTTTTTAAGGCGCTTAACCCCCCCTTTAACGCCCAGCCTTTAATGGATGGCAAAGAAAAAAAATCATGGAATAAACTATTTCTTTAGTATCTCGTGTATGCCGTATTATTATGAATCAGACCTCCTCTGTACACTCGTAGTGACATCTTCGCTACAAATGCAATGTATCGAATGTGAAAATCACCACTTTCCAGAGAGAAAAAACCTTTATTCATTACTATGCTTTTGGACAGTCAAATACCGAGTCTTTCAGTCTTTCACCGAGTGAACATAGATTCAAGAGTTTGCCGTCCATCAGTCCAAAAGCAATCAGTAAAGATTGACAATGAAAAATGCATCTTTCACATTCGATACTTTGCATTTGTATCGACGAATTAGTTCTTGAATGATTAACTTTAAAAAAAATTAATTAAGGTAAATAAAAAGTTAAAAAAAAAATCAATTACATTACTTGGCTGATAAGTTAACCTAGTCTCTCTGCTCTCCATGCTGGTGCCTTACCCAAATAGAACAAGGCTACATACCACAGTAGGCAATAATACTTTGGAATACATAGTTAAGCCATCTGGTAGGACCACAAACGACTGATTTTAAATCCGAGCCTGCGAGCTAATTTTCCCTAAATCAATAAGTAAAAAAAACAATAAAAACGGTAAGCCGGTTGACTAAAATTGAAAAGCGAGGAACAAACTTTTAACGTGCACTTTGATTCAAGTAAAAAGTGGAAGTAATTGACTTATCGAGCTTGTGATAATTCGATGTCTTATTTTATCAACTTATTGACCTTTTCAATAAAATCTTTTGATGAACGGAAAACACAGGTCCATGGTAGCTGAAATAGCTTACAAAATTCTCCAAATTAATCTTTTCGATATTGCTCCTCAAAATCAAATTCCATGGAGCATGCACCATGAGTTGTCGATAGAGTCTTCAGCTGTCCTGAGATTTCCTACGTGAAATGAACAAGCTTTCTTGAGATCTAATCTTAAGTGACCAGTCAAAATGATAAAGTTGGTGTGGTATACGCTATTATCGAAAATGTTTTTAAACATTTCCCCCGCTTGGTGTTTAGGCCATCACATTTAATCCGAAGAAACCTTACTGATCATGCATCGAATTATTCTTCAGTTTTAAGATATCACCTTATCTTTTAATAGCCCATATCCTGTTCATTTTTTTATTAGCCTTATCTATTCTCAGCATGAGGTTAGGGTAGCTTTTCAAATAATTTTTTTTTTTTTAATCATCAAGTTACGAAAACTGTAACAACCCTACTGATAATTGGATTATTCTGAGATTGAAGATGGAATTCCTAGAGAAATTCGAGAAGAATTGCTTTGAAGGGAAGGAAGCTGTGTTGGAGGCTTGTTTAGCTCCAGTTATCCTCAAGCATTGTAACATCCTCTCCTCGAGTCCCGGGGATCATGAAGATATCTTCGCTGGAATTCGTTGGATCACACAAATCCCTACAGATAGACATTCCAAGTCCTTCAGCTATACCTTTCTTCCTATATCTTCAAATCTCTCTTCTATCAACCTACCCCCCTTCCTTCTCTCTCTCTCTCTCTCTCTCTCTCTCTCTCTCGCTCTCTGTATTTATATATAGATATGTATTATCCTCGTCTATCATAATTTTTCTTCTACTTTGTCTTCTTCTTTTAAATTCATCTATTCTGCCTGTTTTTACCTGCTGGCAGTTTTTTTTTTCTTTTTTTGTGCAAACAAGTCTTATTTGTAATGTGCCAATGAGAAAGTGTATATCATAGTATAACCTCCTGAAGTCTAATTACATAAATAAACAATTTTATTATATTTAATGTTAATATTGTAGGTAAATATCGTAACTAAGTCTGCACTTACATTGGACAGTATTTCTCCTGATCCGATCCGATTCGATTTCGTTTATCCACAACGGCCGACGTGAGTGCCTGCATTGGTCCCGGCTCTATCCGATTTAGTCATAGGTCGCCAGTAATGACCACGTTGTGAAGAGAAAATGAGTGATTAATTTAAGAGTAAATAAGCATAGAAACCTTCGATTAGATTGAATGTTTGAGGTGTTCATATTTTAATATCTATATATATAAAAATCACGTGTCTGTCTGTTTTTCTGTTTATTTGTTTGTTTGTCCTTTATACAAATCTACACCGTTTGACCGATTTTGACCAAACTTGGCACACAGGTAGGTCTTGATACGAGAAATCTCCTAGGCTAGGTCAAAAAATTCCTCACTTTCTTGTTACTGCACCTTTCTCTGATTTGCAATTTCATAAGCAAGGTAACCTATTAAAGATTATAAAGATTGTAAAGATTCGGACGAAAATAAGCTCTAAAAAAAATGAATTCCTTTAAAGATGATGTTTTCATGCAATAAGAAAACAAGGCAATTAATTAAGGGCAAAAAAAGAAAATAACAAAAATCCGAGTATTCTGCCTAAAATCTTCTAGAAGGTCGAAAATTTCCCTTTCTTCTGGAAATTCTAGGAAATTAGAAGTAAAAGGGAAAACTAACGACTGGAGCAGATTAAATACTAATAGAGCCGGAAAGCGGAGGAAAAACTCGGGAAATAGGAATGCTAAAGAAAAGCTGGAAGCAAGATTAAGTAATATTAAAATGAAAATAGAAAACAAACACTGGCTCGAGACAATTTCAAGCTACATTACTAAATTTCACCGGAGAATTTATGAACTCCTTGTAAAATTGCTGAAAATGATGTATACTACATAAATCAAGTTCACTTTCTTTTCTTCTCTTATTTTTTAAGCGTTTTCCTTTTTATGTACGCCTTTTTAGTAAAATGGAATTGCTTTTCTCTTAGGCTGATGGAGAAAATTTCATATTCTCCTGCAAAAAAACGTGTGGAGAAATACATCATGAAAGGATGTGACTCAAGACATCAGTTTCAAGTTGTTTTCAACATTCTTTCTTGAAATAACATATAGTCGATACAAATGCAAAGTATCGAATGTGAAAGAACATTTTTTTATTACATTTACTTATTAAGGTCAGAGAAATGGATCAAACCAATTGTGCTTTTAAATTAGACTGACCTCAGAATTTCTTCCTTTGGGGGGGGAGGATAATTTCTTTAAAAAAGACAATAAAATAACTAGGTAGCCCCGTTTGGAAGAAAGACTATTCTTGTAGTTGCTCATATACGTTTTTTTAAAGCATTAAGTTCTGAAATAAATTAAGTTACGTTATTTTTCTATGGAATGTCCGTAAGTTTAAATACGTGTAATCTCCGTGCCTAAGTACCTTCCTGTCAGTTTGTTTTCGATCGTTCGCCTTGCGTTATATTTGCTGCATAAAAATTCATAAGGAAATAGTCGTGATAATAAAACAATTAGATTTTCGAATTAATCTATAATTTGGCCTATAATTATTACTTGGCACTTTCTTCCTTAGCAAGAAAGGCCTTTTTAATAGAAATGAAAGTAGGGTAAATGACCCCAATGTTTACACTGCTCCACAAGTTGACACTTCAAATTTAAATTTGAAAATAACAATTAGACTCAAGAGAATTACATAAGTTTGCATCCAATAGAAAGAAAAATTGTTGAAGACTAATGTTGACTAACCACATCAACGATCCTCTATCATTTAGATAAAATACATTAATTTCCAGAACCACTGACTCTACAGGAAAATTTGGAGGCATACTTGTTTGTCTTCCTAGTTCTAAAAAAAAAATTGTTGTACCTAATTGTTTGTTTTTCGAAAAGGATCTCTTTAGAATTCATTAAATTGTCCATTGTTTCTGCTATTTTCAATCCAATTTGGTTTTTTTTTAAAGAATAGAGTTGTATTATTTTCATTTTCCCTAACTGTCATCCTTAGGAACAGAAAAGTCAAACTTAGGCCCCGACCTACTGCAGACGTGTCAACATTAGGACCAGAGTAAGGCAGCATTTAATGATTTATTTTACTTGAAATACTTAATGTATCTAAAATTGGTTTATGTGAATTTCATAGAGAATGAGCTGACGAATAATTTGATATATTCAAAGTTTATTATTTTCATTTTCCCTGACTGTCATCCTTAGGAAGAGAAAAGTCAAACTTAGGCCCCGACCTACTGCAGACGTGTCAACATTAGGACCAGAGTAAGGCAGCATTTAATGATTTAGTTTACTTTAAATACTTAAGTATCTAAAAATGGTTTATGTGCATTTAATAAAGAATGATCTGACAAATAATTTGATTTATTCAAAATTTATTATCTACAAAAACTAAGTGAAAAATTATTTTAAATAAAATAACCTGTCCTTCAAGTGTCATCTATTGGGTTTTTTACCCTAGTCACTTGTTTCAGTAGTTTTAATTGAAGTCCTAAGCGCTTTCAGCAGTTGCAGCTTCAGAACTCAGAGCTATGATGTGTTCAGCTGTAATATTTTTGGTATTTATGCCCTCACTGTCATTTATTGCTGAAGAGAATTCCAAAGAGCTTGTTGAATCGGCCAAATTATTGACTTTTTTCCTAAAATCTGGCTGTTTTTTAATGTACATAGTACATTACTATGTACCAGTGTTAGGCATTATTCGAATAAAGTATTATTCGACTGATTATTCAAATAAATTTTTAGTGAATGATGAATAATTCACTGAATTATCTTATTCACACGGTACATCATGAATTATTCACAGAATTATTCGTTATTCATCATTCGTTATTATTTATTTCTAGTAGGTCTACTGAGTAATCCTACTCAAACACAAATATATATATATATATATATATATATATATATATATATATATATATATATATATATATATTTCCGGCTGCCAACATCATAATAAATCTATCATTATTCACTAAAATATGTTTATTCTGATTGATCATTCGAATAATTTGTGAATAAAACTTAACAGAATAACGAATAATGAATGAAAGTGATTATTCTTCATTCATGAATGAAATAATACATTTATTCATTAATCTTTATTCATCATTCTGAATCATTTTTGCCCAACACTGCTATGTACTGGCTACCAGACCATAAAGAGCTTGGGAAAAGCTCCATAGCAGATTATTTCTAGTTGGTCTACTGATTAATTAAGCTCCATAGCAGATTATCACTTGTGACTTTCAACTAATAACAGAAAAAGACTTAACTATGAAATCAACAATATTGGAACAGGCGCAACTAACTAACAATAAACTGTGAATAATTAAATGTACAGTCGAGGAATGGCCATCCAGTCACCGAGAAAACAGACGTGAAGAAATAGTTCTGGCTCGACTAGGAATTGGACACACTCGACTAACACACGAATACTTAATGACAAGACGTAACAGACCAATATGTGACATATGTAACTGCGAACTTACAGTCAAACATTTACTGACAGACTGCCGCAGAAGAAACAGTATTAATCTGCCGTATGATATACAAGAACTCTTAGGCAATGATGGACGGTATATAAACACTGTACTGACATACTTCAGGAATACAGGACTGTACGAACTTATTTAATGACTTTCGGCACTGTTGTCTTAAGAACATTACGTTTCCACGAATATTAATTGATATTTACATATACAAACTATCTTAAACATACACTTACATATACAAGCATGCTGATTTCCTAGCAATACCATTCAGAAGATACTGATCTTTGTGTTATCGCCAATAAAGCGGAACTCTCAATAAATAAATAAATGTTTTTTAGTTGAAACCAAATTCTTTTTGACATCATATAACCTCAACAGCTCTCACATCTCATTATCATATCGTTTTGTACCATTGGATTCATGTGATTGTCGAATTTGTTCAAAGCGTAGTAAAGCAAGAACTATTTTTTCGCGCCTGTTCATTCGGTGGCTGGCCATTCCTAGACTGTATTTTATACTATTCTTAGTTTATTGACAACCAGTAGTTGCCGTATGTTATTAGATGTAGAAAAAATATGATCATAAATTATGGAAATGTAAATATCTAACTTGATGGATAAGTTAAATATAACCACCCCCTGACTTCCCCTCCCCCGGCAGAGATATTTGATCAGAACAGAAACTAAGAGAACTGATAAGGTGAGGTAATAACGTATCACTTCCTCCAAGTATGATTACATTTTGATGAGCGTAGGGAAGTTCAATATTTCTTCCTAGTTTCTCTACCATCTCCCATGAACGGATAAGTTTGTTCGTGTCAGTTTGGAGCTGTAACGCCTTCAGATTTCAGGGCAATTTTCTCTAGCCATATTCTTTTATTGGTTCTACATTTATGACAATATCGGAGCCGCCATCATTTCATAGTTGGTTTTTCCATTACAGAAAACTACAGATATTCTTTGAAGGACCTGCTTATAAATAGAATTAAAATTTGCGAATTTTTAATACTTGGCAAGGGGCCATACCTCTGAACAGTTTTGGGATTGATTGTCAGGAATTATTAGAAAAATAAATTATTATCTTTTTAAATTATGTATGCGTCTAGTGTTAAATGTTAAACGGTTTTGTTGAAACTTTAATTTTTTTAAGAATTGAAAGTTTTTTTCTTTTGTTTTATCACTTTCATCCGAAGAAAAGTAGCTATATTAAATGTTTAACTTGCAACTTTACATGACGTCATTTAATTTTTTCGACCAAGAAGATTTTTATTGTTTTGTATTGTGTGGAGGTGGGTGGTAGATGGGGTGGAAGATAAATAATATACTTTTAAAGATTCTTATCGTCAATATATCAAAGTATCGATTGTGAAAAGTCGTTGGTTCCTTATAGATGAATTTATATATATTTTATCCTATGGTATATTGTAATTAGTTTTAATCCATATTCTTTAGTTTCATTATCTGTACTTGATAATTATTTTTCAAGAGTCTGCCATAACGTACATCAGTCCAAACGCAACCATAAAAATTGAAAATGAAAAATGCGTTTTTTCACATTCGATACTTTGCATTTTTATGGACGTTATAGAGTTATTATGAAAGAATGCCTGTTCATGATAGTGTTTTAGTTTTTTGCGTTTTCTCGGAAACGAAGCAAAAACTAGAAAAATGCCAAGGACGTTTTTCATCCTGCATCGATTCCCAAAGTTTTGCCGTTTATTTTAGGGACACCCTGTATATATAGACAAATGTGGACTTGGCAAAAGTGCTAAGAACTCTTTCATTAATGCAACCTTGATAGGAAAATGGTTTCGGAAAGTTCTAAAAATATTAATATTATAATATTTTCATTTCAATTCAGTCACTTTCATCCATTGGGCCGTTGGCTTACTATAATATTAATATTATTTCTCCTCTCAATATAAAAAAATATTAATATTTCTGAAATTACAGGCGAAAATGAATGTCCCGGAAGGAGAATAGGACGGCCTTGTGCTTAGTCGACGGTTAGTTGCCTGATATTGACAGGTTCTGGATTTGGGATAGATTTTTGATTTGCCGCCAGATTTGGGAAGATTTTCCTTTCCTTATCAGATTTCAATCAACTCCCAATCACATGGACCAATCAGCTAGGAGTCCTTTCTCTGAAGTAATGAAGAGCGAAGGTCGGCCATGTCAATGTGTGTTTCGGCTTGACTTACTATCATGGATTGTCTACTAGCTGATTGGAGCAAGTCCCCTCAGGCGGAAACCTTCAATCAACCGTACCTGATTGATTAGTATAACAGTTTTATTTTCTTGTTTACCTTAGGAAATGTTTTCTCTAGTCCAAGATGTAAATTTTTCAGAATGTTTTCTTCGTAAGCCTCATTAATTTATAGAATGAATATGTCTTCGTATATATATATATATATATATATATATATATATATATATATAAAATAAAATTCTAACGGATCGCTCTCTATACATGGAAGATATAAGAAAATAAATATTATTGGGGGCCTTTATCAATGCAATGCTACCCAAAACAATGAGTTTTAGAATTTATATCTTTTTGTCTGTACGCGCTATCTCAGAAACGGCGTGTGCGATTTAGTTTCGGTTTTCACTAAGATATTGTGTTGAGTTTCACTAAACATGTAGTGTTTGTTTCATGTCAATCAGTTCATAAATAAAAAAAAGGATATAATGTAAAGAATCGCGTCGAACATTTTATGAACTATCGTTAACACGATTAACACTAGTTTTTTGTTTTTTCGACGCGAAACTCAGTATATAGTATTCCCCAAGCAAGTGATTGAATGAGTTCGTTAACCAGCAAAAGTGGTTCATCTGGAGGGGAGGGGGGGTTACTTTGGACCCAAAGTAGTTATTCGCCCATACTTGCCGCAACTGTTGTATTGCAACGAGACTCGGAATTTGCTGTGGACATATTAATAAAAAAATATGCTGTAAAAATAAACTAAATCGGTTCACTATCCACGCAGACGAAGTCGCGGGCACAGCTAGTATATATATATATATATATATATATATATATATATATATGTGTGTGTGTGTGTGTGTGTGTGTGTTGTTCATTCGGCATCTGTCTCCAGCGGTCTTGCTCCTCCTGTCATCGCAATATTTCGCCGGATTCCTCTCCGGCTTCTTCAGGCAATCATTCATCCTTGCTGGTTGGTAAGGGAATGAGCTCGTCTTTTTTTTTTTTTTTTTCCTTTTAGATAAAAGAGAAATAAAAAGCATGCAAGGAAGGGCATGATGAAAACGAAAGTGAAAGAAAAACGTGCAGAAACGCAAAGAAAAACTAAGGACCTCGAACGACACAGGCGGGCGTAAGGGCCACAGGTAGAGGGAGGATGAGGGAGGAGGTGTCCTTATTCTGCATTAATGCACTTGAAGGCGGTAAGTAAAGGAGAAAAAGTTGTAGGATTCCCAAAGGGAGGTATGTGTAATGTGCTGTGTGGGGCACAGCGATAGAGGAGGAGGTAAAACGAAAGATAGTCGGAGAGTAGAAGAAAGAAGAAAGGGGAAGAAGGTCAGTTATACTGTCTTACGTGTCAAGTGTCAGTGTAACTTGTGTTTGTTGGAAATGTGTTGTGTTCTAGTACGTCTACTAGTCGTCGTGTGAACTCTGTTGGTCCTTGCCAGCGTCCTGGTCGTCCAGGTGGTGTGATGTCGTTAAAGAGTGGATTGTCATGGTACTTAAGTCCGTCAAAGAATAAGCTGAGCTCGTCAGCGGTTTGGGCCCTTCTTATCCTTCTTGGTCGGAGACTATGCGAGCCAATGAACTGGGGAGGCTCTGGGCCAATCGGGTTCCGTCTGTCTATGTTAACTTCCTCGGTCGTCCGTTCGGGGTGCTGGTGGTCCTGTATGAGTCGATTGTCTCCAGTCTTCTTCAGGATGGCCCGCCAGGTGTTGGAGAGGATGAGTCCTTCTTCTCTATTGAAGTTGGCTGGATTTTTGTGGATCTCAATCGCCTCTCTGATGAGTCTCCTGTTCAGCATGTCATCCTTAGCCAGGGTCTTGGCTTGATCAAACAGGACTTGTCTGAAGCACTCTTCTCCGTGTGTTGACAGGAGGAGCAAGACCGCTGGAAACAGATGCCGAATGAACAACACATTTAATTCCCTGCGAAGTAGCTTGAAAAATAATATATATATATATATATATATATATATATATATATATATATATGTATATATATATGTATATATATATATATATATATATATATATATATATACACATATACACATATATTTGGAAACGCGAAATATTTCTTTTTAGTACTTCTGGATTTCGTCGTCGATTTTCCTTCCTACGTAGAAAGAGGAAAAAGTTAACATTGTAAAATGTAATTATTTAAAAGTCTGTAAAAAGATGAATTTATTTTAATCTCTAGTAACGATGAGTAGTTTTACTATTATGATAAATTGTTTTTACGTAACAAAACATTATTTATTTATTCACGGAGCTCCACAACAGCAAGGTTTAGTGTAATTCATTTCTGAAAAAAATAAAAATAATAATAATAAAATAAATATTTAAATCAAACCAAATAATTAATTTCAATATTTACTATCTAAAATATAGGAAAATAAACAGGGAAAAAATTGTAATAATAATAAATAATGATATATTTGTGTTTTTCACAAATTATCAGTTAAAATCGTTATTGTAGTGTCTGTATTTTTTTTTTCTGTTGGTGCTTCGACTACTAGGGCCAATAGCATAGTGTCTGTATTGTAGGATATTTAATATGAAGACTTTATTTTAAATTATGAAGCCGCCATAACAAAAGATTTTACAAAGGCAAATGAACAATAGGTCTTCATAGAACTTGTTTAAGAACAAGGACTGATTTCTAAGAAACTAGCATAGTTTATTTGGCTTTTTAAAAAGTATGTTTATTTATAAGTCAACATCTATCGTTTTACTCCTTCGAATTATTCTCTTCTTTGGTCGGTAATTTTGAACGTTTTGTATTGAAACAAACCATGGATTTTGGGGGAACACTTAAGTCATTTTTATTTTTTTTTTTACTAATTTCAAATTTACTTGGAAATTAGATGAGATAGAAAAAATCTGATTGAAGATTTCTTTTCTACATTAAATATTCTTCAAGGTAGAACTATTGAGACGGCTTTACTATGACCGTGAAGCAACATTAAATTGTAAATTTATAACTGATTTTCTGATAATTTATTATCTTTGAAGTCGTATATCGCTAGATATGCTGAACATATTTTGATAGGTGTGGAGATGTTTTAAAGAGAATTTATTTCCCTACAATTAGCATTTTTTTACTTTCTTAACCCTTTAATTTCGCTAGCCATGTTGGATTTTTTTAATTTATATTTGGGAGTCTGGGGGGCATCCATTTACTAAATATCAACCCAGGATGTTAAAAAAAAAAATTGTATCCATAAATACGGGGTCGGCCGCTTGAGCGGCCCTTGCCCATTCCAAGCATTGGGAATCCCCGATATGCAATGCCCGCGATACGTCGTAAAGCCGATTCCAAGTCGCAAAGATCCCGAAAATGAAAATGGTTTATTCGATGGCGTTACCCTAAATTGGCAGGCTTGAGATAGAATTGAGAAAAACATTTCATTAGCAATGCCAAAAAAAGTATTTTTTCCTTCCAGTCTCACGAAAGTAAGCTACTTTACTCTCAAGTAAGAGACAAATCAATGAATAACATGTAAGCGAAATACTCATTTCAATTAAAATCAATTAATTCCTAATCTAGAATGTATAAAAGAATTATTACATACTTTGAAACGATTTCCGGATAAGATGAGTGATCCAGAGAGCCAATAATGCACGGCCAACACTGACACAAGACGTGTGCGGGAATGGGCAAGGACCGCTTTAGCGGTCAACTTCGTCATATTTCGGCTCCTCGGGCCCAAGACCTCCAAATTCTTTTTTTTTTTTTTTTTTTGGCATACCCTGGCATCTAGCAGGAAGCATTGGAACCAATTCCGCCTCACTCGCGTCTTTTTAAATTTCAGCAAGCAGTGGCCGCTCAAGCGGCCCTTGCCCGTTAAGGGGTTAATTAGGTAAATAGGGACTTCATTTTTTACCAAACTTTGATGAAAAACGCCGCTTTTCGTTTTTACCGTTTCTCTAAGAATTGAAGGGTGATCAAGAAAAATGGGTGACACCTCAAGAACGTAGACATCGAGGTCTACAAGAAATGCTATACAGATCTCTTTGGACAATTTCGTTATAGACCAGTGTACTTGATAGATTCTGATTTCCAAGAATTAGGGATACTTTTCTCCAATGGTTCAGCTGCACTACAAATTTTAAATAATGTAGTAATGAAGCTTTTTTTTTTTAATTTATGATGTGACATGTGTGCGGTTTGGGCGTGTCTTATCGTAAATGTTACCAAAACCAGTAATTATCTGTGATCCGTTATAAATCCGTGAAGCTTGGATGAAAGGGTAGTTGGAAGAGACAAACCACCTCCAAGTTGTAATGCCCAAGTTGTGTATGTATGAAGTTTGCTGGATTGCTCCAAATCTCTCTCCGTACAACTTGTTAATGACTAAATAACGGGTTACCCGTCGCCGTTCCTAAATCACTACCTTTGGATACTTATAGTTTCAATGAACCAATCCGGTTAAACTTTACAACTTCGTTACAAGAACTTAGCTCCGTCTTGGCTAATTTGTTGTGCTATCAATGAAACGCTTTGAGCCTGATGTGTATGTAAGTTGATACTACATTAGAAGCTCTCGCATATCCGTGGCATTTGTTGGCTAACGAATTTTTTTGAATGTCTAATTTAAATTAGTTTTAATGTAACATTTGCATGGATACATGGACATGAAAACATACCAGGAAAATCTGACGCAGACAAGAAAGAAAAATTTGTAACAAGACGAACTTTGGGAGACGTTAATAAAATATCTAAACAAGACGTACATAACATTATTAAAAAAAGAAAAAAAAACACACATGATTCTTGACCATACGGCCAAAATAGGGAGATAGTGTGGTCAGTAATATGCTCCGGCCGCCTGATATTTCCCTTTTCAGATACCCCGTTAATTAATTAATAAAAGGCTGGGTGAGCCTAAAGAAGATCTGGGACCCCAAATGCAAACCCCGAACGATGACACTAGAAGAAAAAATCTTTAATGCAGTCTCGGATTTTGAACCTGGGACCTCCTATTCATTAGTCGAGTGCTCTACCACTGAGCTAACCTCGCCCCCAAATCAGAGCGAATAAAGGTGAAAAATTTAAAGACCTATTTGTTTTGTAACCTTTGAATTATTACATGTCAGAGTTTTCCCTCCGAATTTCTCTATTGCGACGTATGGATTCGTCCGCATTTCTGTAGCACAAACTTGTCTTTCAATCACAGGTAGCAACTATTTGTAGGTTAAAAGGACCTACGTATAATTAGATCCATAGCAATTATTGACCAATGATTTTTGTCCTCTGAGTTGTTGCTTCGGCGAATTTAGGAGATAATATCGTCGATACAAAAGCAAACTAAAGAATATGAAAAAATGCATCTTTCATTGTCAATCTTTACTAATTTCTGCTGGACTTATGTACGGCAAATTCTTGAATCTGACTTCACTCTATTAAAGGGAAATTATTCCACTATCAAAAGGTCAAATCTGCCGAATATTTGACTGTCCAAAAAAAAGTTATGAATAAGTACTTTCCCACTCTGAAAAGTTTTGATTTTCATATTTCTTAGTTTGCTTTTGTATCGACGATATGAAGTCATAAGAATCGTAGTTCTCAGCGTCAGATATAAATAATGCGATGAGCCTCACAGGACCGCACCTTCTCCTCTGTTAATTTATTCACAACTTCTCCTTGCCCTTGGTTTCGTAGAGATCTAGTGAACTCAACAAAACTACAACTGCAGTCTCTCATCTGTAGTTGTTGCTGTCCTATTATTTTCAGATTCCTCTCAACAACAATAGGAACTAGACGAAAGGGGCTGCTTTGAAACAAGAAACTAAGTAATATTATTGAGAAACAGTAATGGAAACGGGATTGGCGGGGTAATAAGGAGACACGAACTTAGTGCAGCTCAAACTACAAACTACAATAGTTTGAGTAGTTTCCTTTGTCCTTCAAGAAATAATGGATTATGGAAGTCTGTTTATTTGTACAAACTATAGCCGTTTTAGGGATCCACGGGAAAAGTTACTTATAAAGATAGAGGCAATTGCATTAAGACAGAATTTCATGATATCTTTGAAATTTTGTAGGGTATGACGTCCAATTTGAAAAATCACAGTAATAATTTCCGGAGTAATTTTCCGTAAAAAATAACAGTTCTCTGTCTTTTTTATTAGCGATCCTCATCCAGTTTTGCTGTAATATTACGTTTATGAAAAATTAGCTCCGGCATTTTTAAATCACACCAATAAATCCTACAGAAGAAACAAATTAAGTGACTTTATTAGCAATATTTCTTTTGTATATTCCATTTCAAAGATTTAAGTAATACTTTAATCCAATCTGGTATATGTGTATATATACAAACATATACAAGATTGGATTAAAGTATTAATTAAATCTTTCGAATGGAATATACAAAAGAAATATTACTAATAAAGTCACCTAATTATACTATATATATATATATATATATATATACACACATATATATACATATATACAAACACACACATACATATATATACATACATACACATAAAAATACATTGGGGCTTTAAAACTTTGTAATTTTTCAATAAACTTTCTAGTTATAAACGATCCTTAAAAAAAAAAGAGATTTTTGTTTGATGCTATCTACTACGTAAAATAGATTTGAAGGACTGTTTAAAATATACTTATATCAGTGCAACCTCAAAAACTACATCCCTTCGTAATTTTTTTAAATGATAAACGCTTTATCATCTTATTATTTAACATTGCTATGTGCATTCACTCAATCAGCTCAATTAATTAGTTTTTATCAAATACTAAATATAACTAGAATTAAAACTACAACTGTATTACAATACTGTAGTACTTAGCTCTATGTAAATACTGCTGTTCATTTGCTCAGCAAATATATTTTCCTTAATATGCACATAAAAAAAGTCCGACTCGCAGGAACTGCATCATCTTAGCGCGGTTCCTTTCTTATCCCTAGTCTAATTTGGAAAGATTAAAATATTTATTTATTGATAAGGCTTCGCAACTTTGGCGAATCGCCTGAAGATTAAAATAGAAGCAGTTATTATTTTGGTTCCACCAGTCTTGAAAGGTCTTGATTTACGATCTTACCTGGAAGGGTCGGTCAACACTTGAAAGGGTCCCGCTAGTTACAAGGTCTTGGAATCTAGGAAATCTATATTTCTAACAATAATTTTTTTTGTTTTTTTACTTAACTAGTTTTATTGTAAAATACATTATCCAACTATAAGCAATTAAGAAATAACAAGGAATAAAAACAGACAAAAAAACCGTTCGAATAAACGAAATCAATTACTTTAATGGTTTAAGCACTTATTTCTCCGATTGACATCGTCTAATTAAAACTTTTGTCAGAACATTTTTTGTAGAGCATTTAGTAAGCTTTCGAATGGTAACCTTTCGCTTCCCAAGATTTTCAACCGTTTTCGAGATATTAATGAAAGTATACGAAGTTTCTAGCTATAGAAAATTGGTCTCATTTTACCTATCCTGTTTTACACATAAATACATTTTCTTAACATAAGAAATTACAAAAATAAAAATCAATAAAAAACTAAGGGATAGAGACAAAAATTACAAAAAGAACGACCAACACCCGTTCATAAGAACTAAACAGACGTATTAATAACGGTTAAAGCTATCGCCTTAAAAACGGTTTCATTCGTTTTCCTAGGAAGCCTACAAAACGAGTACTTACAAGCATATGAACTCAAAAATGTAAGCGTTGCGATTTTATTTGCGCGAATTTCGCCCCAAACGCCATCTTCCAGTGGGCGGATTTTGCTGGTTAACGAACTTGACCTTTCAAATAACAGACAAATATATATATATATATATATATATATATATATATATATATATATATACAAATTTGAACCACCGTTATTTTCGGTCTCTAGGGGTTCTGAAACGCGAAATTTTCTAGTCGGCACTTCCGGATTGTTTCATGAGATCAATTTTATAAGCGGGGTTCCTCCCTATGAAGGGAGGGAGGAACCGCGCTAACAATATAAACAGATCTAAGATGTTACACGGGAGCTGGTGAAAGGAAGAATGAGAATGTCTCGTATTGCAATTCTCTGTATGCAGGGTCTGCTTCCAGGTAAAGTCATATACTTTTAATGCCCTTTACCGTTACTCAGAAGGCTGTTTGTGTTTACAAGCAAAGGACTCGGTATAGACCACCCGTATTAACCCAAAAGTGATTATATCAAGCTTGATAAACTTCCTGAATTAAATTAAGGAATTTAAGAGTGCTTAAAATAGGTTCTTGATCTAGTCAAAAAATTCAAGGAGAATTAGATCATGAATAGAAAATCTCGGCCAAACAGAAGGAAAATAACAATAACAAGGATAGTCAAACTTCGTTTTCAAAGATTGTTAGTTGTAACACAAAAACGGTCACTCATGATTCTAATAAATTAACTGTGAAGGGTGATTACACAAATATTCCTGTTGAGGCTTTAAAGCTTCAATTTAAAAAACATATTAACCCATAGGAATCATAGATTGGCCTAAAAACATAAAATCATTGAAAAAAGGATTTCTTATTATTGAATCAAACAAAAACGATATAGAGGTTATATCAACAGAGTTTTTAAATATATGCAAAGACCTGTTGATCAATAAAATAAAAATAAAAAATAGAGTTCTCTGTAAAAGGTTTAATGAGTTCTATTAAATACATATTTTCCAATTTAGTTATAATTTTAACTATTGGAATTATTATCCAAAGATTCATATAATTACTCAACAATAGATTCTAATTTGAAGCACAGCTATTTTCGATATCTACCTGTTCGAATTGTTTTTCTTATTTTAATTAATCTATTTTATTGTCAAATACATTATCCAACTATAAGCAATGAAAAAATAGGAATAAAAACAGACAAAAAAAACCGTTCGAATAAAAGAAATCAATTACTTTAATGGTTTAAGCACTTATTTCTCCGATTGACATCGCCCAATTTAAACTTTCGTCAGATAATTTTTTGTAGACCATTTAGTAAGCTTTCGAATGGTAACCATTCGCTTCCCAAGATTTTGAACCGTTTTCGAGATATTAATGAAAGTATACGAAGTTCCCAAAATTTTCATTATTTCTAGCAACAGAAAATTGGTCTCATTTTTCCTATACTGTTTTACAAACAAATACATTTTCCTAACATAATAAATTACAAAAATAAAAAGCAATAAAAAACCAAGGGAAAGAGACAAAAATTACAAAAAGAACGACAAAACCCCGTTCATAAGAACAAAACAGACGTATTTGAAGTTTTAAGCACTTATTTCTCCGATTGACATAACCTAATCAAAAATAGTTTTAGAATCATTTTTGTAGAGAATTTAGTAAGCGTTCAAATAGTTTCTATCCACTTACCACGATTTCCCAACCGTGTTTGAGATATTAATGAAAGTATACGAAGTTACCAAAACTTTTCATGTCTGTTCCTAAAATATTTTATTCTAACCCTTCCTTAACTCCAAACGTAACATAACTTTCAACATATTAGTTTTAATGAAAGTAGAACATGCAGATAATGTTTCAACTGAATCCCGTGATTCTAAGTACCCAAACCAAAAACGGTATTCAAAAACTATTTTTCCAATTTTCTCGAAAACGGTTAAAGCTATCGCCTTGAAAATGGTTTCATTCGTTTTCCTAGCCCAAGAAGCCTATAAAAAGAGTACTTACAAGCTTATGAACTCAAAAACGTAAGCGTTACAATTTTTTCTGCGCGAATTTCGCCCCAAACGCCATCTTCCAGTGGGCGGATTTTGCTGGTTAACGAACTTGACCTTTCAAATTGGACGACGGATTTTTGTACCAAATTTCATCAAAATCGGACCATCAGGGAAGCCAGAAATGAGCGAACAGACAAATATATATATATATATATATATATATATATATATATATATATATATATATATATATATATACATATACAAATTTGAACCACCGTTATTTTCGGTCTCTAGGGGTTCTGAAACGCGAAATTTTCTTGTCGGCACTTCCGGATTGTTTCATTGTATCAACTTTATAAGCGGGGTTCCTCCCTATGGGGGAGGGAGGAACCGCGCTAAAATTATTTATAACCGATTTTCATGTTCCGATATATTTCTTGCTCTTTTCATTATTCTCTTTGTCAATTCTGTACATATTTTTTTACAGCCGAAGATGGCTGTCAAAACGTTCAAAATATACACTTTCTTCCCGAAAATTTGACTTGTTCTTAGTCGAAACGCTACCATTCCTCGACTTATTAGTACGTTCTATTGGATTATTGCAAAGGTTTTGAATAATCATATTTTTAAGCAAGTGCTTCCTAAAGCAGGGTAGACGGTGAGGCAGACCTTTCAGTTAGACCTGAACAGTCCGCCGGAAAACCGGTCGCCTGAACATGTATATATTCCGGCCGGTCTTTCAGTAAAGACTGTTCAGGCGGGCGGAATACATACACGTTCAGGTGACCGGCTTTCAGGCGGCCTGTTCAGGTCTAAGTGACAGGCCTGCCTGGATCGCGTGTAGCCTGCTTGTAAACTAAGATAATCTAAAGTCGATTTAATGGATTATAAACAATCTTCATTAATTTTGTTTTTCCTCAAAGAACAGTTTTGTTTGAGTTACATTATCTATGATTTTGGACCTGTGTGAAATGATTTTCCTCATGGTCCAAGTGCGGCTCAAACCGCGTGTAACACCAATGTTGTTTGAGGTAAAGGAAGCATCAGTTAATCTGCAGTGCAGTGATGGTTATTTTGTCTAGGAGATTTTAATCTCGAAGACATTGAAGGGATTCTGTTTTTGATGAAAGACAACTGAGTACCTTGGGAGAAGAAAAGTCTTACAAAATTACATGGCTAGAGAAGTTGGCGTTGATCAATCAACAGTCGTTCTCCGCATGAAACTAAGTCGTTATATGAAGGGCTCAGTGCCAAGGGTGACTAACCCTCAATTACAAATGACTGAGAAAATTGGAGTTAAAGGTAAGAAGACTGTGAAAAAATGAGTGTTGGTGACAGAAATTATTTTCATCGGGCCAATTAAAATCATTTTAAAATAAAGTCCGACTCGCAGGAACTGCGTCATCTTAGCGCGGTTCCGTTCTTATCGCTAGTCTCATTTAGAAAGATTAAAATAGGAACTCTTATTATTTTGGTTCGACCTTTCTTGAAATGGCCTTACCTGGATGGGTCGGCCAGCCTCCACGATCTACTTCTAGATATACTTATTTTAGCGTTCAAGGCATTTAAAAATATCCAAATGTTTCAAATTGTCTTGTGTTCTTCTGTTATAGTACTAATACTACAAATAAATGCAATTTAAAACAAACAAAAAAAAAAAAAAAAAAAAAAAGACACCAACATAAAATATTTGCAAGGCGTCTTGGAGTCTCTCTCTTGGAAAGCTATATTTCTAACAATATTTTTTTTTTCTTATTTCACTTATCCTGTTTTATTGTCAAACAAATTCTGCTAGTATAAGTAATTAAAAAATAATAATAAATAAAAAAAGACAAAAAGAGCAGTTCGAATAAACGAAATTAAATACTTCAAAGTTTTAAGCACTTATTTATCCGGTCCACATCGCCTTATCAAAACTTTCTTTAAAACCTTTTTTGTAGAGAATTTAGTAAGCTTTCGAATGGTAACCTTCTGCTTGCCAATATTTCAACCGTTTACGAGATATTAAGGAAAATATACCAAGTTCCCAAAATTAGGGTTGTACTGGTAGTCCCTTTGGTGGTATAAGGATGGATATTGAGGAGTGTCCTAGCCTCTAGCGGGGGGTTTTTGCCACCTCCTCTCCCTTCGAATGAAGGCTTGAGGATCGGGTTTTTATACCCTTTCATCCATCTACCCGTCGACACGAGGTCGACAAAACTTAGCAACGACAGCTCGGCTTCTTCTATCTTCATACCAAACAGTGTTAAAATCATTCTAGAACTATCACTTCCCGGGTCAAGGGGTGGCTTGTTCTAACCAATTGAATATTGAATTTTATCAAAAAATCACACTTAAAAATTCGAATTATTATCCCGTGAAGTTTAGTTAAATAAATAATTTCAGAATTTACTTCTTCAAATTCTCATTTTAATTTTATGCAATGCTGATGTAGGCACTTTAGGCAATAAGTTCATGATAAGGATAATGTAGTGCATTCATCCAGTAGCTACATGGAGGAAAGAATAATAAAACAATTAAACACAACGAAAAGCAAACAAAAACCATAAATTTGACACAAAATAAAATAAAATCACGTAACAGAAATGTGTAAATACCTATATTTATAGGCTTGCCATACGTTCCGGTATTTTGCTGTTGTCCCGGTGTCCTGCACAGCACTGCCAAGCGACCTATTACCTACGAAATACGTACTTCATTTCGATTAGAATCGATTCTCATTCACGGATCGCTCAATACTACTACGAACTGACCGAAATAAGTGGATTTGAATACTTGATAATATGAAAAACACATCAGTAACCTAAAATTAGAAGAACTTAAGACTATTTTTCATCAAAACTAATACAGAATGAGCTACTACTGTTACATCGCACTAAAATATATGGGTATTAATAGAGAAAAATAGTTATACAAATTAATAGCACAGTTTGAAACCACATTTTTATTATATTACCTTCATCCCACTAGTTGTAGTAATTGAAGGTATTGAGTCATTGTATAATGTTATTGTTCCATTAAAAGTCTGTTAATAGAGATAGCACACAATTGTTCTGTCTATTTTTTCTTCCGTTAAATAATAGAACTGAGATTGACTAACAAGAGGTTAGATTGAGTATTTGAATATTTGAAGTAAAAAAATAAATAAATAAAAAAAAAAACACTTTATTTTACGGTATTCTAGGTAGACCGATTCATTAAAAGATCGGCCTTTGAAGATAGATTCATTAAAAGATCGGCCTTTGAAGATAGATTCAATAAAAGATCGGCCTTTGAAGATAGATTCAATAAAAGATCGGCCTTTGAAGATAGATTCAATAAAAGATCGGCCTTTGAAGATAGATTCAATAAAAGATCGGCCTTTGAAGATAGATTCAATAAAAGATCGGCCTTTGAAGATAGATTCAATAAAAGATCGGCCTTTGAAGATAGATTCAATAAAAGATCGGCCTTTGAAGATAGATTCAATAAAAGATCGGCCTTTGAAGATAGATTCAATAAAAGATCGGCCTTTGAAGATAGATTCAATAAAAGATCCGGGAGGTCTCCCGTGGTCTAGTGGCTAGCGACCTAGATTCATAAGCGGGAGATGGTGGGTTCGATCCCAACCGGCGCCAGAAATTTTCTCATCTCAGGGCTCGCTGAGAGAATTCCTGGCTGCACTCTGGATGTCCGGCGCTAATAGCCACGATTTGTTGATGCGCCGTTAAAAAAAAAAAATAATAAAAAAAAATAAAAAAATAAATAAATAAATAAAAGATCGGCCTTTGAAGATAGATACAATAAGAGATCGGCTCGTAGATATAGGTTCTTTATAAAGATCGGCCCTTGGAGATCGATTCAGAAGATCGATATTTCGTTTTAAAAAGATCTATCTTTTAAAATATCGATTCAGCTCGCCCTTCTCTAATCTGGAATCATGCCTGGAACCTCTAAGTTAGAGAAGTCTAGCCTTTTACCGTTGGAGTAAGTCCTGCCTCTTGAATGACCAGTCATTGAGGTGCCTATTTTAAGATGCCTTTGAACTATTCTAATACGACCCATTGAAGACGGAGTATCGTTATGATCCCAGCCGCGATGACGGTCCTTCTTTCCCTTGATGACGGAATTAGAAAAAGAGGCAAGTCTTAAAAACCGCTAATTACACCACTTCAATCTTTGAAGAACTCTCTTCTTCTCGAGAAAAAGTAATATCTCCCTTTTAGAAGAGTCTATTTAAAGCCTTAATCTAAAATTTATCACGGACGGCGGCCATTAATCATAGATATAGTTTTGGTTTCTAGAACAACCATTATCACATAATTTATGATTAGAGTTCCATTAAAGTAGAGCATCTTCTAATGAGCCACTAAAGACTAACCCCCCCCCCTTCCTACCCATTAATTGTTGAGTGACTAACTCACCCGAGTGCATTTGAGCACTTCTTCTGCTCCTTACGACCTCTTGCGGAATTAAGAGGTCAGCTTCATTAAGTCATAAAAGCGGTTAGTTTCAGGATATTTATTTATTCTTCATCCCTTAATACTTTTTGTTAAAACTTTACTTATAGTTTAAGGGGTATAAATAACAAATAAAACGATATTTTTCAATTCTTTGTATCAAACGTTTTATATGGGATGTTAAAGTATTCTAAAAATATATTTATTTCAATTATTCGAAGAAAAAATGGCGGCGCTGAGTCTGACGAACGGAAACCCTCTTTTTTTTCATGGGCGATAGTCTGCAATTGGCGAGTTTTAATCTTGAACGAAAAACTAAAATTATTTCGAAATAAGTAGGTTAAATCTATTAAACTACGTAGAATGTTTAATAATATTATTTTTTTCGAAAATGGTGAACAATAATTCATTTTCTACTAAAAAAATCGTTGAAAATCGATCATAAAATAGTAATAATTCATGAAGAGCGCTACTCTGGCGATTCATCACATAAATCTATGATTTTAACACAATATTATTAATTCCTGTCAACAATTATATAAACTACAAAGCGGCCTTTTTCTAAACTCCATAAACCTTTTTAAAATAAGTTTTAGATTAAAATTGCCAAGAAATGTTATGATGTTACATTTGATTTTGTATATTTGGCCGATGAGTAGAGGTTTTATTTTTAGGGCAAAGGTGGATTTGATAAATTCTATGTTTTATAAGCCATTCAGATTCAATTTCAAGATAAGTAATTTTCAATTTTAAAGTGTAAAATAAGGAATAAATTGAATTTATTAATAATAAATTCTTAATAAAACATTTATCAATTTTAGAGTAAATATAACTGAAACCTTGAAAAATAATATTGCTTTTAAATTTAGGAGTAAGCACTATATGAAAAATGTCCGTCACGCAGGAGCTGCATAACTAAGCACTTTCCTCAGAATTTGGGTAGTGTAGACTGCTTTCCAGAACAATTTGCTTAAAATATCCTACATAAATAAAATAAAAACGTGAATAGTTCTCTTTTAATTTTGTAATGAGTAACTGATCAATTATTAATTTGCTTCCAAAGTTATGTTTACACATGGTACCTACTACACTACGTAATAAATACAAAAAACCTCATATTATCGTATTTTGATCTAACGCAGGAACAGGATACAGTCACTCTAGTGGTAGAAAGCGCTCCTTGCGGCGGCTTTGTGAACCTAATTCTGGCGGGCTTTTCTATTGAAATATAAGGATCGATCAAGATTTGAAGACATTTTTCAAAAATTCCGTCATGAGTCCAACCTCAATAGCTACTTTCCTTCGGAGGAAAGTGCTAAAAACTACCACTACCACTACTTATAAATTCATCCGTAAATTTTGCATAATTAACTATCAAATATCATGATGAATCTTTAGTTAGAAATTTGAATTTGTATGGGTGAAAATTGTTTAAAACATTAACTTTGGCATTTCGAACGTATTTAGGTTCATTGTCACTTATCTTAAATTAAATCGTGTAAAGGTCTACTATAATCTCATATTAAGGTCCATAAATTCTTTAGAGTAAACGTAATATCCTCGTAAGAATCATAATTTGTTCAGAGGACAAGTTATATTCATTGAACAATTTTTAGACAATTTTGGAGAGCAACTCCTGTCAGTTACTTCGTGAATTTAGGACCTTCATATTACAGAAGAAAAATGATAATTATATTGCAGAACAACCGGTTTTAAATAATTAAATCGGTTAGATAGTGTTTGCATAATAAATTTTGCAATTGATGTAATAGGGAAAAAATTAACATTTTTCAAATTATTGCAAAATTCAAACGAGATGCTTACATACATGAAATCGATTTTGTTTATGTTTTTTTAATCTAAAGAATTCATGCTTTCAAAAAGATTTTAGAGGCTGAAAATAGGTCTATTCCGCTGGCTTTAGCATTTTTTGAAATGTATTCACAATTGTTTTGCTTATTAAGCAGATTAATTAGTGAGGCACGATGACCAACTATTTTCTTGGCAGGAAGTAATAATTTAGTTCCGGAGTAAACCCTCATTCCTTATTGACCTATTTTGCTTATTTTTCTTCACGGTGAAATTCGTTAAAAGATAGTTCGACTTCAAACCTTAGGTTGTTAGAACAAATCATAGGTAGGTCTTAGGTTGTTGGTTCCGCTACGTACAAACATATTTTACATGAAGCTCATAACATAGGAAATTACATTTGGTTGGTTTCTTCCTGCAGTTTGATTGCTTAAATAATGGCATACGTACTTTAGTAATTTAAAATGATCTGTTACTGATTTGGTGAGTATCCGTAAGAGAGCTGTGTTGTGTTGCTGGGTTGATACCCCGTGTAATCCTCGCCGATGGAGAAAATCCCCCAGTACACACCAGATGGCTACTTCATCTAAATCAGGATTATACAACCATTCCCTCTCCAACCATTTCATCTTTTTTTTTTATATTCATATTCCTTTTTGTCCCTTAATCCCGACTGTATGTAGGGAGGGCTGGTGAAGGAAGCAAATATTTGTAGAGAGCGCCACCTACTGTGGTGGGAGGGGGGAACAGTGCAGTTCGTCGCCATGTTTACTTTGGGATGGCGGGAATTTCAATTTTACCCGCCAGAAGTATCGATTGTTTACTGCCGACCCTATGCCTTCCCGATCCTCCCTCTGACCAAACACTTCCCTGGACTCGGAAGTAGACCGTAGCTCCGTCGATCCCCTATCTTATCCTGGGGTTTATATCCACGACAGATATTTACACAACTTTCTTTTCTTACTTCTTTTTGATTGAATTCACTTCTTCAAGAAGCTCAACATATTCCAATATTTTCTTTTTCGTCGGTTTGCTCCCTTCTCTGGTGGTTGGAGTACAACATATTACGTGCATGGAGCCGATTCGTTGAGATGGCGAACTAAAGCATGGAATATTACTCGAAACGTTGATCCGAAAAACTCATGCGTGAAGTATTACTTGAAAAGTCGAGCCGAAAAACTAAAGCGCGGAATATCACTCGAAAAGTTCAGCCGGAGAACTGAAGCGAACAATATTACTCGACATACTGAGCCGAAGACCGGAAGCGATCAATATTTTTTTTTATTTTTTATTTTATGTTTTAACGGAGTATCAACATTAGGGCTATTAACGCCGGGCTGTCTACAGGTTGCCACCTACTTCTATAATACCAACAGCACGTGGTCGGTCACCCATTCAGGTACTGGCCACGCCCGACGTTGCTTAACTTCGGTGATCTACGGGAACCGGTGCATTCAACGTGGCTATGGCCGTTGGCCAGCGATCAATATTATTCGAAATACTGAACCGAAGAACTGAAGCGATCAAAAATACTCGAAACGTTGAGCCGATGAACTGAAGCGAGCAATATTATTCGGAATACTGAGCCGAAAAACTAAAGCGTGGAATATTACTTGAGATACTGAGCCGAAGAACTAAAGCGTGGAATATTACTCGGAATACTGAGCCGAAGAACTAAAGCGTGGAATATTACTTGAAACGTTGAGCCGAAGAACTAAAGCTTGCAATATTACTCGAAACGTTGAGCTGAAGAACTGAAGCGAGTAATATTACTCGAGATACTGAGCCGAAGAACTTAAGCGTGGAATATTACTCGAAACGTTGAGCCGAAGAACTGAAGCTTGCAATATTACTCGAAACGTTGAGCTGAAGAACTGAAGCGAGTAATATTATTCGAGATACTGAGCCGAAGAACTAAAGCGTGGAATATTACTCGAAACGTTGAGCCGAAGAACTGAAGCTTGCAATTCTACTCGAAACGTTGAGCTGAAGAACTGAAGCGAGTAATATTATTCGAGATACTGAGCCGAAGAACTAAAGCGTGGAATATTACTCGAAACGTTGAGCCGAAGAACTGAAGCTTGCAATATTACTCGAAACGTTGAGCTGAAGAACTGAAGCGAGTAATATTACTCGAGATACTGAGCCGAAGAACTAAAGCGTGGAATATTACTCGAAACGTTGAGCCGAAAACTGAAGGAAAAACAGCATTTCTTGAAATACTGAGCCGAAGAACCGTAGCGAGTAATATTGCTGGATTACTTGTCTAGAGTGTGCGTCTCATTCAGAGGGGGAATAGTCATTCAAAAATTTCAGTCAGTATGGCAATCAAATCCGAGCTGTTAAATTGAATCTGATAGTGACAAAGAATTCAATTACATTTTCGTTCCATGTGGCACGTTATATTTCTCTTTGAGAAGATTTTGTTGTATTTTAATCTCATATGTAAATTAAAATAAACAAACCAGTTTTAATCTCTACCTTTAAAAGAGTGTATATTAATAAACCATCGTCCTGCCCAAGTAGAACTAAATTTATACCATGGAATGCAAAAAACTGTATTTTCGTTGTCAACATGAGTGTCAGGAATTTAAAAAGAAAGCAACATCTTGGCAGAAGATCCCACTAATACGGTCTATGTGTAAGGAGGTATGCGCTTAAAACCCCCTAGTTGTTCCACTAATATATTTGACTACCGTGAAATCCTTAAGGGGACCAGACATATTTTGATTTAGTTTCGCTGAGTCAGTAGTGTAACTACTGCCAAGGCTCTTCATGTGACTGGATTCCACAGCGTGGGTTCCACTCACGTGGCAATCGGCCAACTTGAACCTGAAAAATAGCATCTCTTCCTGTAGTTATATTAATTTCTTTCGTGGTTTCTAATTGCATTTTCTCGTTACTTAATTAGGAAGGATAGGGGATTTCACATATCTGCCATAATGTAGGCTTATTTTATAAATTACCAGCCTGCCTTTATTAGTGGAAGCCTTTATGTTTTATTTTTCCTTTTTAAGGAAAAAAACCTGTGAAGCATTTCTTAGAAGATAATTGCTTGACTTCGTACTCAGATTAGTGAAATATTATGTAAAACTTTTCTTATCGAATCTAAATTTATGTTCACCATTCATTTATTTATTTAATTTATTATGAGATTCGCGACGGAGGCGATTAACTCATCAGAACATCAGAATCAAAGTCCGTTAAAGTAGTAGTCAGGTTGTAATATTAAAAATGATAAAACTTAAATAAAATAAAACACAAGAAAAGAATAGAAAAAAAAATCACATAACAACCATGGATGGTGATTTACAATAAGGACAGAAAAATTATGCTTTAATAATGCCATTCATTTATAATGCTTTTTAATAAAAATATTTCATGTGGTGTGTACCTTCTCTCTCACACCCTCTCTCTCTCTCTCTTCTTGCTGTCTCTCTCTCTCTCTCTCTCTCTCTCTCTCTCTCCCCCTCCCTCTCTCTCTCTCTCTCTCTCTCTCTCTCTCTCTCTCTCTCTCTCTCTCTCTCTCTCTCTCTCTCTCTCTCTCTCATTTTTTCCCCTCCTTCTCTGCCCCCGCTGTGCCTTAAGGCTGCCCTTATACCAGCGGTTCTGTCCAATTTATAAATTTTGAGTGCGCGAAATTTTAATAGGTCAGTACAGCTCCACCTTCGTTCTTTGTTGAGAAGAAAGGCTAAGCCTTTATATAACAATATTGGAATTTATTAGATCGGGTCCAGAATTTAAGGCGCCCGCAATTGGAAAGCCTCTGCCTCTGCTCAGAGGGTCTCCAATATCTATCCTAACCTATCCTAATATAATTCTAGATGATTCATTACAATATACACAATACATTATACTATGAACAAACTATATACATATTAATGCTACACTTTATAATCTATACATATTAATAATAATATTCTAATATTCTTTGATGGCATATAATTAGCTATACATATTTACACTCACAATGCCTTCCGTGGCACAAGAGAAATCAATTTTGAGGTAAAATTACAAACTTTATTCTAAATAAAACCATTGATGATTTACCTGCAAGAGATTTAATAAAGAAATGAGACATCAAGGAGTTGTAACGCAACTTTTTACATTATATTAGATATTTAAAGAAATGTTTGTTCACTCAATAACACATGAAAATGTGGCTTATAACCGTGATCTAATATATTGTTTACTGTTTTTGATTATTCCAAAGGATTTTCCCAAACGCTCAAAATATATATTTATCCATAAATTTTGTTTTTTAAGCGAATCCAAACTACTCCTTGACATCTTACCACCTCTACCGCTATCTTCAACTCCTTAAATGAGAGTTAAAGAAATAATTTACTAATTCTCTCTCAGGCTACAACTTTGAGAGTAGTTGTGTCAGAAATTTGATACTGTAGCTTAGTCCGCTTCGGGTTATGATTATTTTTTTATTTGTGTTTTAATATTCTTAGTTTTTTTTTTTTTCTTTTTTTTTCTTTTTTTTTTTTTTTTTTAGTGAAACATTAATTCTAAATTAACGCTTCACGCTCTTCATCCATTGCAACCAAAATTATTTGTAACCTGGGTCTTCTAGTTTCAAAGACTTTGTGGTACAGGTTATCTCCACGTGTCCACCCCTTTCTAACCAAAATTGAACTAACACAAACCTTTTTATATTAAATTGCTAAATGACTTAAAAGCGTTTTATTTGTTTATAGAACCTACCGAAGATGGGTTTGAGAAAATCGATATATCGACCTGGATGTGATATCGAGAGTATAAATCTACCTCGAACATGATGGTAATTACTCCTCGTTCCGGCATTCAGCCAGGCGGCATAAGGGCTGCTCTGATCCCCGGTAGCTTGGTTAATATGCCGTCAGATATTTGGGAGAAAGGGTTGTCGTCTTATATTAAAACTTTCTCACAAATGGTATTTCTCTGAATTTTATAATGATGTTTTTTTCTAGTCCAACCCAATTTTCCACATGTTTGTTTACATAGATACTTATAGAAGGTTGAGAGCATAACTAGGCCAATTCGATTTTTGACATTTTATGTTGTAATGGCATTGCAGAGTATTACTAAAATGGCTCTTTTCAATGCTACAGGAGACTAAGTCCTAACTTCATTATTTTGCAACTTGTAGCGGTTCTTGCTAAACATCCGGAAGTCATTCTTATTTGTTTTCAAATCACAAGTAAGCCAAGTCCAAGCTGTAACTACTTTATGAACAAAACTATTCACAAAAAATGTCAGTGATTTAGTTCAAATATTTTTAAGACTTATACTGGTCAATCGTGTTTATACAATGTCTCTGCAATTGATACGCATAATACTCATTTTTTGAAAACTGTATAACATGCTCTTGGTCTAGTTGTGCTCTGAACCCTCCATATGTGCATACCACATTATTCTTCGAACATCTTAAGCAGTGTTTTGATGCGTTTTTCAGACCTCGGGCCTTACAACACAGTGCCATTTACTTTCCCCTCTCTCGGTCCAATCCATGCTTCCGGAATGTTGGAGGGAGGGAGTAACCGCACTAAAACTTTTTTTATTATTATTATTTATTTATTTGAAATCTGTACAATTATAAAAGTACTATTATCAAGTATGTTGATACAGATGTCTATGTACAAATTGACAAAAATGGGAAATGTAAAATAAAATAAAAACAATAAAAAATGTTAAAGAACCATTGTTGACAACCATTGTTGACAACCATTGTTGACAACCATTGTTGACAACCATTGTTGACAACCATTGTTGACAACCTTTGTTGACAACCATTGTTGACAATCATTGTTGATAACCATTGTTGGCACTTTCAGAGCTGTCTAAATGAATATTTTAATGATCCCTATATGATCAGAAAAGTAAATTATCTCCGAGCCACTGTCTCTTGAGCCGCCAGGGAGGATTATCTGGGTGGGATTGGCCAGATAAGGATAGACCTTCATTCAGACAATTTCGAATGGAACACTTGGAAGCGCTTTTTAGCGAGGTCGAGGACAAATGGGATGTTAAGGACATAGTGAAGGGTTTTGGTGGTGACGTAGAAAGGTGAATTTACAATTTTACGAAGAACGTTTGGCTGGAATTCCTGTTGACGTTTGATGTTTTTGCAGATCCCCATAGTTCAAGTCCTTATGTCCATATTGGTCGACTTATTGTTTTGTATATCGTTGCGCTAAAACTAAGAATAAGTTGTAATTTTTTATTCTACCAAATTATTTTAGTTTTGTATGATCTTCCCTTGTGATCATAGAAGTTTTTCTAATGGTTCATGGAAAATCCGATTGTGTAACGTGCAACAACCTCTTTAGACTTTTTATCTGACATTAAGTCAAACATATGCAGACAGCTATATTGTTGGAATTTGTGTAATTACCGCTACACACAAAGCAGATAAAAAGACAAACAGGGAGTGTAGAGGAAGTCATGGTTGAGCATAAAAGGCGGAGCAGGCTGGAGATATGTAAAGTACCCCCCCCCCCCCCTTCTACTTTCAGGTTTGCTCCAACATAACCCAGCGGAATCCACGCCCCCTTCCAAAATTTTGAATTTATTAACATACATAAAGAGGGGTGGTTCTGAATCTTTATAAGCACGTGTTCGTACCGACTCAACACTCTTTAAAGCAAGAGTCTAGAATTTTAAATTTCTTCCTACATACATTTTGTTAATATACTTTAGATACAATCGCAGCATGGGACTTTTCTTGCCTTCATGCCCCAAAGACGTACTAATGAAATCTAACCCACTATAAATAATGTAATACGTTTTGGAACTATTAGGACAAGAATTAAGGGGTAATGATCCCTTGTACTTTTTTTTTTTTTTTTTTAGAATTTTTTTATGGCCTAAAATTCTTCCCGAACTGATCAAAAATGATATCCAAGAATTTTTATGTGAAGAAACAATTTTAAAATGTTGTTTTGCAAAAAAAGTCTTTTTTTTTGCCCTCCTTTAATAAATTTCAAAATTAAAACCCATTCTTTTATAATTATTACAAGAAAGTATGAAAAAATATCAAATAGGAAAAAAAATGAAAATATCAGAATATTATACTTTAAGCAATCAGGGTGGGATTCGGATAAGAAAACGTCAATACGATTTTTGTAAAAACATCTGTATGAAGGACGTTTCATCTACAGTTTGGTAGCCTTCGTCAGCAATGAACGCGCCGGGAGGCAGAGAAAGACCAAAGTTAACACTTAAGTATAGTTAACATCGTGAAAATATACAAGGAAACACTGTTTCCAGTTTCATTTCCTCATTGCTGAAGAAAGCTACCAAAGAGTAGCCGAAACGTCCTTCATACAGATTTTTTACAAAAATCGTATTGATGTTTTCTTAGCCGAATCCCAACTAATCCCTGATTGCTTATCACCTCGACGGCTAACTATCTAATCTTCATGGTTCTACTTTAAAGTCGTTTTCCTGTAACTATGTTTTTGAAATCGGACTATGATATTTGCTAGTAAGATACGTAGGATCAATTCATTGAACTACAACGATTTCATGACCTTTTTTCGACGATTTTTTTAATCGAAAATGAATAAATGTTCATCATTTTCGAAAAAATTAATATTTCTTAAAAATCATGCGTACTTTACTAGATTTAACCTTCTTCTTTCGAAATAATTGTAGTTTTTCGTCCTAGATTAAAAATTGCCGCCTGCAGACTATCGCCCCTAAAAAAAAAAGGTTTACGTTCTTCACACACTGCGCCGCCATTTGTTTTAGAAGAAGGATTGAAACTTCTTTATTTTTAGATTCTTTAACATCCCATATTTGTTTTAGAAGAAGGATTGAAACTTCTTTATTTTTAGATTCTTTAACATCCCATATTTGTTTTAGAAGAAGGATTGAAACTTCTTTATTTTTAGATTCTTTAACATCCCATATTTGTTTTAGAAGAAGGATTGAAACTTCTTTATTTTTAGATTCTTTAACATCCCATATTTGTTTTAGAAGAAGGATTGAAACTTCTTTATTTTTAGATTCGTTAACATCCCATATTTGTTTTAGAAGAAGGATTGAAACTTCTTTATTTTTAGATTCTTTAACATCCCATATTTGTTTTAGAAGAAGGATTGAAACTTCTTTATTTTTAGATTCTTTAACATTCCATATAGAACTTTTGATATAAAGAATTGAAAAATTTTGATTTATTTGTTATTTATAAATTCACGATCCATTTTTCCACGTGCCCTAACCACCGTAGTCTACCTTTCTTGATGTCATAGAGGATATCAGGCTCGCCATACAAGAATGGAACCCTGTAGGCTACCTAAATTGATACTGAATGGTGCACTTGTGTCAAAAAGAAAGAGACATAGACAGAGGTGGCTTGATGACCTGGAGAAGAACTTGCGGACGCTAGGGATCAGAAATTGGAAGAACCTAGCAGCAAACCGCGTGGAACGGAGCAGGATGGTGGCAGAGGCCCAGGTCCTGCAAGGACTGCAGCGCCCAACAGTGAGTGAGTCAGTTATAAATTCAAGAAAAATACTCTGATTTTAATCGCACAAAGCAGTATTACTCCTTAATTAAGAACCCAATGAAAACAGATTACCGTGTATGACGTTATTTACGTTGACAGATTTGATGAGTTAAGCTTGATTTTTGCGGCCGGTGACAAAGAATACATAAGCCTCCTAAAAAATTATTATATTATCAGCTGATATTATTACATTATCAGCTGATATTATTAAGTTTTTGGAAATTCCTATTGAAATAGGAGCTGACGAAATATAATTTCACAAACCAGGGATAAGCATTAACTGAAAACACACTAAGAGCCTGGACTTTTCTCGTAGTTTGCGAGATGCGGAGACAGTTCCATTATTTGTAAAGTGCTTCCCGTGACTAATTGTAATAAATGTATAGAAATGTTGGCAACTAGCTCCATCTAGTTGGCGAAGTGGAACTAGTGGATTCTAGAGTAGCTTTATATGATATTCCCCGGAATAAATATATCACAGCATAAAGTTAGTTAGCTTCGTTTTCCTCTTACTTTGGCGATTAGTATTTTCCTCTGCTAATGGTTTATTATTTATTTGAGTTATGGAATTCTGAAAACTATAGCAGTTATTGATATCAGATTTTTTATGATGTCCCGTTTTCCGACTACAATATATTTTTTGTTAAATTTGCAAAATTGTAATATCTCTTAGCCATTTTAATATAGGTTCCTGATCATTATTTACTTCGTGTAAAATGAAACACCTTCTTAAATGATATATAGCGATAAAATATTCATACATGAGCTTAGCACTAGTGATTAGTAGATTCCAGCTGGCTTTGTGGACAAGTGCGTTCAGTACATGGTTTTCGAGATATTTACAAAAATATACGGAAACTCCAAAAACTTTCAGGTCAATTTTTATATATATGTATACATATATATATATATATATATATATATATATATATATATATATATATATATATACATACAGTTTACATGAATTTGAAACATGTATAAAAGATTTCAATTGAATCCCACGATTCTAAGTATTTTTTTTCAAAAACGGTTACAGATATTGCCTTAAAAATGGTTTAATTTGTTTTTCTTCGTTAAGTAACCTAAAACATAAGCGTTACGATATATATATATATATATATATATATATATATATATATATATATATATATATATATATTTGAACCACCGTTATTTTCGTGATCAATGGTTCTGAAACGTGAAATGTTTTATTCGGCACTTTGTGGTATGCGTCATGAGTTTAACCTCAAAAGTGGGTTTGCGTCCTTTGGAGGGAGGGAGGAACCGTGCTATAAGGAGCAGGTACTTACATTTGTTTATGTATACGAAGTTTAGGAGTTGATGTTCATATCCATGGAGTATGTTTTCATAAGATTTTAGTTTTGTTTTATGCATGTTATACTTTCTTATTGATAATAAGGCTGCAAAATATTTATATAAGTTGTGAAACTTAAGTTTGAAAATACATTATTATTTTAAAAAATTTCGTTTAGAGCTTTCTGCTCACAATATGCTTTGGGTCCACCCAACAAGCCTATGTACTGTATAACATATAGTCTTCTTTTTCGTATGTGGCCACCGCGCATGCGCGAACGCCAGCGGACACATTTTTGTGACACATACAGTCTTCTTTTTCGTACATAGCCACTGCGTGAACGCGAACGCCACTTAGCATGCGCGAACACCACCTGACACTTTTTTTTTAACGTTTTCTTCTTGTTTAGTCACCGCTAAAGCATATTTATGCTAATAATGAAATATCAGGTTGTCCAAATGTTTGAGCGGTTGTTCATATATGAAATCCCGCTAAGATGACGAGTATGTTCCTGTGAGCTCTAGATACATCCTGATGTGTATATTTGAATATTCGCCTAGTCTAGGTATCCGGCTGTATATTGCTGTAATGAAGCTAGTTACTGCTTACGTGCTTCGCATACCTAGAAGCATTAGCAGTCAGAGTCATCAATAGTATCGGCCTGTAATGAGATGTGATATTCTATTCCTGGATAACGGGAGATCTATACATTAATTAACTCAAACATCCCTCCCGATAACATGTTACCGGACTAGGATGTCCGATATGGAATTCCTTATACCGGGGAAGTCTAATTAAAATTCTTTGCTTGCACTAATTGTATTTGCTGGTCTGAAGCTATCGGCTGATGAACCTCCCAGTATTTGATCAGCAATGTATTCCTTCATTAGGTATAGTTTGTTCTCATAAGTTTTATTCTTCTGTCGTAGAGCCACTGAAATGTCCCGAGAAAAATAAATCTACTGCATTAATAAATATTTTTAATGTAATATGAGGACCCCAGAAGTGAAGGGGTCTAAGTAACAAGCTCAATGTTTCAAGGAATATGAGGACCCCAGAAGTGAAGGGGTCTAAGTAACAAGCTCAATTTTTCGAGGAAAATGTGTTATAAGTTGAACATATGCGATAATATTTTTAATGTAATATGAGGACCCCAGAAGTGAAGGGTCTAAGTAACAAGCTCAATGTTTCGAGGAATATGAGAACCCCAGAAGTGAAGGGGTCTAAGTAACAAGCTCAATGTTTCGAGGAAAATGAGGTATAAGTTGAACATATGCGATAATATTTTTAATGTAATATGAGGACCCCAGAAGTGAAGGGGTCTAAGTAACAAGCTCAATGTTTCGAGGAATATGTGGTATAAGTTGAACATATGCGATAATATTTTTAATGTAATATGAGGACCCCAGAAGTGAAGGGGTCTAAGTAACAAGCTCAATGTTTCGAGGAATATGTGGTATAAGTTGAACATATGCGATAATATTTTTAATGTAATATGAGGACCCCAGAAGTGAAGGGGTCTAAGTAACAAACTCAATGTTTCGAGGAATATGTGGTATAAGTTGAACATATGCGATAATAGCAAAAACTATATTTTTACAGTTCCGATCATACTAGACGAATCCTCAGGTCATTAGCTGTGTATTTTCGATTAGACAGGCACACACGCAAAAAAAGTAGTCTTTTCCAGACACCATAACTATAATCTTATGTATTTCGATTCGCTGAATCCGTAAATTTCGTATGAAGTTGTTAAGAAATAACTAGAGGTTCCATGGTTTTGAGGGTCGCTGAATTCGAATCCGACGTCTGCTTAACCCATCAGCGGAAAATCAAGTTCATTTCAAGGACAAATATGTCTAATTTGCAAAAAAAAGAATTTTGTCTGTAGATCCATTGTTGGCAAAATAAACTTATTTGTCCTTGAAATGACCTTGATTCTGCGCCGATATGATGAAACAGACCTCGGATTCGGATTCAGGGACCCTCAAAACCATGGAAGCTCTAGTTATTTCTTCTTTAACGACATCATACGAAATTTAAATATAAGTATTTGAGTAAAATAAATTCTGTGTTCTAATCATTTAAATTAACCCCTGGAGCAAAAGGAACATCTTATAATTTACATGTTATTTTTCTACTTTTAGCACTTTCCTCCGAAGGAAAGTAGCTACTGAGGTTGGACTCATGACGGAATTTTTGAAAAATTTCTTCAAATATTTATCGATCCTACCTAGTAGACACCGAAAATGACCCCCGTTAAAATTTATATATATCTATAGATATATATATATATATGCATATATATATATATATATATATATATATATATATATATATATATATATATGTCTGTTAACACGATAGCAGCCAGAGTTTTTGTTTTTTCGTCACGAAACTTGGTATATAGCATTCAATTAGCAAACGATTGAACGAGTACGTTAACCACCTAAGTCGATCCACCGGAAGGGGGGGTTTACCCCGAACCCAAAACACTTATTTGACTATGTTGGATTTTTGTATTTATTACGTAGTGTAGTAGGTACCATGTGTAAACATAACTCTGGATGCAAATTAATAATTGATCAGTTTACTCATTACAAAATGAGAACTATTCACGTTTTTATTTTATTTATGTAGGAGGATATTTTAAGCAAATTGTTCTGGAAAGCAGTCTACACTACCCAAATTCTGAGGAAAGTGCTTAGTTATGCAGCTCCTGCGTGACGGACTTTTTCTATTTTTATTACCCCTGTGATTACTTGTATAAGAAATGTAGCCATCGATGCACTGTTTACATGACGTGAAATTATTAAATGCATTTTTTTGATCAATAGTTTATAGCAAAGCTTTTGGAATAATCTGTAGTAATTGCATATTTAAAATTAATCACAGATTTATTATTATTAATAATGTTTAATTTAATATTTGAACATAATTGTCAACTAATAGTATTTATGACCTACTTATTTCTTATAGAATATATCAAGATTAATATTATATTGTTTTTTACAGGTATTTAATCAAGAATTAAAGTTTAATCTGCAAATAAGGTAATTTAAAACATCATTATTTCAGCTCATGTTGTTAAAACGTCTTCAACAGAATTAATTCTCATATTACTTTCTTTCGTCATTCCCTTGGCCAAAAACTTCAAACATCTAAATTCCTATAATTTAACAAAATTATAGAATATATAAAATCACTTTAATTAATACTATCCTTAAATTTGTAATACTGAACTGGCAATAAAACATATTGTCAACATGTGTAACTTCTCGCTGAAGGTAGCCATAGTCAGTATCTTAACATATCTACGAAATACATAATGGTTTAAAATTGAACTTTATTTTAATCATTTTACTGTTTAATAATATTTTAATTTGAAATAAATAAATACAATTTTCACTTTCTCACAGGTTACTAAGAAGACTTAACTTAGTTTGCTTATCGTCCAGGAAACGAAGCACGTAAAATAAATAAACATTTTCAAATAAGTGTTATATTAAAATTTACAAAAAAAGTTTAAGCTTTTCTGTTAGTTTTCTTTATTAATATATGGAAAATTAGAGAAGGAGTTTTTATTATTTAATTCAAACTGGTAATTCACTATACGTTTTCAAAAAAAAAAAAAAATACATAGTTTTATGAGGCGGAATGGTCAATGATATAGGTTTTAGCACTTTCCTCCGAAGGAAAGTAGCTATTGAGGTTGGACTCATGACGGAATTTTTGAAAAATTTCTTCAAATCTTTATCGATCCTACCTAGTAGACACCGAAAATGACCCCCGTTAAAATTTATATATATATATATATATATATATATATATATATATATATATATATATATATATATATGTCTGTTAACACGATAGCGGCTGGAGTTTTTGTTTTTTCGTCACGAAACTTGGTATATAGCATTCAATTAGCAAACGATTAAACGAGTTCGTTAACCACCAAAGTCGGTCCACCGGAAGGGGGGGTTTACCCCGAACCCAAAACACTAATTTGACTATGTCAGCCGTAATATTTGTTATATTTCAACGAAACTTGGTATTCGTAGTGGTAATATAGAGTGAAAAGTGAGATATAAAAATGAACTAAATCGGTTCATTAGAAGGGGGGGTTTACTCCGGACCCACAATACCAATTCGCCACTACCAGCCGTGATTTTTGGTATATTTCAACGGAACTCGGTATTCGTAGTGGTAATCCACAGGTAAATAACTGTTGTAAAAATAAACTAAATCGGTTCATTAGGAGGGGGGTTTACCCCGGACCCACAATACCAATTCGCCACTACCAGCAGTGATTTTTGGTATATTTCGACGAAACTCGGCATTCGTAGTGGTAATCTACAGGTAAATATGTGTTGTAAAAATAAACTAAATCGGTTCATTAGAAGGGGGGGGGTTTACTCCTGACCCAAATTCTTAATATACTCATACCGGTCGTAATTTCTGCTGTATTGTAACGAAACGCGGTATACGTCGTGGGTAACTCATGAGAAAGAAGTGTTGTAGAAATGAGCTGAATCGGTCAATCGGAAAGCGGGGGTTTAATTTGTAATATATTTCAATAGAAAAGCCCGTCAGACGTAGGTTCACAAAGCCGCCGCAAGGAGCGCTTTCTACCACTAGAGTGACTGTATCCTGTTCCTGCGTTAGATCAAAATACGATAATATGAGGTTTTTTAATAGGTACCATGTGTAAACATAACTCTGGAAGCAAATTATTAATTGATCAGTTACTCATTACAAATTTAAAAGAGAACTATTCATGTTTTTATTTTATTTATGTAGGATATTTTAAGCAAATTGTTCTGGAAAGCAATCTACACTACCCAAATTCTGAGGAAAGTGCTTAGTTATGCAGCTCCTGCGTGACGGACTTTTATTATTACGGTAAAGGTGGATTGAATTAATTAATTTTATGTTTTAGTAAGCGATTCAGATTCAGCTTCAAAATGTAAAATAACGAAAAAAAATATCTTGATCTTGTCTCGGCTTCTTTCTCCAGCGGTGCTCGTTGTCCGGCCGTTATATTTCGCCCAAATCCTATTGGGCTTCATCAGACGTGCTCCTTACTCTTCGGGGTGTGCAGGAGCTATGCACACCCCGAAGAGTAAGGAACACGTCTGATGAAGCCCAATAGGATTTGGGCGAAATATAACGGCCGGACAACGAGCACCGCTGGAGAAAGAAGCCGAGACAAGATCAAGACGATGGCCCAGCGAAGGAGCCTAAAGGAGAACAGAAAAAAAATATGTGCTTAATTTATATATAATATATCTTCTTAATCAAGCATTACTGAATTTGCGATTAATATAGCCGACCCTTGGAGAATAATATTGTTTTTAAATTCAGGAGTTTGTTTGTTGTTTACTTATGCTTAAGGGCAAAAAACTGCGAGGTCATCATTGCCCGAGCTCTTTTAGTAATTTATTATTTTGTTTTAAAAAAACATTATCTAATTTAATTTATTTGTTTACTTATTCTTGTGATTCCCTGTAAATGTTTGATTGTTTGCATGATAGCCGCCTTAGTATTGGTAAAGGTATTAGATATATTAAGCCTTAATTTTGTTTAAAACTACACATTTATGAACAGTGGTTGTATAAAAAGTATTAACATAATCGTATACACTTGCAATTTTACATTTTTATCTTTTTTACATTTTTGTTAAATAAGTGTTTTTATACATGTTACGTATCATTTTTATTTTTTTACTATGATCATTTTTTTATTTTTAATATATACATTTTTTTTTATACTTTTTTTTTAATATATATTTACTTAACATACGTATGTTTGTCCTTTTTTTCATTTTTTAATATGTGTATACACTTTCCTATTTTTTTTTTACTCTCTTTTTTTAATCTTCTTTTTTATTATTTTTTTTTATTTTATTTATTTTTTATTATATTTACTTTATTTTTTCTATTATTTTTTTTATTTGTTTTAATTGCATACACACTATTTTTTTTTCATTTATTATTCTTAAACCTAAAATTCAGGAGTAAACATTATTTAAAACAACTACTTTATACAATTTTTCGGTTGAATTGATTCCCTGGGGATCCTAAACAATCACATTTGTGGGAGCTGAACAGCTGCTAATCATTCTTTCTGAGATCATTATGTTTTACAAAATATCTGGCAAATTTGATACAAACAAAAGTTACCCCCCTTAACAATTAACTTACAAAATTACAGCTGAATATAGAAATACTAAATTACAAAATTTCTTTTTCTTTACCTCCATATTCTAAAATAAATTAACTAACACCCCCAAAATTAAGAAAATGCATTTTCGAAAGAATGATTAGCAGCCTGTGTATAGAGCAACTCAATTTATTTGGACAGCATTCTTTATTTACCACAAATAAAGTTTTCTTTCCTTTTATTCAACAGAACGTTTTCGAGGTCACAACCTCAGCTTCACTGTCATCTTAACAATCATTGGAAATTGAAAAATTACAATAAAATCACTTAGTAGTTTTTAATTGTTGATTTCTTGTGAGTTTATAATTCTTGACTTCTTCTTATTTTTTACTAATTCTAAGGTCATTTTATTGTAATTTTCCAATTTTCAATGGTTGTTAACAGGTCACTGAAGATGAGGTTGTGACCTCGAAGACGTTCTGTTGAATAAAAAGAAAATAAAGTGGAGGTGTTTGACCTGTTTTTCGTCCTATTTACGACTACTTGATGTAGATTGAAAAAAATAAACAATGAGGGAATAGTTGGGATTCGGCTAAAGAAAAACCTCAATACGATTTTTGTAAAAATAAATCTATATTCAGGACGTTTCGGATACTCTTTGGTAGCCTTCCTCAGCAATGACAGTGCCGGGAGGTTAACACTTAAGTAACCACTATGGTTATTTAAGTGTTAACTTTGGTCTTCCTCTGCCTCCCGGCACTTTCATTGCTGACGAAGGTTACCAAAAAGTAGCCGAAACGTCCTGAATATAGATTTTTTTTACAAAAATCGTATCGAGGTTTTTCTTTAGCCGAATCCCAACTATTCCCTGATTGCTTATCACCTCGACGGCTGACTATCTAATCTTCATGAAAAAAATAAAGGAGTATATGTAAATATAGGTGTAAATTGTCAACGGATACACATATACTTCCCATCAATATAGAACATTACCAGCAAATGAATCAGTATTTGTGGACCATCTACCTCCCATATTCAGAGAACTGTTTGCCCTTTAATATGTTTCTCGCCAAACAGGGCGGTGCATTCCACTTGGACGCATCCATAATTGGTTGGTTAGATATAATCTTGTAGTTGGTCCTTTGGATTGCGTTCATCTCCCTCATAACCAACAGTGCAATCATAGCAACATACCTCCTTCATCCTTCCTCACGCGCCCCGTATGGCCTATCCTAAACCCTGTTAGTCCTCTTAGCCATATTAATTTCATGAATGGAATTCCCACTCCGACACCAGCTAATGGCTTGTTTTCTTGGTAATTTTCATTCAACAAGTTAATCTACACTAAATGATTTACAATTTTTGAAATATTTTAAACCTATATTCTTGAAACCATTTTCTTTCAAATTTGATCAAACAAAATCAAATTTGAGTATACAGAGGCCTTACAAGAATTATTACCCTTGTTAAGCAGAAATTCTTACCTAAATCTTTTAAATAAAAAATATATTAAGGTATTTGTTATATATTAGGCCAATTATTTGTTAAGCTCATCCAAAATTGTCGAACCGACGTTAAGAAATTCCAAATATTGTAAACTTCCCTAGGTGGACTCCAATCAACCAAACTCACTTTGTATTAATTCTTCTCAGCATCTCATTTATATACCATGTAGCAGTTAAATTTTAAAAAGATTGCGAACTCATCCCTCATTCATGTATAAAGGAAACATTTGACCAGTACATTGTCATTGAATTACATAAATTATAAACATAAAAGACTAGACCATATTGTGCCATAGAAGAAGAAGAAAACTTTATTAACAAAAAATAAAGTGAGCTGCACAACTTTATCGGGTTGCTGGGCACACAGCATGCTTATCCACCCGTTTTGGTATTCCTTTATAGATTCCGGTGTTACATTTGCAGTCTGTTCTTCATCAAGTGGTGTAAACAACCTTCACAAATATCCTAAATAGGGAAACACTTTTCTTATCACTTTTTATTCCTTTTCATCCAAATAAGTCCAGGGTTTTTTTTCCCCCCTCATATCGTTTATGAGAATAGTCATGGTGTATACGTTTTTGTAGATATTTAGCCATTTTATCGAGAGAAAAAAAAACTCGCTTGAAATCTCAATAACAGTTTATTGACAATTTTATCCTTGAATAAGAAATTTACCAATCGATTTAAAAAAATATTTGTTAAAGAATTAACTTGCCAAGCAGGAATATGTGTCTAGTTAGTTTTAAGTTTGGAAATCTCACTTCAAAACATTGCATGATAATTGAATAAATAAAATAACAATATATAAGTAGTATAAGGTATATAAGTACTCAAAAATTATTAAAAAAAAAAAATAAAAAAAAAAAAATAAATAAAAACAAATCATGTGGCTGTAAATCCCTGTTCCTCATGAACCGATTTTGTATATTCTTATAATGATCTTCCATCATTACTTTTGGATGTTTTGCAACGGGTTTTGTAACAGTAACAATTTTCTGTTAAAGTCGACCTATTTTAAGTTATTACAAACCGCCATTTTGCTCAATCAAAAATACAAGTTTGTATAGATCCTGAAAAAAATATATATCATAAAAAGGAATTTAAATAATTCCATTGTATGCGTAGTCTGATTAACTACACTTCGTCAACTTATGTTAAAAGAAAAAGTTATAAGCAGACGCAACTATTAAATAAAAATTTGATAATAAAAAAAAAATGAGATGCACAATTCCTAGTTTATTACGTTCTTCTGAGAAACGGGGAAGCCGCTTCATAATTTCAAGTTAAAATATTTAATTTTATTAAAAAGAAAGGAATTTTCTTCCCTGCCTTTCTTTTTTTCAGTTTTTCACCGCTATTAAAATTACAAAAGTTGTAATGAAAACTTTACAGAGTTTGTGTTGTGTTGTATACTTTCGTGGCTGTTAGCCTCAGCTATTAACTCTGGATTTATAAAAAAATGTTTAAACATCTCCTTCATTGATCCTACATACCGAAAACGAACCCCGTCTGTATTTGTATCTGTATATCCATATTGTTTTAGGTCTAGCTTAAATGAGCTTGGTACTTGTCTCTCATACTACGCTGGCGTTGTGCAAAGTTACAATCAATGTTGGGCAAAACTAAAAACTAAAACTACATTTACTTTTTAGAATAAACTAAATCTAGACTAAAAATTACAACCAAAAAAAAACTAAAACTGAAATTAAATAAACTAATGGATATTCGTTGAACTAAAACATAAACTAAACCATTGGGAATTGATTAAAAACTGAATTAAAGCTTTATTTTAGTTTAGTTTAGTTTTACATAAAGCATAAGTTTTTTTGATAATTAAGTAAATTATTAAAACTAATAGAACTTGTTTTCATTTTTTTTTTAAATAGGCTGACGTTCTAACCTCATTTTCCCCCCATTATAGTTCATAAATAAACACTCTTTATTTAAATATTTAGCAATAATCTATTTAGTGAATTAAAAACTAAAACTAAACTAAAATCATAAATTAAGATCACCTTTGCTTAAATTAAACTAATTACTATACTAAAAACGGATACTAAAACTAAAAACAACTATTTATTAAGAAAATACTCCAACACGTGATTAATGATTGTACAAATCTAAAACTAAACTAAAACTAATAATATGACATGAGTTTATCTTTGGTTACAATGAATTAACGTTAGTTTAGTACACTAATGTTAGTTTGGCCCAACACTGGTTACAAGTACTTGCTCAAAAGTTTGAACAAGTTGTTGTTTTGAGTTTGTGTGAAAGTAAGCCCAATAGAAGCAATTAAACCGTCCAGGAATAGGGCATCGTCGCCTTGCTGTGTGTAAAACGTTATTAAACGTTCCTCAAACGTTGTTTTATCGACAATTATGGAATAACTCGGAGTATTAAAGGAACAAATGATTTTATAGGGTAGCTACGAAGAGAAACTATTGGAAATTCAGCCCAACTGTTAACGGAGCCAGTAGTAGCATTGAATATCAAAAAAAGTAAAAACGTTTCATGAGAATGACACCTGACCAGTTTAACGTTTTATTACAGAAGATACAGCGAACAGATACTAATATCGTCGATACAAATGCAAAGTATCGAATGTGAAAAAACACCATTTTTCAATTTCAGTCTATACTGATTGCTGTTGGAGTGATGTACGCTGTGGCAAACTCTTGAAAATTAAAGAAAAAAATACTTATCAGTCAAAGAAAAACAGAATAATGAATGTGCATTAAGTCTAATTAAAATCTATCTACTATATATTTGTCAAATACCACTCACTCACTCACTGACTCACTCACTCATCTATCATCGCCCAGCCCAAACCGCTCAACAGAAAATTTTGAAATTTTGCATGGACACTCCCTATATAACGTAGGCAACGTCCTCACTCACTAAGGAAGGATTTTTTGATATTCGAATTTTTAAGTATTTTTAGGGGGGTTGAAAGTTTTAGTTGGTTAGAACAGCCAAGCCTAGGTAGCATGCGTTGCCATGACGATATCAGAACAGCTGTTACCGTACATTATCTATTTTATAGTATTATTTTTAATTGAGGTTCATTTCATTTCCTGATGGCAGTCCTTGAATTAGTAGAAATAAAATGTGATTTTGTCCCTCATAGAGTTTACGCCCTGGTGATGGCCCATCCGAGGTAATAATATCCCGAACCACTTGACACAAAAATATGAAATTTTGCACGGACAATACGTTCAGAGTGTAAGCACTCGCTAAGAAAGGTATTTTTGATATTCAAATTTTTAAGTACTTTTAGGGCAATAAAATAACTACTTATCTGCCGTGACGAAGCACGGGAATTCAGCTAGTATATAATAAAATAAAATTCATATAGTTATCTATTAGGTACCAAATCACTAACTCGCACTTGCACAGATTTAAACTGACAGGCTCCAATACTTGTCTCTGCGATGATTACACCGAACAAACGTTCACACATCAAATATACGACTGTAGACAGACAGCACATATACGAAGAGAAATGCAAAAACACTTGAGATGTTGGCCCATAAGCACTAAAGCCCTTTATCAAAACCATATTGTCTACTTAAAACGTTTTTCCTTGTTTTATTTAATATTTTTCGTGTTAAATCAATTATTATTATATATTTGAAAAAAAAAAACTGTAACAGTTGCACATAAAGTGCACAAAAATACATGGGATGTGCAGAATAAACAAGAAACTCCCAGAGCGTAGGGTTACTTCGATGTGTAAGGTGCCAAACCACTTTTCACATTCGATACTTTGCATTTGTATCGACGATTTGTTGCCAATTATTTATGCCCACTAATGTATTCGGTTTCTTTTCATGACAAATATCCCCAATTTTATTTTAAAAGTTTAACAACTATTGTAAAAAAAAAAATAATAAAAAAAAAATAACGTAAAATAATATTTGATGAATGCATTTTCAGCATAGACAGTCCCCCCCTCCTCCTGGGAATATACACAGACTTGTAAAATAGTGGAGGAGGGGGGTGTTCTACTTTCCATTCTGTTTTAAATTCTCCTCTTAAACCAGATGTTTTGTGCTTTTTTTCCTTTTTCCTCCTTTCTTTCTTACAAAGATGTATTTTATTCATTTTTTTAAAATTAAACAACATGTAAATAATAGTACAAACCATCACTCCCTTAACACTCTCAGTACTCAGTGAAATTTGAAAAATTCTAAAAATATATCCCAAGCAAGGTATGGTGATCCCCATGGTAAGCGTAGGCGAAAAGCAAAATTACGCTTGAATAGACTTGAAAATGTAAAATAAACCTTGAAACTTCCGACGCAATACGCCTTCTAAATAAATTTCTGCGTGACCTCGTTTGCTTTTTGCCAGATATTTTACGGCGAATTCCGCCAATATCGTCGCAACATTAATGACATCATAAATATTGAAATACTCTTTACTTCAGATTGTTTCTGAATATAAAATTTCCTTTAAAATACTACAATATGTATTGAGGTCATTTCTTCCATACCCTCTTATAATTTGAACTATATTATTTATATTTTAAATGTCTCCCTTCCTCCCGTTAGCCATTTATGAAGGAAAATCTCATCCAATAATTAGTGAATTCCGTAGACTATTAAAATGTCAGGAGATTGTATTTTTATCTATTTTGATTTTTTTTTAAATCGTCCTCGTCCCAAAAATTATCTATCCGTCGAACGAACAAAAAAAAAATTATTATTAATGTTAATCGCAGAATTTCAATAAAAATTGTTTTGAGAAAATGTAGAGAATTCTTCTTTTTTTTTTTTTTTTTTTTTTTATTGTATACGTAAACGTAGAAGTTTGTTTATATAAATTTATTCCCCCCCCCTCTCAATTAATTCATTAATTACCTTTCAATTTACTCACATTATTCACTGATATTATTCCCTAAATGTTTCTTTTTAGTTGATACAATTATTAAATGGAAATAATAGGATTTAATTTAAAAATATTGTTTCTTGTGATCAATTGCCAGGTCAGTAGTATCACAAAGTTATAGTAAATATTTATTTATTTAAATTTTCACTTTCCTTATTTAGGTAAACCTAAATTTTAATTTTAATTCCCAAGTTTTGACTATGCTTTAAATTTGTCAATAATGGAGCTAAATTAATAACCAAAAAACTATACCAGGTTCGAAAGTTTCCGAAATAACTTATAATTACCTAAAATAAGCAAGAAAGATATATAAAAATCATAAATATTACTTCTTTAAAATATTAAATATTATAATGATTACTATAAGCTGCAGTGCCTTCTTTCTTTTTCTTTTTTTTCTTTTTTTTTCTTTTTCTTCTTTTTCTTCATGTTATAATGGTATAATATTTAAACGTTTTGCCTATTTTTCTTCATCATAAATAAATAAATTTTAACGTTCTCTTATACATTTAAATCGATTAATGGGCCGGGTTTTCTATATGTTACCTAACCTAATTATTCTATAGAAAACTAATTTAATTAATTTTTTTTTATAATATTGAGAGAAAGAAAAATAATTTTAATAACTTTATATTTAAAACTTCTAAGTAAATTTTTAGGGGGAATCGGATTTTAGCCAATTTACCAGATGATTTAAATCATCTGGTAAATTGAAAGAATGATTAGCAGCTATTTATGATTGCTGAGAATCCCCTGGTAATTAATCAAAATTAGGACTATTCTCAGTTAAAATTGCTCATTGTTTAAAGAAATCATAGGCTAGGTCAAAGAGTCATTTAAAACATTTCCTCTTGCGAAATAGCTTGTATCTTGGATATTT